>VXAX01007350.1:33594-150532 GCA_013399835.1 Leptocoma aspasia
AAAAAAAAAAGAAAGGAGGCAGGTCCAGTGGTTAATATATTTGACAGTGGAAAAATTCTGATTTATAGAATTAAATATTTCAATAGTAAACATTGTAATTTTTCTACTGGGTAGCAATTCTACCTGTTAAAGTAAAAAACAAAAAAGCAGTCCTTCCAAACAAGAAACACTAAGCTTCTGATGAAATAATCTGATAAAAGTTGAAGCTGTCTCCTTGCTTTTAAAAATGAAATTACCCTAGGCTGTAGCTGGAAAGTATTACTAATGTTACCAAATCCAGAGAGAACAAACTCATTGTGAAATGCAAAGGGAAAAAGCTGACATAAGATATATATCAAAAAAGAAAGGGTTTTTAATTAAAAGGGAGTTGTGGAAATGAATGCCAGTAGATTTAAACAGGTCAAATTAGAAAGGCCATTAAAGAAATTGAAGGTAAGCAAATTGAAGAAGACACTGCTGCATGAAAAAAAAACCTCTAGAGCTGTAGCTATCTTCTAGGTGAAATAAAAAATTATAGAAAAAATATTTAGAAAGAAGGGAACAAAATTTTCTAGATAAAGTCTGAAGTAGGAATGTAAACTTGATAATGACTGAATTGCCTGATAAGCTTTTAATACAAATCCACTTGTAATTGTTACCTTGCCTCCTTTGCAGCAAATACCAACATATTTTGCTCCCTCTTACTGTTCACATTCGTAATCATGAAAAACATTCTTTCACAGTCTCAGTACTGATTGAAAATGAAACCAATTCGATTGGAAGAGAAATAAAAGACAAATAGGTAACAACATACTTGAAGTACTCGCTGACACTCTGACACTCCAACCAGAAATATTCCCAAATACTTAACGTGAAAAAGGAGCCAAATAGCCAAAACCAATAATAGGATAATTAGCCAGAAAGGAATGTTTTTGCAGAGTGATAGAGAAGGTTAACATCTTCAGGTGTAATGTACCATCTTGTCCATTGAGTAAACACAGTGCACAGCTAATGACTGATCATGCATTGTTATGGTCTTCTGAACATTCTAACAGTAACTAGAGACTCCTTGTTTATTTGCTGTTTCTTGCCATTTCTCAGCTTATGCTGTAAGCTCCTTTGGACAAGGACTACCTTGTACACTTACACTACTCACACTGTTGTCCAGAGCCCTACATGTTTACCACAATATAATTATAAAATAAAATTTCTAAGCCTCCTGAGCAGCTGTAAGGGAATCAGCTATACACTACCACAGCAAATCTACTGACATTTTACTGACTAAGAACATATGTCTGCAGTGAGAAGAGTGCTCCCTTTCTCTCATATACAGCTTATTCCAATGTGAATTTTCATGACACAGCTTTAAGTAAAACATCAGAGAAGCCAGTTAAGCATACAGAAAAAAATATATGAGCTTGTGCTAGCACAAATAACATAACTGAGCTATAAAATTTTATTTACTTTTGTCTTCCCACTTATCTTCAAAGCTAATTGTGTCCCTCACATAAAAGTAACACCTGTGTATGTGTTAAAATCCAGTCAATGGACAACATCAACATTAAATGTCACAACCCAAAGTTGTTGCAGTGAAGATGCAAGCATAACGTCTTGGCTGGGAACTATCATTTAGAGATCTGAACAATCATTTAGGAGAATCTTTTCCTACCTTTCTGCCCCTGGGATAGGACTGCTACTTGCAACAGCACATGAAGATGCAAAACAATGTTGAAAGGAGGGATCAGTCTGCATGTTCGCCCTCAGCAAAGAAGAGTTAGTGCCCACGGTGCTGTCAGACATCACCATAGAGAGGTTAATGGCTTCCATGTAACTCTGAGATTCTGCAGCAAAGAAAACAAAATAAATGCAAATTTAAAAACAACATGCATTTTTATGAACCTTGTACTGAAAAAAGTGTTCATAAAATAGTTTGGTTTTCTTTTAGTAAGATTATAAGGAAGATTTTTTGTTTGTTTGAGCAGTAGGTATTATTTCACAAAATTATGTTGATTGCTGAAAACATCCAGCAGGTCAAATAGCAGAGGGAGTAGAGATTACAGAACTGCTACACTCAAACTGTTTGATCAGTTCTCCAGAATACATTCTCTAGCCCTAAAGATGAGAATGGACCGTTTGTTCCAAGATGTTTTGCATTTCACAGTCCACAGTGTTAATCAGGTATGCCTAGTCAAGTGCACCATTTGCACTTAAAATACCAGTAGAAAATTGGGTGTCCTGGTCTCAGCCAGGATACAGTTAATTTCTGCAGTATGCAGTAGGGGGCATGGCCAGGACCTGGAGTTATTGTATACCACCTCATGCCATTGCTGGGGGTGGGGGGAAGGGAGTCTCTTCCAGGGAGCAAGGGTGCCTTCTGGTTAAGAAAGCATGGTGGAGGGAACAGCGAGGTAGTGGTGGTAGCAAGCTGGAGGGTCTCAGGGTGGGGACCTCTTGCTGAATGGGGCAGGGGACCTGGTGGATAAGGACACAGATGACATTGAAGTACAACCGTCTTCATATCAGTCTTTATCAGTGGGATAGGCCTTTGGGAACCTCAAGCCCCTGAGACCACAGGAAAAATCTGGATCAAAACATACCCTCAGTGGAGGAGGACTAAGCAAAGGAGAACTAAAACAAACTGGACATATTTGAGTCTGTTGGGGACCAAGAGGTTGAACACATGAGAGCTGAGGGAGCTGGTTGATACCCTGCAAGACCATTCTCAATAACCTTTAAAAGGTCTCCATGACTGCGAGAGAGTCTTAAGAACAAGAAGGGAGCAAGTATCACTTATTCCTCCAGGAAAGGTATGAAGGATGATAGGGAATTGCAGGCTTGGTTAACCTAACCTCAGTCACTGGAAAGGTGATGGAGCAACTAACCCTGGAAACCACTTCCAAACACATGGCAGAAAAAGAATTGAGAGTTGTCAGCATGAATTTACAAAGGGGAATCTGCATATCCACTGAGATAACTTTCTTCAGTAAACCAACTAGCTTAGTGGCTAAGGGAAGAGCACTGGATGTTCCTTATCTTTACTTTAATAAGGTTTTTATCTTGATCTTCCAAAATATCCTCATAAACACGCTGACAAAACAAGGGTTAGGTAAGTGGAAGTGAGATCTAAAAAAACTAGCTGAATATCTGGGCCCAGAGGCTTGTGATCAGCTGCAGCAAGTCCACTAGAAGGCAACTCATAGCATTATACCCCGAGGCTGATACTAGGACCAATAGTCTTCAACATCCTTCATTAACAACATTGATAATGGGATAAAGTTTCATCAGCAAGTTTTGCAGACAACAAAAAACTGTGAGGAATCATTGACAAACCAGATGGTTGTGCTGCTACTTAGAAGTGAGAGAAATGGGACAAAAGGAATCCTAAGTTCAACAAGCAGAAATACAAACTCCTGCAACTGAGAAGGAATAATCCGTGGCACCAGCACCTGCTGGGGGCTGACTGACTGGAGGAGGATTGTGGTTCTCATGGACAGTGAGCTGACCATGAGCAAGCAATACAACTCCATGGCAAAGGTGGGCAATAGTATCCCAGCCTGCATCAGAAAACGTTCCCAGCAGGTCAAGGGAGGCAATCCTTCCTCCCTGCTTAGCATTAGAGGCCACATATGAAGCTCTGTGCCTATTTATGGGTTTCTCAGTACAAGAGAGACAGGGATTTGCTTGAAGAAGTCCAGAACAAGGTCACAAACACACCATCAATGGGACTGAAGCATCTTTTATAGGAGCAGGGGCTGAGTCCCAGAAAGCTGGGACTGTACAGCCTGGAGAAAAGAAATTTCAGGGGTATATTATCAAGGTGCCTTCTGCTCACAGGACGAGAAAAGGACACAACTGGGGTCCAAAGTTTAGCAGCACAGAGCAGCACATGGTTTACATGTTGTGGTTTTGGCCAGGGTAGAGTTAACTTTTTTCACAGTGGCTGACATGTGGCTGGTTTGGATTTGTGCTTAACACAGTAATGATTAATACAGAGATATTTTTGTTATTGCTGAGCAGGGCTTACACAGAGCCAAGGCCTTCTGCTTTTCATACTGCCATGCTGGCAAGGCAGCTGGAGGTGCATGGGAGGCTGGGAGGAGACACAGCCAGGACAGGTGACCCCACTGACCAGAGGGTTATTCCAGACCACATGACATCACGGTCAGTATACAAAGTGGGGGGAGGAAGGAGGAATGGGAGGACACTTGGAATGATGGTGTTTGTTTTCCTAAGTGACCATTACATGTGATGGGCTCTGCTTTCCTGGGGATGGCTGAACATCTGGCTGCCCACGGGAAGACGTAAATTAATTCCCTGTTTTGTGTTGCTTTTGTGCTTGGGGCTTTTGCTTTCCCTCTTAAGCTGTCTTCATCTCAACCCGTGAGTTTTCTCTCTTTTACCCTTCCAATTCTCTCCCCAGTCCCAGGGGTTGGAGAGTGAGCGAGCAACTGCATTGGGCTTGGCTGCTGGCTGGGCTTAAACCATGACACCTGTGCAGCTACAATGTTCAGGTGTGACTTTGTCCACACCACACAGACAAAGAAGCAAAACAACTGTAAACTTCATCTTCTAATAGCCTGCAAACAGCACCAGAGTAACTTGTTTCTAAACTGACTGAAATATGAAATATGTTCAACTTAATTATACTGAACATGAATACTACAGAATATAGTTAAAACAGATGGATTTAGATGAGGAATAATGTGGATGCTATTACTGCAGAGCTTTATACAGGAACAGTTTCACCTTGTTTTTTAGAGGTACACTTCAATAACCAGTCAAGCTCTAATGGGGATTACATTTAATTATTCTGTATTAGTATTAAAAAGTCAACAATTAAAAATTCACACAGGTCCAGGCTCAACCACAGTTTTCATGACAGAAGACTATAATACTACAAATGCCCATGCATCTGAATAGCTTAATTCACCTGAATAGTCCTACTGACCTCAACACTGTTGTACTGGGTTTCAGTCCTGCCAATCACAGTTGATACACTTCCAAAGAATAGGGAAAAAAAGAACCCAAAACCAAGGAAGTCAGGGAACAATTCCATTCCTACAGAGTTAAGATCACACTAATGCATCTTTTCCACAAAGAAATCTTCCTAATGTAAAAAGCCACTGAAAACAAGTAAAAATGAATATTGTTTTCTCTTTCATTCACGGCAGAGCTTGGTTCTGCTATTACTTGAATGAGGAGTGTGCAAGGTACTTAAAAGATATGTGTGAGACAAGAAAATCTACAAGTTAGTGCCCTGACTATAAACCATCTGAATTCATCACATAGCACACATTGTACAGAGCAAACATTTAATTGCATGAGGGAAACAGAAAACTGTCTTTTAACAGAAACTGTCTGTTAACTACACCATTACTTTAACTATATTCATAATAGCCACAGAAGTGAAGTTCAAGGAAATACTGCAGAAATGTTTAGTGTGGAAGAGCTAGAGAAATCTGAATCTGTATGTATCTACCAGATCAGCTACATTACAGTCATCCTAATACTGGTGCAAATAGAGTCAGGAAAAGCTGGCTGCGCAAACCCATGTTGGTCAAATTGATGTACATATTAAGACTACTAGAGCCTCCCCAGAAACACAACTTTGACATATCTCCAGAGACCAGCACTTGAAAAAGCATCTCAAGTGCAACAGGCATCTCATCTCTGCACATGAACTTGCCCAGATGCTTCCCAATTACACTGCAGGTTGAGACGATTCTGCTTCTGAATGTGAGAGGTTAATGCATTCCCCACAGGGACAGGAATTACAGTCCCAAGCTTATCTCCATATGCTTGCTTGTTTTCATGCCTCTGTGTCTGTTCTCCTGATACCAGACTATACAGGGGAGTCACTGGAATCCAGTTACCAAGAGTCTGGGGGCAAGGAAGGGAGTGGCACTCCTTCTGAAATAGCTTACAATCTTCCACTCTAACACAAGCACAACTACTTGCGTAAGAGTTAATCTAACAGATTTACACAGCAAATTCCATTCCTTCCACAGCGCTTGCTTGAATAAAGGGACCAAGGCTTGATTCTTCCCTGTTTCAGGCCTTGGTTTGTTGCTATTATCTTTACAGCTCTATATACTGCATGAGGGAAGGACCACTGTCATGCCCACAGATGCATTTCACACCCCATTTTCACGGGTGTAAAATACCAAACATGGAATGAAAAGCCACTGCATGTAAACTGCAGAAAAAAGCCACAAACTCTGTAGAACTCTTCCCAGGCTAGAAACAAGTATATCCTAAAGGAACTTCCCATGAAAGCAGCCTTGTTTTTACTTCAATTAAAAACAAACCTACTGGATATTTCAGCTATGTCCTCTCATTGTCTGATGCAGAGTTGACTGGTCAGCTGTTAACCCTTTATCTCACAGAATCAATAATTCTGCAGTTTCATAGCTTCTACAGAATTAACTAGCTTAGCACATTTGACAGAAAGCAAAGCATCAGTGCTTCTTGGTTCAGGCCCCTACCATGCCATTTATAGCTGTGAAAACACTGACAATGTAAAAGTGCAGCTCCCTACCTCAAGAAGTGACATGACAAAGCAGGATCATTCATGTTTGTATCTCTTCATGCACCCAGGTCAGACCTACATTATCATCAACTCTAAAGGCAGGACCTTAGAAAGGAGCTGGACTCTGCACCATACACTACTAAAAAACGACATTAAGAAAAAAAAAATACTAATTGTGCCAACATGCAAGACACAAAAATATCCAGTATCACTCTTCTACTTGGCAGCAACAGGTAAAATCCATAAAAGTTGCAGGCTTTTTACGGTTGTGTTGAGGTTTGAAATACGAGGTATTTCAGCAAAGTGATGTAAAAGTTCTTGAGTAACTGACAACTTGTGGAACCACTGGGAAGTTGGGCACACCTCTGTGAAAAACACACGTTAAAGATGAAAATCCAAGGAAACCTCTCTTTTCTTTTCTGGTCGGGAACCAGGTAACATCAGCCTAGCCCAGCTGCCCCCCACCTCGGCCAGGCCGAGCCAGCCCCATCGGCTGCCGGGCAATAGAGGGAGGCTGTGGGGGCAGGAGCCAGGCCCCTTCCCAGGGAGCCCACCAGGCCCCATCCCAGGCTGGGACCAGGCCCCAGGCACGGCCAGACGGGTTGGGGAAGCTGCAGAGCCCCAGCCGAGGCAGGGCCAGGCTGTTTACATCTTGCCGGCAGGTTCCCTTCCCCCTGCTCGGCTGCCACACAAGATCAGGCAGCTGAGACCGGAGTGGCCCTGTGGCGGGAATGGAATGGCGATCCTGACATGGCCCAGCCGCAGAGCCCGCCACAAGGGTCAGATGACCATCTGCAGGCCCCAGTTGTGAACCCCTTCAGTGCTCCAGTCCTCCCTCCAGTGAGAGGAAGGAACCAGAGGCAAGCATGTAAAGGAGCAGCATGAAGACACTGAGGTCAGTAAAGAATAAGTCAAGCCCCAGATGGGAGGGATGAGGAGATGCCTTGATCTTGGAACTGAAATCCTCTTGTGAGCTATGGAGAAAAGACTTTTTTTCCCTACAACGCATGAAACTATGGGGAGATGAAGGGTTCAAATCTGAGCAAAGGTCTCCATGTAAGCAGATGTTGAAGTAGCTGTGATCCCATGAGAAGCTGAACAGAGAGAAAGGGGAGTGATGAGATCCTGTTGCCCCCAGGAGAGAAGAAGACCTCTGTTCCCAGGGATGAAGATGATTTTTAAGATAGATAATGTGAACCTTTGCTTTTTGAACAGCTCATCTTTAAAAAAGTAACCCCAAAGCTGACATGGCCCATAAACACAGCTCTGGGAAGGCTGTGGAATCGGAGGGATTTCACGATTGCAGATTTTTTTTTCCCCTGGGCAGCTGCTATTTTATGAGGNTTTCCCCTGGGCGGCTGCTATTTTATGAGGACATTGAGAGCCACAAGAGAACTGTTTCTTCCTCTTGTGAAGAAGCCTCCATAACATTAACAAGAGGGACTTCTCTCCCTAAGTGAACTGAAGAAAGACTATTTTGAAGGCAGTAAACTGACTGGAAATTTTAGGTTTTGTTTCTTTACATTGTCAGTGGGAAAGAGAAGGTTGTGGGGGGAGGAGAAGTGTCCTGAAGGGTTTTGCTTTGATTCTTACTACTTTTTTTCCTTTTAGTTACTGTTAATAAACTTCCTCTATAATTTCTTGAAGTTTTGAGCCTGTTTTGCCTTTCTCCTAATCCTATCTTCCTATCTCACAGCAGAAAGTGGTGCATTGATTGGGAAAATGTCAAATTTGGGGAAATCTAAAATTGGTGAACCAAAACCACTACAAGTTGTAAGCAGAAACTGCTGGGTGTACAGATGACACAGCCACATAAAGTAAGATCTTACAGATTAACCTGTACTTTAATCTACCAAACCTGTTGAAACAAACAAAAAAAAGGAAGCCGGCCCCTCACCCCCCACAAAAAAAAACTGAAAAAAAAAAAAAACAAACAAACAAACAAAAACCCCACAAAAAACAAACAAAACCACAAAAACAAAACAAACCAAATCACAAAAAAAAACCCAAAAAAAACCACAAAAGCCTCCCGAAAAAGAAAAAATCCAGAGTACCTTAACCTACACCATGGTCCAGATAAAAGATAGGTAACTACATTCTTTTTCTTTTCCTGCAGCAGCTGAAGGGCAAAATCACCTCACAATCGTCCAACAATAGCAGGAAAGTAAAAGCAGTCATTTCACTACCATACCTTGTATTTTAGTAGGTTCTCATACATTTCAAACTTTGTAATCCTTTTCGTGAGAAGGTGATAGTTAATGTGGATTGTATCAGCTTGAAAACTTAAGATCCACAGTTACATTTCTTGGGGAAAGGGAACTTTAAGTCAGTGTTCTGCTTCCAAAACACTGAACTCACTACCTCACAACTATCTGAGGCTAGCATAAAAGCCGAATGGACAGAGAAAATATTACTGCTCTGAAGTAAGCCAAAGTGATGGCCCACTTGAGCCAGTCAACAAACTAACACTTTTCCAAGTCTATTTGCACTGTAAGATTCTTACAGGTTATCTATCTTCCCTTTCACTCCCTTGCTTTTCCAAATACAAAGGTGCCAAAAATAGTAAGAGAGACCAAAAGTCTCCCCCGCTTTTGGCCAAAGTATCAGCCAAAGACCGAAATTCTGATGTTTTAAACTTGTTACATTCTGCTTTCAATTCCACTAACATATAGTGAACCAAATTATTCCCTTATATGAAACCCATCAGCTTCAGTCACACTGTTCCTTCCTTTTCACAGAATATGTAGAAATCAATAAAGGATGCTTAAAGCCTTGTCTTTTATAACTTCAGATACCAGGGAATGGAATAACTTTAGTGTGTCTTTTGCACAGTACATGCTTTCCTATTCAACATAAGTAGTTGTACTTCTCATTTAGAAGAAGTACATGTCATGTACCAACATGGAGACACCTGCTGTTCCCACACTTCCCAAAAACCCACCAATAGCAAGCAGAGAAAATGTAACAGGATTTTTCATGTTTGTGAAGGAAAAGACAAAATTACTATCACTTGAAGATTCTGCTAATGCCTGTTTTGAGTGGACCAACTCTCTTCACAAGTAATCAGTCAGGCTGAACCTGGGGCAAGTCATTAAGACAGTGGCTCTAGCATCCAGGTATTAACCTCTCTGCACAAAAAAAAAGGTCAGCTTCAGTTGCTTCATCTGAGAAGAATCTCAGTGGAATATGTATTACATGCTTGGATATTACAGAAAATAAAACAAATTGAGTGGTTGACAACCTCAGAAATAAAACAGCACCTCTGGAGCGGCAGTAAAGTATTTCTCAGGGACATTTATTTGGTGGAAGAAAAAACACATTCAACAGCTAGAATCCAAACAGCTAGTAATTAATGTACACTACAGTACTGAAGGTTTTTAACTTCATGCATTTATTTATTGTGTGCATTTAGAAAGCATTCACCGTATTTTGGGAGCCTGTCAAATGAATTTAGAATTTAAAAAAATCATTCTTGCCTTATGCCCTAAAGAGAGCAAGCACTGGATGAGGAAGGCTGGGACTTCACCACCATCAGGAGAGACTGGCCTGCCTGCAAGATGCATGACAAAAGTGGGAGTGTATTGGTACATTCCTGTGTTCTGCAAGTTCTAGCTCCCACAACAGCCTGCCAGTAACATCCGTATGCAGCCTCTGAAGCTATGCCAGGTGTCAGCTTACCTCCAGGCAACCACAGGCTGACACGATTAACTGCACTTACCCTCCGCCCCCTCAGCACATCGATCCAAATCAAAAGGATGATTTACCAGACGACGCTTTACCCCACCCTAAAGCCCTAAAGCCTGTACTTTAGCCATACCTATATGGCTTCTTTTCTGAGAAAATAGCTAGACCGTTTTACAGGTAACTTGGTATCATGCATTCATTCAAACACCAAAATACAAATAACTCCTATTTGCTGGATAGAATTAAAAATACAGCATCTTCAAAGCAGTAAAATCCTTATAATGACTTTCTGAAAGGCTTTCTTATACTAATTCATTTCATTCTCCCAAGTAGTACAGGGGGAAAAAAGAAACTTCCCCAAGGACTAAAGCAATCAGTTGCATATGTCTTTTCATGTATTTTAAAAGATCTTGCAGATGTTGTGCTACTGACTTTAAGCAAGCTTTGCTGTCTTAGGAATGCAAATCAGCTGCAGAGGCATGTCCTCAAGACTTCCGGATCACATGTAATACAAAATGTGATTAAAACACTCTTTAGGAGAGAATCACTATCAACACATAATGCATAAACACAAGAACCCCTATTCTGTCACTATGTACAGCAGATCATTCAGTGGTGAAAAAATATAAATCTAATAAAACAATTAGAACACAATTATTAACATGTCCACACTAAGTTTACACAGCAAATTAGTAAAATGGCTTTAGAGACAGGCAATTCCATTCTTATCGTGGTTCATCTCATAATGGAATTTCAGACATTCACATTGCTGAATATGACAATTTTCATCAAACCGTAAAATTAAATTGCAATTGTTTTAGAGAAGAAAAAAAGAACCTATGAAGCATGCAAATGATACCTTCCAATGAACAGTAATACTTTTTCAGGCAGAATGCACTGAAAGACGAAGCATCTTTCAAGAAAAGAGTAAAATATCAGCCTTGTGGTCCAAAATTCGTTATCCATTAAAATTGCTTGAAATGTTGGAGATGCAGGTCTGAGCTGTCTGTGCTGAATTGAAAAGTGCCACTCGTGTCTACTGACAAGATACACTGTGAAGCCAACGGAAAGGAGGCCAGAGCAAAGGTAGAGGGGGTAGACTGAGTGAAAGAAGAGACAGAGCTTGGGCCTGACTTTCTGACACTTCTGAGAAGCAAGGACAAAGACCCAGTGACATTTTTTAGTACATGTTATGACCCTATATACTTTTCCTAAAGTGAAAGAGAGGGAAAGAAGGAGTTTAAACTCCCCTTTTCCTGTCTCAGTCCAGTTCCCTGGTGCCACGAGGAACCAGAGAGGTCCCAGTATGCAGCTTTTGATATCTGACGCATACTTGCCTCATAGAAGAACTGGAAGCAATCAAACTGATATTTGGACCTTCTATCAGAACTCTCACTTTGGTCCTGTTCTTCTGCTGTGAGAAAAATCCTGCCTAAATGCAACAATCTTCGACCTGTTCACTTTTCTAGTCACTTGCCTGCAACAAAATGCTGAACCCAGCTCACTGCAGCCTGAATAACAGAAGTGAGGGCTGCTTTTTGATTTTCAAGTAGTATATCTAAACCATTTTATTTCAAAACCAGAAAAAACCTGACTTTTCAACGGCTGCTTTTAATAACCTGAAATTGAAACTGGTAAAAACAAACTCAGTTCAGTTTATCTTCAGTGTTGCTCAGTATCACAAAACACGTGACTGAGAAGTGAAGCTCTTGAATTTTTTTTCTTGGTCTGTCTCTCGAGAGCTGTGATTCAGTAACTCTCCTTATAGGGTTGCAGTCTTTACGCAAGCATGTGCTGCTATTGCCTGAATAGAAAAGTCGTTTGCATTAAGGCAGTAGAAACCAGGCTCTTCATTCTGGTGCATCCTGTACACTATACTATGTAATAGCTGGCTGCTCTAAGACTCTGTTTTATTTTAATGGAAAATTTAGATCTGAAGTAAGAGAGTGTTTTACATGTATTGCACAAGTACACTTTGTCTTGGATGCACAAATTAGATGAATTACCCTTCCAGTGCTAATATAACAAGAAAGTGTTTTTCTCATTAAGCAAGAAAGCAGAAAAACGATGCCATATTCCTCATTTAAGACAGACCCGTGTTTACAAAACCTTACACCTTTCATGTTTCTGAAAACTAATTCAGTGCTGCTGCAACATTACTAAAAACTCCTCAGGGGATGAAAAAGACTCAGCCAGCACAAATTTTTTCTATGAGGACAGAAATTATGTATACTCCAGGCAGCCCTTATTTCTTCTACTTTGAAAAAGACCCACCACGACACACAAAAAATTACAAGGCTTCCTCAGCAGAAAAGCGACTAGACAAAACTCTCCAGCCCCGCCTCATGCCCTTTTCCTCGGCGACTGCAGAAAACTCTCATACTGACAGAACTCCTCGTCTGCAAACCTCCTCAGTTTCTGCGTAGACTCCCAACGTTGTTACATGACTACAAAAGGCGTAACTCTTCCTCCCACTTAATTTCTTCAGAGCTCGCAGCAGCAGCAGGCCGCAGGCTCCGTGCGTGCTCCCAGCTCCCCACCCAGCCAGCGGAGCGGCCCCGCTGGCCCCTGTCTGAGGCCGGTTCGCTTTAGTAAATTCCCGCCGCCCTCCCCTTTTCCCGGGGTCATGTTTCACTGCCGCTGCGGCGAGCCAAACACAAGACCAGCCCACAAAACGAGTTTTCAGACTTAGGAAAACGCACAAAACAGGGGCGCAGGGAACCACAAACCTACCTATGGAAGCCATCGCGACAGCTGCTCTCCCACGGGGCTGCGCGAAATCGTCCTTCCCTCCCTCCGTGCCGCATGCTGCCTGCGCCTCACCGAATCCAGGCAGCCGGGCGCGCCGCCCCGCCACGCAGAGCCTTGGGAAAAGCTATTGCCCGCATTTGCCAGCGCTCTCCGCTCGCCCTGGCGCGTTAGAACTTCACCGCAAAGTGGGTTCCAGTGTCTGCGGCGAGAGAAGCACAGGCTCCCTTGTCTCAATACAGCCACCCAGATGAAGAACAGCCAGAGTTCACTTCATCCAGGCAGAAAGCAATTCCCCGATAGTTGCTAGATTAGGCTTCCCGCTCGCTCTTCAGCTCGACTACCCATTCAGTGTACGCCTGCTGGGCTGACTCCACCTCATTTGCGTTTGGCTTGCTCCCCCCCTTTCCCCGCCCGGCTCTCACCGCCTCTTCCAGGCAGAGCGCCGCTCCCAGCGGGACCCGTGCTCTGCGCAACGCCGCGGGGGCGGAGAGCGAGCGGCCACACGAGCCGGGGAGACCGGGGGCTTGGGCTCGGGGGAGGGGGTGTGTGTAGTGGTATTTGGTTGATTTTGGGGGTTTTTGTTGAGTGTTGGGGGCGGGTGCTGTTGTTCTTCCCCCACCACTTAATTTGACCTCGTTTGTTTTGTTTCTTTCAGAGAGATGGAAGACACGGAACCGACAATTGTCAGGTTAGTGCTTTTTAATGTTGACCAAAGTCCAGCTACTCTATTACACCAAACTGGCCCAACGCTCTAGGATAAATTTAGCATCCAGAGCTCTGAATAAAGTTTTACTCGCTTCCCAATATCGCAAAACACATATAGCCTTACTGTGTTGCATTCAACACCCTCTAGCATTGTTCTGAGCAGGTTTTATTTACAGGTCAGGAAGACGAGTGGAAACACTGCAGCTCCACAATGAGCAGCACATTTCCTTTTCAAATTGTTCTTCAGTGCCCAGCACACAGTATTTTCTGAAAGGATGACTGCAGGAAATTACTAAATCTAGACAGAAACAAATACAACCATTTAAAACTTTCCCATAATGAATTATTCATTTGCTTTCAAATTTCTACCGGCACCATGTTTCGAATGCGTGTAATAAACCATTTTGATAATATTAAAATACACAAGCTGGCTTGATTATAGACATGAGTACTGGTAAACTAACTAACATTTTGTTTTCTTCCACAGACCATAATGTAAATCAAGCTATTCCTTTATAAGAATATTCATTCCTACCAATGTTTTCCTTCATAGCAGCTGCTCCTATTAAACATGTTGCATAAAGATTGCACTAAGAACCAAATAGCAAAGTTTAGTTGAGATATATACCATATTATCAGGTAAAAAGAAGGGAAAAACCTTGCCACAGGGTCAGAAGATGTTATTATGCAGCAATTCAGAACTGACATCAGTTACTTTGAATAACTTACTATACAACTACACTTTGTCTTGGATGCTTCCTGGCAGAGCCAGATGCAGTCAAACACAGTCTTCACACTCCTATGAACAATAATGATTAGAAAAATATTTTCTCCATAGAAAGCATCCCTGTCTCTGCATAAAAACCACTGTCATGACAGTACCTTTGGATATCTCATTTCTTTCCTGATTTTCAAATCTTGAAAGCTTTGCTTGTTTGGCTATTTACACTTGCTGAATTAGAAGGGAACAAGAATAGTAACCTTTAACAAAGATAACAGTGGTCTGAGATGACATATGAAGAAAGTTGGTTAAGTAAGAAACTTACTTTCCAAAGTATTATAAGGATGTAAGGTAAGCAGAAATCATGTAATTAGAAGTATTGATATACTTGAGTTTTGTCAGCATTTATCAAATTCACCCTTTCTTAAGATTTTTTTGCATGGATCCTTCTAACAGACTCAATTATACTTAGGGGGCTACTCATCAAGAAAATCCCTCTGACATGGACAGTTAATAACAAACAGAAGAGCACATAACAAAAATCTCGCCTCTTGCTTGTCTTTCTGTAACAAATTCAAAGTTTCAACCAGGTAAGATTTTCTTCTCCAAGGAAGAAAAAAGTCTGAAACTCTAAAGCCAGAAGATAGAAAGGGCAAGGCTGATTGTACACAAAAGAAGAGTTAGGAAGGGGAGGAAAGGCAGTGTTGGATGTGTCGGGTGAAGAACTGATTGGGTTTAGGTCAGCACAGTGTGTGAGATACTGCCATCTCTAAAGGAGAAAGTCTGTTATTTGGCAATAAGAATTGGTTTCATGGCTGTTCCAGGCACAGCACAGCAAATCAGGATCAGGTCTTTCAATCTCTGCCACATGGTACCAGTGTACAGTTCTCCTAGATACAGTACATAAGATTCCTGGTTTGGTCTGAACCATTACACTACAAATTCTAACCAAAATAGTTTAAAATATAGGGCTTGAATTGTAACATGCACCGTTCTCCAGCAAGAACCCCTGAAGCAGAATGGCTATGCCATGTCTTCCATACAAATTCAGCAAACTCCGCAATTTGTGGAGGAATGTCATGTGTTTCCCTGCTACTCTGATGATTGACAAAAATGTGGGAGTCAATGTCAAGTAGATTGCTCATTTCAGATTTTGTCTACAAGGTGCCTGAATATAAATGGCTTTGTGAAATAACATGCCTAACTCAGGCATAGAAAAACACAGATTAATTTGGTTTTCTCCTCCTCTGCAAGAGGGAATAAACATTAAGAGAATTAACATAGAGGAGAACAGCATCTTAAAAAAACAAAGAGCAATATGCCCTTTGGACTATAAACAATTAAGTGGAACTGAATGTGTATTTCCTCTCTGTTCCCATTCAACACTGGAAGGTCTGTCATTCTGAAACTGCAGAATATCTTTAACTTGTGTAGTAGCCACACCCTCCCAGACACTCAAACACCGGATTATTTTAAAACTGCAATTTTTTTGAAAAAGTGTGCTCACAGCTGTACTTCGATTTTTGGAGCTTTTTTCTTCAGCCTTCCCTCAAACTACATGGATTACTCTGGCACACCACAGTCATGAAGTGCCATGTCATATAGTAGGAGGCCTCACTCTGGAAAACTTGAAAAATTTCATAGAATCATAGCAAGAGCAGTAGTTGTTCCCACGGTTATTTGTTAATTTAACCTTTTCCAGACAAAGTGACTAGTGATATCTCAAAAATGTATGCCATGCACATGCAGCGCAAACAAGCAACCTCAGATATGTGTAAAAACAAACACATCTGCCAGGCTGCCCACTCATCCAATCCTGTATTTCTATTAAAATTGTTTTTAAGTTTCTGTCAATGGCTTATTGTTTGCATCTTCAAAGGAAGCAAATATTAGTGACCGATTTCTCAGCTTCCAATTATTTTGGTTTTTATATATGTGTAAGATATTATTCATCTATATTTCGATGAATATATACAAAGATAGTTATTTATCAAATGACTGATTTATGTGGAGAAATGCATTACTTTTTCCCACAGAAAGGGAAAAAAAGATAAACCAAACTCTCTAAAATGGAATGCTTTAAAAACTTCTGAAGTAATCACTTTTTCAGTGGTTTTTAGCAAGAAAGAAGAAAGAGGAAAAAACAAAACCAAACCACCACCACCCACCAGTGTATTATCAGGGTGCATTTCAAATTTAACTGAAGACACACATATGCTTTGAGACTATGATCAAGTAACACTGAAGTATTGTATAAACACATTTTTCCCATGTAATATTTGATTACAGAAACAACTTTTTTGGCATTTGGAACTTCAGAATTATACAGCTTATTTTATTGCCTGAATATTTGAGCTCTCACAGATACTAGTGAACGTAACAAGAAACTATGTTCAGCACCCTTGGAAGTGTCATCATCTTTTCAACTAATAAATGCATATTCTAAGTACAGGCAGTTATCTTGGATGGCAATAAAAGTATTTTTATTAAAACAAAAACAAAACATCAAAAAAAAAACCCAAAAAACCAACAAAAGAAAACCAAACAAACAAAAGCCCAAAAAACCAACCACAAAAATAAATAAACACCAGATAATGCTACTGCTTTCTCTCAAGAGAAAATGCCTTTGGAATAGAGCTACAGGAAGTATGAAAGCTGCAGGCCACACATCTGAACTTTCAGATGTATTGGTTCCTGAATGAAACTGCAACAGGCAATAACATGTGTCTTATGCAAAACTTCAAGTATTTTCTCTGTTACTAAATCCTTTTGAAATAAGGCAGTTGTTTCATTTTCAGTTCACAGTGGTATGAAAAGTTAGTCAAGACAGAACAAGTAACAGACACACTGGATTAAAGCACGGTGCCCCAAATAAGTGAAGCGCTTAGAGGGTGGGTGGAGTTCTTGATGAAGAACCTATCAGCAGTTGCTTGATTTAATGCTACTAGTGCGGGATCAAGGATCAGTCAGACTTGTTAAGGTACCATTGATGAAAGACATATAACATGCAAGAGACTTTAAAGATGTCCCAAGGTAGAAACCTTATTTCATATGAACTCCTGTAGGAAAACTCTTTTGTCACAAGATCTGCCATTCCTTTAATGCAGTTCAACATTCAAATTCAGGACAAAATGAGTGGATGAGAAAGTAGAGAGCCTCTTTCTGTATTTAGGGTCTCCACCCCTTGGATACTCATTTCCTGTGAGAAAAGTTAATTCACATTTGCTGTTTTAGGCAGAAGACTCCATGTAACTTTTCACAAGTGTCTTGGTTCAAATGGATAATGCTGTCAGCGCCAAGGGACCTCTGAGAGGGCCGTTTCTAGAGGAACAGTCTCAGTTCTCTGATTTACATATCTATCAGCACTTCGCCCACATGGAATTAAAAGTCATCCATTAAAACAAACAAACAAAAAAAAACAATGTAAATACTTGCACAGAAAATTAAACACACAGTATAAAACAAAGCCTTTCCAAATCAGTGTCTGATTCTTTCTCCAAAGCAGTTTTAAAAGGGCAGTTTTAATAGTTTAAGGCCCATTCTGATATATGATCACAGTGTTTCTGTCCAGATGCAAATCCTGCTACAAAGCAAGGGGGGTAGGAACAGGAGACAGTGAATACTTTCACAACATCTTTTCAATGTAATGTCTGAAGAACCTATCTTTGGTTTTTTGTCCTTTAAATTCTTCAGTATTATAGAGAAGCTGCACATGGAATTATATACATGTGCACTAGATTATGCATTCTGCTAGCACAGTGTTTTCCAGTTTAAAATCTGTAGCACTTGAATTTTTCTCATGTTCAACGTGATGTTCAACATGTACGTCACAGCAGGCTGTGTCCCTTTGCCGAAGTTTAGCTCAGGGAGATATAAGAACAGTTCATCATGAAATATCTTCGTCTTGACATAAGCATCAGATTTGAAGAATTATTGAGTCTGTGATCAGATATAACACTGGCTACAAAACAAAATGTATTCATGTTCCAGAGTATTTTATCAATCTAGGGTATCCAAAACCAGTGGAAGAGAGAGTATATTTTAGAGAATGTGTTTTCTTATGAAAATGCAGTAACGAGAGTGGCCTATTTTGTCAGCTTTAATGTACCAGCCAAAGAAAACACATATTTATATTGTCCCACTGGTTTATCATCACATACTCTCTGCCATGGACTTGGCATGCTCTAGCTTTTTATACTCAGTTATGTATAATTATATTCCTTTCTCCTCTGAATCAATGATATATTAGAATGTTTACTGAGTGGCTAAAATATGTACAGATTTTTTAAAGTTTTATGTAGAAACATGTAACATACCTGTACCAAAACCTGTCCAGATCTAGCTAGCTAAATGGATTAAACTCTAAATCATTTCATCTCTAAAGCTTTGGGAAGTTAATTAGTGTAGACCGGGAGAGTTCCTCCCATGAAAATCTTAGCCAAACTGAGTGGGGGAGAAAAAAACCAGCTCAATTACAGCTGATTACAAAATAGCTCAATTGTAGACAGTTATACTGTAAGGATTTTAGTTAATATCACTCAGTGCAGGCATAGACTACAAGTATTTTAAGTTATTTTCAGTTTCAATTTCATTCTACTGTTACAAGATATTTTCCACCATTCAGATTGATATAAACTAAATGAAATGGTTAAGCTTTTTAGCACATGAGATGGAATATTATTACTTTTGCTGTGAATTTGGACTACCAGAATGAAATCACTGATAATAAGCGTTGCTTATTTCTCCACAGGCCAAACAAATACAACATTTCCATGACTGTATTTGAAAGATATGTTAAAAATTGTATTATAATCAGTGGCACAAAGGGAAGGAGATCTGTGACAATGAAGACTTGAAAACACATCAAGTCATCTCCAACCTTCCTGCAATAAAAACTTTGTACAAAGATCACTTTTACTGAGTGTCTCAATAAAAGTAACCCAGAGATGGGAAAGTGTGATAGATCATAGAACATTATATTGACTTCAGTGCTTACAACAACCAAGAAGTGGTCTCTGAACATTTATGATTTTACTTTACAGCATTCCAAATGCTCTTCCTGGAAGCCTTCATTTAGCTCATGCTGGTAGAATCCCAACAGGATCTCATCCAACAGGAGATACAAGTAATTTCCTGCTTGCTCCTGAAGCCTATGGAGGCTTCTTATGCACTAGTAAATGGTGTATTTAATAATAATTAAGAAACATTAGGTGTTTAATTACAAAAATATTGTGTAGATGAACACTGTATTCAGCCACAACATAAACATGTCAAGGGCAATTGCAGGACAGTGGAAAATGTAACAGAAATCTGGTGTATCTGCTTTGCATTAAATCATAAATTTCCTTTCTCTACTTGTATTTTTTATTTTTCATTCATAGCCTCAACAAACAAACAAATGAAAACCCACTAAAATAAAAAAAAATCCAAAAAAACCTAAACATAAAAATTGCAATAGCAAAAATGAAAATGCACCTGTTTCCAGGAGGACAGAGCTTATGATAACCATCCACATAAGTGGATGCACTGATGTTCTAAGCAAATGAACCCAGATGTCTGGAAAAGTTCTGAACCTATTACTTGCTTTGGACATGTATATCTTCCATAAACAGGTAAGAGGAGGAGAGAAAGACAGGTATAAATGAATATTATATGAAAGCTTTGCACATTGTGGAGAAAGTTTATGCCCATCATAAACAGGGATTTTTTCTCTTTCACAAATTAGTTTCACTTTTATTCCCAAACTGACCCTCAGTTTAAAACCCTGACATTTTTTTAATCAAAAAATTAAGCAGTATGTATAATTTCCCTTGCAACTCAGTGACTGGAAGAAATGACAATCCTGGGATAACAGTATGAAACCACAACAGTATAAAATTCTAATCAGTAATAGAATTATGCAATAATGAGGCTGTTAGGTTGTGGGTTTGCCTTCCAATACATTTATTAAACACACATCACTCTGCTGATGATGTAATAGAGTACGTCTGTGTTAGTCAGTGAGGGGAATTAGGGCTACAATGTCTCTGTCAGATAAAAACAGAGTCTTTATGAGAAAAATTGTGGAAATATTCCAGTGTGTGGCCTTGAAGAGTGCTTCCAAAATGGCATGAGAAGAAAAGTTGCCCTTTTAAAAATTTTTAGAATAGATGCAGCTCATACACAAGCTTTGAGTACAGTACATGGGCTAAGCTCCATGGAAGAGATGAAAAGGCAAGGCTTTACACATGGTTGAAGGCTCAGAGATTCCTTACACTGGCAGCAATGCTTTCATTCCATCATTTGCACTGCTTGAACTACACAAGTCTACTTAGGCTGTTCAGAAAATATGGGAAAAAATGACATCATGTCTTCTCTTTGTCAACACATTGATAAAGGATTATAGATAATCTTCCCTTGTTCCACAGATCCTGCCTTCTGTTGCAAGACAGTGCCCGTTTGTGAATGCAGACCGTCTGCAAAGTTCTGTCTATGCTTTGACCAGGGCTGAAGAAGGGGCAGTTCTTCACATCTAGCCTCAGGGGTTGAGTGGCAGGGCAGCAAGCCAGCATTCAGTCCCCTGGCAAAGAGCTTGCTACTCTTTTATGTTTTACTTCTATATACAAAGGGACTTTAATTAGCTGTCTGCTGTCTGAGAAAAAAGAGCCTTTGTAAGTTTCAAAGCGCCCTACAAATAGTGTTTCAGTTCCTTCACTGATGTGTGGGACTCTCCCTCCCATGGAATATACATCAGCTATTGTGAAATTCCAGAGAGCTGTATCTGGGTTCTATCTGAGGCATACCTATTTTTTCAGGGGTATTTATAAAATTAGCCAATTTATAGGCCACCAGCCAATTTATAGACCACTTAGGGTCATCTGGAGAAACGAGGTGTCTTTCAAAACTCATTCCGAATGAACTCTGTGGGTGCTGTATTACTTTCAAGCTATGTAAAGTGAAGAAAAGGGCCATGAAACCATGGCAGCAAGTGATCACTTGAGCAGCAGTGCTGCCACTAAGTTTACTGCATGCATACAGACTCAGGGAGGTTAAATTTACACCTGTTTGATAAAGAACAAGGCTTTGAAAACAAATCCTGCAGGCAGGACAGCTCCAATAGATGTACAGGGAGGATGAAGAGTTAGAGCGTAGATAATGTAAGGGAAACAGATATGTAACACTATTAGATTGACTTTCCCCAGCAAAGTGTTTTTACCTGGAAAGAAAATTAAGATTTCTAGGGATAACAGAGCTCTGTTTTATAAGACTTTATTAAAGACAGTGTCCCTAGGTAAACAGGTTAAAAATCAGATGCATTCAAGGTACTAGACACACAGTTTACATGAATAACTTAAAGAAGAGAAAATTTTATCATTTTTTATACGTAAGGACTGGATGTCATTGCAATTCTTGACTGTAACATACACAAAACGGTGTATTTTTTCTTTTAAAATATATACTTCTGTACTTTTCTAAAAGCAGAACAGAATCCCTTGATATGGTAAGTGCTAATTACACTGAATGTTATTCTCCACAAGGAAAAGGGAGGAAATAAAACAGTAATACATCTAGATAATTGATAACCAGGTTACAGCATCCTTGCTGGTAACTTAAAAAGCAGATAAACAGCTTCATCTGAGATGAAGAACAAAGCAATTTTGAATTCAAGGGTGATCTGAACTGAGACAAAAGTAGTAATATCTTAATGGCAGAAATTAAGACTCTGATTTCATGACTCAAAAGGCCTCATGGTGTTGGAAATTTCTGAAGAAGTCAGTATGTTTCCTGACTTTTACCAAAATAAAGACCATGTAAGCACTTAAAAGAAGCGCTAGGCTGCAAGAGAAAGTACTGAAAAAATTGAGGGTGTTAAGAACTCTTGCAAAGTGCACACTGTTAGAATCACCTTTA
Source organism: Leptocoma aspasia (assembly GCA_013399835.1). NCBI lineage: Eukaryota > Metazoa > Chordata > Aves > Passeriformes > Nectariniidae > Leptocoma > Leptocoma aspasia. Next base: position 55,854 of record VXAX01007350.1, read on the forward strand.
TGGCACGTGCATTAAAGCAGTCTCAACCACAGGAACAGCTGCATCTGTTCCCTTCAGATTCTTGGCCTCTTCAACACACAGAACATAACACTCTTGCTCTGGGCATGAATTAGGGATTGGTAGCAGAAATAAGAAGCATTTCTTGCCAAAGAAATCAGAAGACATAGAGGCAAGCAGATACAGTAGATACTTACTGTAGATACAGGCAATAACTAGAGTAGAAGTGAGGGGAAAAGAGAAAATTTTACAACTTTTAAAGTATGATCCTTACTTGCCTCTGACAATAGAAGTTCCTGTGCTCTGATGGGAAAGTCACCCAATTAACATTTCTAAGAGATGCTTGCAAACAGGTATCTTTAACAACATGTTTTCTAGCTGACCCACCTCATACACTTTTAACCTTTAACTAACAACACCTTTAATGTCAAAGTACATTATGTTTACAGCTAAAACCAAAGCTGCATGGAGATCAGCACTTAACCTGCGGCATTCAGTACACCTTGAACTTCATTTTGAAACAGGCACTCAAAGGAAGAATTGCCTCCTTTTCTAATAATTAGAATAATTATTTTCAGTGTTCCATTACCTGAGTATCTAAAAACAGCATTTGAGAGATTACAGCATTTAGAATTAAGCAGGAGAATCAAAATAGAGAAATACATTGAAAGCCAAATACTTTTGCAAGGCAAATCTTAGCTCTTAGCAACATTAATAGAAACCATTTAACAACAAAGTGTTCAGTAGATGAACCTTAACTGATTTGATGCAGTTGTCACCAGGAGGATATCTGCCACTAATTACTTAGAATTAGGGAGAACCATAAAGAGATGTCTTAAACTGGGTAGAAGATTTTTCTATAGCTAAAGATAAATTTTGTTCTGTGTTGATGTTATTTGCTTTTGACAACTATTGAGGCAAATTAAGCATAAAGGGTTTTTAAAGTTAAAACTGAAACGCTCTTAGTGCATCAAAACCCATGATCAAATTTATTGAAAAGTCTACTATCAAGATCCTCCTGGAGAAGACAGTCATATAGCCTAAGCAGTAAAACTATACATACTATACATGAATTTTCATTTGAACATCATGTAATGCATAAAATGAATGCCTGTGATTTTTATTCAGGTTTTAAATACATTAGCTGGCTTCCTGCTATGTCCAGCCCTTACCCATGCAATTCAGAAATGCTTTTTTCTTTTAAATCCTAGTGTTTTCAAATAATTTTGCAAAGAAAAGTGACAGGTAACAGTAGTTTAGCTGCTATTTTTAGTACTAAAGAGTTAAGGCCTTGAAAATCGTCCTTTATTATAAAAAATCATAGCTAGATCATATTAAATCTTTAAATATGTAATAATCTACTACCAACTACTTTGCCATGGTTGTGCATTTACAAACTGTATCATGGCAAAAAAACCCTCCAGAACATCCATTCCTCTGGTTAAGGATCTCCTTGACTTGAGCATAGCTACTGTCAAGCTCTATTGTCACCTTCACTTGCCTGGAAAGATGGCAACATGGATATCACCTGTCTTTCCTGAGATGGAGACAAAACCTGCGTAATATCACAAAGAACTCAAGTCTCCTAGTAGCAGTATTTTGATGTCATCAAATATCAGCAGAAAGACTGAGGAACATTGAAACCATGCAAACTCAGAGAGAGAGAGAACAAGAGCAGGATAGCGATAGCCTCCAACATGGAGCTGCATTTCCTCCTATTTCTGTGATGCAGCTGCCTAATTGCTTCACACTAAATTTGTACAGTGAAATGTGAACATGGGATTCCCTGTTGGCAGTTAAAATCTGGAAGGCATTAAATATTTCTTGGATAATGCTTCATTACTCACTTTTTGGTGTGATTAAAATAGGACTGCTAAAATCTGTTTCTCTGACTCACATGTCTAAATTCACCATTTATATGTCCTATTTATAAACCACTGTTGTGTTAGTTGCCTTCATACACAGTTCATTTTCACATTACTTAGGAAAGAGGGGTACCTTACCAGAAATGGTTCTGTACAGCTCAGATGGGCTGCCAACCTTTTGGCTAGAGGGAATCTGCTGGAGGCATGGTGGAGGTGTTGTCACTACGAGAGATGGAAAAGGGCAGTTCCTTTTCAGTAACAGCTAAAATGTCAATAGTGCTATTAAAATAAATAAATAAATAAATAGAGAGAGACATTTTCTTACCATATGTCATCTCTGGTGACAGGGGAAAAGCTGATGTGAATGTGACAGCTTCATTTCCATTTTTTATTGTGGAGAACATTCCTCTATCTATTTCATCTTGGTAATGTAAAACAATCATCTAAGACACAAAAAAAGCAAAATTACAGTGTGACGATTCTCACTTAACCCTATGACACAGTGGGGCATTCTTCATCAAATTACAGAAGGTTTCTGTAATCAGATATAACGTGATCTACTGTTCCAGCAGAGATATCTTGGAACACTGAAAACATGCAAACACAGAACAGACAAGAGCCTCCTTAAACACTGAATTGCATTTCTGAGGTAAATGCAGTTATTTGTTCTTATTGCCATGATGCAACTGCCCAATTGCTTCACATTAATCTTGCACACAGAACATAAGACTTCCTACCGGCCACTCGCTTCAGTATTTAGCGAAAAATTCTTGATTGTTTACCTCCTTGATTTTCCCTCCAGCAACCGGTGATCCTGGAATTACAGCCTGGTGAGTAGCAGGAGACTTCATCCATCCACACTTGTTATACGACGGCTCCCCAGGAACATCATTGTCATACTGCCCAACACTTAACTTTCTGAGCCTTTTCTCTGTTGCATTATCATCTTGCATACCTGTTGCTGAAAACAGGCAGCTGATTAAGAAACTAGTCTTTTTCAGTTAAAACTGTTAAAACGAACTTCACTATTCTGTCTGTAGTGATTATAATCAAGAATGTTCAAACTGTTTTACAAAACCACACAGGTGGGGAAAAGATACCAGTTGTAGTTTCTTTGCTGACACCTGCTGGAAAATATTTGCAGTCCCCTTTGTTCTAGAGGAGTAAGTCAAGCAGCATGTTTCTCCTGATGCCCGTTTTTGAAGCGATCAACCCCAGTGCAGTCGGAAGAGCAAGCCAGCAGAGGCCGCTACGGGGACTCCAATGAGAAGCCTCTCTTGCCATTTCTGACACACACAGCGGCTCTTGGCAGAAAAACCATTGCTGCTATCCAGGGCTGCGTTTTCCCCCACTTTTCCCCTCCCAAAAGCAGATTATTTTTAGCTGAAACAGACCCTGGCCCTTATAAACTCAGTTCACTGTACACCTTTTGTGACACACATAGCAATCACACAATCACAAAAATTAGGTATTAGCTACACACAGAAGCTGTAATCCTTTTGAGGAGCAGCACAGAAGAGTAAGCTAAACCAGCAGAACAATCCATGATATTCAAGGATATAAAGAAGTATTTGTTTCCAACGATGTTATTAAGAGCATGTCACTAGATGCAGAACTATGATTAGCAGGATTTTATACATGGTCATCCATTCCAAATAGCAGGTACTTCCAGATTACTCCTGCAACCATTGCTTTTTCTACCCTTCTTAAATCAGCAATAAGGATCCACAGAACTTACTGAGTAGTCACAAAAACAACCACATGCATAGCAACTTTTCGAATACTCCTCTGAGAACTTCTATGGTCTATATATATGCAAAAAGATCTTTGAGGATTAGCTCTTTCGTTTAAAAGAGCTGAGTATTTCTACAAGAAGTTACTTTAATTGCTTGGTGTCATTTAAACCTTTACAGTCATTTCTAACGGTAAGTATCTGTTGTTGAAGCACATCTCCTACACACCCTGATCGTGGAGCCATAACACTAGGAGTCCAAACTGTGTCCTTCATCTAAACCAGCAGGAGGGCTGAATCAGCAGCTTGGGTAGAGAAAGATGATAGCATACACCTTACACAGACATCGATTTCCTAATCTGAAGTAGCTGATAGAAGCTAAAATGTAAAATCTGGCATGCAGCATAAGAGTGTGTGTTATAGACATTCCACCTTGATTACATCACACAATTATAAAGCATCAATGCACAAATACATTTCTGTATAGTGGAACAGTTTTTATTCAAAATTGAAACAGAGACAGGGATTTTAGACTAAAATCTATGGTACTTAAGTGATTCTGCATTGACATATATATGTATCAACTTACTGGCAAGTAGTGGCTTTTCCTAAAAATATTAATAAATCTCTTGTTAAACTACAGAATTAGACGCTTCCAAAAAATCCATCTCTGCTAGCATCAAAGCCAGTGTTATAATAACTACTACTGAAGCAAATAAATAAATAAATAAAACCATGTTAGAAATTTTTGAAAATTCCACCTATAGGGTTAAATTTCAGGGTCCAAATACAGCCAGTTATTAATTTTATCAAGTCAGTATTTATAAACCTAGCACATTTTGAAAAAAACCACAACTGAGATTCTACTTTTATGGTTGCCACAACTTTGAAAACTCAAAAACTTTTTAAGTGTCCATATTTAATTCTTTTTCCCTTGACGTGAATCTTTATGTGTGGTCTCTCATTTATGGAAAGAGTATCTTCTGAAGACATTGTAAGTAAACTGGATCACGCAAGACTTTTGAAGCCAGAAAAGGACATGAAATCACAAATATCTTCTAAACCTCTTACACGGTACTAGAAAGTCACAGTAAATTCTACTAAAGTTGGAGACATTTAAGAATGCAGACTGAATTAATACTATTCCAGCATTTACCAACATTTGCATTGGATTTCTTTTTTTATTTGTAATTTCTGTAAAGAAAAATGAGTGGGAATCCCTGCAGAATCTCAGACCATCTGAGATCAGACACTCTGAGTCCCACCACTCCTCCACAGGAGGCAGTAGGAGCCAGGAACACACATAAGAGTTTCATTCCATCTGTAACCAAGTTACAAAGGTATGGACAATTTATTTCAGAATATTTCTCTTAGTTAACATGGCCTTGTGTACTACTTTATGATACAGAATATCTATCTTTTGGATTGGTCAAAAAAGACCTTTGAAATTTAATGCAAGTTTTGCTTGTCACACTAATGAGATGATGAAGGATTTCATCATCAATAATATTGATACACTCATGAAGCTTGTAATTTCTACAAAGTTAATGTAGTCCTCAGAATGCTACAACAGGTCTCTCTGGGAAAATGGACAATTTCCTTAAATAGACTGAAAGTGCTTTGCATACCAAATTACCATCAGATGCTGGACAACAGAGGGGAGAAGTTGAGCTGATATATTTAGGCAAAGCTTAAAGCAAGTAACTCAGATCTAAGCAATTAAAATTAAGTGAAGGAGTGAGAAAAAAATTACTTCTGCTTAGCTCATTAGTTTCAAAAATGTACTTCAAAGCTGCCTCACTTAATGCAAGAGATGTTTTAGACTTACTAATTTAAAAGGAACCTTTTATAGTGTAAGGTGTCAGTTGCCAAGACTTCTAGAAGTTATAAAATTCATTTTTGCTCTAACCATTTAGCTTAAAGTTTTGGCAGAGCTTCATAAATATCCCAGGAGCACATATTTATTTCTTTGAAAGCATTTTGTATACTCTCCTTTCTCTCTTTTCCCATGTGAAAAGTAATTTTTCCCTACAAAATTAATTTTGTTTTCCCCGATGACCAAATAATAACATTCCAACAGACTGGCATCAGAACAATATCAGGCACTTACCTTGTCAGACGGCTATCACCATGCAAAAGCTACAGCTAACAGAAGCATGGCCAGTGGTTAAAAGTTAATCATTGTTTGGTTTCTTTAACTGCTTAGCTTTCCTCAACTACTATGAGAGGTATTTATAACTACTGGAAAGAAAACAACACTAAGCTTAAAATCTTGTCTCCAGTGGCTTGTCAATAACAGTGCTGTATCTCATTTACTAGCAAGTTATCCAACTGGTTGCAAATATAATTCCTTGTTATAGCACTAAAATACAGATGTCTGAACTTGTAAAACTGATTTTAACCACTTGAATTTCAATCATCAATACTTGAGCAACAGTTAAGATAATTTTCTCTGGATATAGCTTAAGCAATGTTAACTATATTATTTCACAGGCAGCTTCTCACTTACTTCATTTATTGTCTAGCAGGATTTTTGGAATCTCCAATTAATTTCAATTCCAACCCTTTCACAAGAGGAAACACATAACATCTATACGTTCAAGAAAATCTGACAAACTTTGAAGTGGTTTAAGAAAATGACATATTGTTTGAAGAAACAAAAGCAAAACTTACTAGGATATATGCTTAATCAATGAATCAATACAGCTTAACAGACTTTGCAGATAGACAAACTGACATTCATTGCTGGGTACAAGCATGTTACACACAGAGAGGAAAACATAAAGTGCTTGCACTTTAAGTGAGCTTCTTACCACAGCTCCAACTGGTGTGGAAAGCTAGCATGACATCAGAAGCTCTACCAGTTCTACCCACAGAGCAATAAAATGCAGGGGTCTGTTGTAAAAGGAACAGTGAAAATTTCCACAAAGCTGTTTTTCCAGTGTCCCTGTCATAGATCTCAGCAGAAGTCATGAAGGCTGAAATAACACTGTGGGGAGAACTGTGTTAGCATTGCAGAAATTCCAGAAGTCAATGCCTACAGCATTTAAACATTAAAGCACCCTTAATGCCTTAAGCATTTAAACAGCAGTTTAAAAAGACCTATCAATTACTGTGCAACACGGGATTCAATCCAACATGAGGCTTAAGAATGCAACAAGGAAAAACAAAGTCCCTAAGTTAACTTCAAACAGAGGAGCCTTCAGAAACTATCCCACATACTAAAAATGTTACCAACAACACTATCCAAACCAAAAGTGATCTCCTTCTCTGCCACCATTTATCTTGTACAAAGTTTAAGATTTTTAAAGAAGGTAAGTAATGATCAAGCTTTCAAGAAAGCTTTATGCTTAAATCATAGCAAATCTACTTTAAGAATTTAGAATCAGCTTTACAATCACTATTACATACTGAAAGAAAAAGTTCTCTTCAAAGACAGCAAGACAAAACTTGAGCTAAATATTTCTGTGGTGGAAAAAGGATAATCAAATATATAGCCAGTTGAAAAACAAAATCACAGAAAATTCTGAGTTGAAAGAGACCCAGCAGGATCACTGAGTCCAAATCTTAAGCGAAGTATGAGGATTGAACCCATAACCTTGGTGGATTTGTGATGCAAGTACTACACAAGGATCTTGATATGCTCAAACTTTCAGATTCCCAGATCTTTAGGAACACTAAAGATGTTTCAAAGGTATTAATTATAACAAAAGCCAACTATGCTACACATGTGATACATTCAATGCCTTAACCTTTCTAAAATGTAACATGAAGTGCTGCTGAAGTCACAAAATCACTGTATTCTTGAAAAAATACCCAATAATTAGCAATGACTAACAGGCAAACTATTCTTTTTAATCCCAATTTTTAACAGCTAGTAGACTAGGAGTGTAAACTCCTTATAACCAATTAGTCTAACAAGCAAATGAAAAGGTCTGAAGTCTACCCCAATTTCAAGTAGACCATCAAGCATAGGACACAGCATCTTTGCAGGTCTATCACTTTAGTTTCATAGCCCATTTACATTATGCTAAGAATGGGGAACAAGCCCAGTGCAAAATCCAAACTGGTATCTCCAAACCCATACAGAGATTTCATAATGATGGTACAACTCAGGCCCACATGCTGAAAATTACAAGACTCTTAAAAATTTGTGGAGTAAGTACATGACATAAATTAAAAATTATTGTACTGCTAAATGTAACTAAAATTCAATTTTTAACTGTAGCTTAAAAATTTATTTGATTTAGTTTAAAAATTGAATCTAGTTAAGTTATAACTTAAAACTTCAATTTCTACCTTTAATTTACCTAAAAACTTAAATTTACTGTTCACTACTGTAAAATTAACTCCCAAGTCAGGCATCAAAATTTTCCTGTGCAACGGAAATGAGAAGTTTTTGTACTATATTATACATACAAATAAGGCAAGTGAGAAGTTGGATAAGCTTTGTTTTTCTTTAACTTCACAACTTATTTCAGAGGGACTGTGCTTACCCACAGAATAGCACAGTAAATGGGAACATCTGTAACAGTTCAATACTTCTAAAAAATACTATTTAATAAGGTATTCCAAAAAGGATTTCCTCCTCTCTCCTTTGTCTGCAGAGACACTGTGATTTATGATACTGTATCTTGGGCCATCTCCAAAGGTTTATTTTTGATAGAGGAAAGATCTTTGAAGGTATTCCAGACATGTAATCAGATGCTAAGCCATAAAAGAATGTGTTATTAATTTCACATTCTTTTTTTGAGAGAGGGAGGCTTTATTTAATGCTCAATTCTGTGTTGAGCTGATAAAATCCAAGCAAAATATAAGGCTGTATGGATTGTGTATCTGAGTTGTTCCTACAGTAGATAACCTAGGGAAGTTTTGAGATGGTAATTTCAAACACTGTAACTCATGCATGAAGAAGAATTAGAATTACCTAAGAGCAACAATATAATTTCAACCTTATGGAAAATACAGAACCTCTCTTCCTCATGCTGGCAAATTTAGATAGAAATGCATCTCCTGGTCACAGTCATTGAAACAGGCTGCCCTAAATACAGAATGCATGTGTTTCTGTGTTCTGCCTTCACTTGATAACATAATTCCTCACCTGCATCTAGTACTTTTCTAAAGATGCAAATTGTAACATTTTAACAGTGAAAAGGTGGGGTACACAGATGAGACATGGGTGACAATGATGGTAGGTTATAATGAAAAATGGTAAAAACTTTTCTGTTGTCTACATTCATTAACAGATTTTTGCTTTTACAGTTTTGTAGGTTGAAGCAAAACATTGATTTAGCTTTCCTTTTTTACCAAATAAGCATAAGCCTTGTGGTAAAAGATGGCTGATTTGAGAAAATAAGTCTTACTAATATCTTTAGCAGTAGACTGAGGTCATGTGTTATTAGTCATAAAAGAATATACAGAGAGTGAAATAAATGGTGAACATAAGGCTGCAAAGAAAAGCTTATATACACATCAAAGTTTTTCATGCTACGAACTTCCTGTCATTTAAAATTAAGCACTACTGCAGCACTTGTTATTAGTAAATGGCAGCTTCATTCACTATCAGAAACTCATCTCTGCATAACTCAGCTCATGTAAAAGATAAAAATTGGAAAAATCTTAATAAACAGTGCAGTGATTCACCTCTGATAAGCAACACACATGACACTGAAGGAGAGAAGAGGTCATCAACCATTGTTCTGCATGGTTCATAAAGATATGTCCTAGCAAAAACAAATTCAATGATCCAAAAATGCTGAACAGTTAACACAAGAAATAATTTCAGACAGAACCCAGAACTGTGGTGCATGGGCAGTCAGTAGTTTGTGCCAGGTTGACCTAAGGATACATGTGTATAAAAACGTAGGAAGAAACATGAAAGGAGAGGTAGTTGCCTATCTGTCAACCCCTGCAGAATCCTATGAGCAAACAGAAGCAAGAATGCACCATAATGTACATCCCAACAGACACACACACATTTCATTCTTATGCACATGCTTCCTGCTTTGCAGGGCACTGGAAACATGCACAGGCAATTTAAGGCATATATTTTCTGCACACTCACTCAGGAAACCAGATAATTCCACCATCCTCCTGTAACACAAACCTCAAGTTAGACCCACTCTACCCCATGCATCACACTGATCCCATTCACCTCCAGCACTGGTCGCTCCTCGCAATGGAGAGATTCACGCAGAATGTCTCCTTTGTCCATCAACCTCACTCAGACCATCCAGTCCTGATCTGCCAACTCCCTTTATCACAGGCCAAGTCATTCCATTAATACTTGTTAGGCCAAGGACTGTTTAAGTCACAGAGTACAGAGCTCCCTCTAAAACCCGACTCTGTAAGAGCAGCCATTGTGAGAAACTGTTGTTTTTGTTATCCATTATTAATGGCTATTTCTTCATCCCCATGGCAGCCAGCATTTCTTTGTGCTATCAATTACAGCTCCTGTGCTGCACTAGTTTCAACAGCTAATTAAGTGCTTTGGATGTTTCCCTGCTTATCCTAATTCAATGAAATTCTACAAGTCTACTCCAAGGTAAGATAAACCACATTCAACACATTCTGGAGTATGGCCACTCCTCCCAGCTTTATGCATCAGCAAACTTGCTGAGGAGGCACTCTACCCCTTCTTCCAAGTGATTAATAACTTAAACAAGACTGGATTTAGACCCCTGAACTACAGGCACGTGTAGACTGTGCCACTGACCACAACCCTCTGAGACCTGACATGCAGCCAGTTCTCAATCCAGTGATTCAGAACAGTGGTGTATATAGGGAAAAACATTCCAGTGTTCCTCATCCTTAATATTCATTGAGGTAAATTGCTTATTCCCCATGCTGGTTTGTGCACACCATGCATGAATAGATGTATGATTCTGAATATTTCAGTGGGGCAAGTCCAGATATGTAAATAAATAAATTCTACAGCACTTAGAAAATCAGTATGTGCTGGTGACCTAGTCTCAAGCAGAGGTGGCAGCATGCCACATCAATGTGTTGTTTTACCTCTGGAACTCTGCCTGAGTAGTTTTAAAATCAAGCTCTTGCTAATATAAATTGAATGTTACTTGCAGAAGTCAGAAATGGAACATTTTAGCACTTGACATAAAGACAAACTTTAAAAATTATTATTGTTCTAAAGCTATACAAATTATTTTTAAAATTTTAATTAAGGGCTATTCTTATGTTCCTGACTACTAAAGTATTTCCTCTTCTACTGTGCCCTGATACCTCCCCTCAAATATTCAGAATTTTAAATGCTGTTTTTATATTTATATATGATTCCCTTAAATATGGAAGTTCCATAATTTAATTCTTTAAAACAAATCCTCTTCCAGATCATTCCCCAAGTAAAATTATTTTCACTGGTCTTTATTTACCCGATGTTAAAAATAGAAGGGAAATGACAGTGACTTGTACTTTTTTTGAGATGACCAGAGAAAATGTCAAGTATCTCTTTTAAGTTTCATATATTCAAACACTGAACTGTAAAAGATGGCTTATTCTAAATGATCTCTTTATCCCCTTTACTAGATTTACTGTATAAAAAGAGAAGAGTTCTCTCCTGCTGGAAAAATCTCGATTTGTCCATTAGCTAATAATTTGGAAAGATTCAAGAGAATTACAAATGAATGCCACAAAATACATATTGTGTATTAAAAATAAGCAGCGAGGCATCTCACATTTATTAGTCATGGGTTTTTTTACTTCTTCAATCCTCAGTTACCATCCTAAACAGAGAACTGTGATTTCACCTTCCCTACCAGAATCACCATCCTTGATCCCACAGGCCTGCCCATGAACAGACACCACACACTAGTTAGGCACATTCATGGTTTAGCATATTTAGCTTACTTAGCTAAATATTTAGCTAAATATTTAGCATATTTAGCTACAGGGCTTGAGCTGGAGCAACTCATTTGTGTCCAGTGAGGCAATGGGCAGATCTTCTGTCATGCTGGATAACACTCAATCAAATCCTGGGGACACAAGCAAGTCTTTCATTGTACCATGACTGGAGACAAGAAGAGGAGGAAGAAGAAGATGGAAGGGGATAAAGGGAGGCAAGGGCATATGTTTTGCCAGAGAAATTAGACCACATAAAATTTTCAAACATGACCGCAGGACAGGCAAGAGCTTATTTGTCACAAATTTTAGGTAGACCGTTAATAATAGGTTTAGTGGACTCAGCCAGAGGCAGACTACTCATCCTTTTGCAAAGCTGCTAGTTCTAGGAGCACTACTTAGGCAACGTAAGTTGCAAGTGTTGTGTATTTAATTCCACCAGCTGTAATCATTTCAGAGTCAGAGATAACAAACAAGCACTGTGGCTTGTACATTTTTAAACAGAAAACTTTCCATTTTAAGAAACTTAAATACGTTTCCATTTTAAGAAAACTTCAAATACTTTACTGGCAAATATTACATTATTTGTGAAAACATTGTATAGAAATTTAATGCCAGCATCATTGCACTATATTTGAAGATAAAGTTATTGAAACTTTTTCTCCTAATTTAAATGGAAATTGTAATAATGGAAAACGTACACCACCAATGCCTTCTAAAAATATCTCAATGTACAAATTCTGCTCCCTTACAACTTAAATTCACAGCAGCAAAAAAATCCCAAGAGATTATCTATAACAGGTAAGAACTTGCTGAACAGTACTTTTTTCAAGCAAAAAGGCAAGTACCTGCAAAACTCACTTATCTTACATCAATTTTATTCCATGTCTTGGATGATTATGTAAAGAGGGCATCAGAAATAATCCCCTGATAATCATCATCAAAGTTTTACGCAATGACCTGAGGGTCCCACTGTACCATATAATGAGCACACAGGTGCTAGAAAGAGAATCATTTTCAGAAAGTATTACAGCTTACCATGTCCAGAGGGATTCCTGTTTGGGACCTCTAATTTGTCATGGAAGCCAGAACTACTGTGAAGCTCTTCCATGTGTGCATCAAGGCTGCTGAAGCCATTTACTTGATTTCTGTCACTGGTGAGAGTGTTAATGCGGGTTGGGATAGGTTCAAATGTAGGGTCTAACTCCAAGATCAGCCTGTTCAATTGTTCAATGGACTGATCAATATCCAAAGTTGGAGAAGCTGGCATGTCCCCAGCATTTTGTCCTAGATCCAGGCCATTTGTGTTCCTCTGAGGCATTGGCCTTGACTTAAAACTCTCAGCACTTGCATGTTCTTCAGCTTCTGCAGCACCAAGCATGCTTCCTAGCCCTCTCTGCACAGCATCTCTGCTGCTAGAGCCTCGTGTTGGGGCATCTGGGACTTGGGACTGGCTCTGGACACTGCCCAAATTCTCCACAGTGTTATGAACGCCAACCCTAATTTCATTCTCTGGGGCAAAACCATATTGGTGAGCAGTGACCATCTGCTGCTGGCGTACCCAGGTCTGAGTAGAGTAGTTACTTGGGCCATAGGCTTGTGGATGGGGTGAGACAGAAGGATTCTGTTGCAATTGCTCAGTTGACTTTGGCTCAGTGCTTCCAAATGATCTCTCATAGAGGGAATCCACACCAGTTCCCAGGTCTCCACCAAAAGCATTGTGATGCTCTTCCCCAGCATTACTTCCAAAGCCGTCTGAAAGAAGTGAGTTCTGACTGCTCTTGTGGCAACTGAAGTTCCCTAGGTGGGTGGAGTGCTGCCCTTCTGAGGAAGACAACGTCCCAATGCTGTCTACACTGTGAAGGTCATGATTAGGCACTTCGTCATCCAGAATATCAGTCTCCCTGTCCTTCATTTTGGTGACTTCATTCATGTGAATGTGAGCTGGCACTATGTGGTGAGTAGTACCATACTTGCTTTGAGCATCAGTTATGTCTTTGGTGGTGCTGACAGAATCCTCTAGACCAAAGCCACTAAGTAGCTGGTCCAGTTCTGCCTTCTCTTGTGGGCTCAGACCCCGTTTAACTCCTGGGACAAGGCGTTCCTCAGTCTTGTCTGTTCGGATAGAAGCTGTGGAGTGTCCCGAATCACTACTGACAGACAGGGTATGATCACTGTGATTAGGACTGCCTGTAACATGAACACCCTGAGCAACACCAGGGATGTTGCTGTCTGAAGAGCTCTTCTTTCTCACTTTTGCATACAGACTGCCATCAATTGGACCTTGGGTATGCAGCACTGTGGAGATACAAGTAAAAAAGGAAAGGGAGAGATAAGGACAAGGCATAGAAAGGCTTTGACTAGTATGGTGCCACAAGTATTGTTAACACTAACAGTATTGTTTCTGCAAAACTGAATCGACTCTACAACTACAGCAAATACCAATGACATTATCTTCTTTAATTTTACAAGACTTTTCTTGATGGAAATACAATATGCCATTTGTAGCCCAAGTTCCAATAAAATCCTCTCTTTTTATGCTGTTTTGAGTGCATGTTTATGGCTCCACAAACTCTTCATACTAATTTAAACAATCCCACTATTACAGCACTAGAAATTTGAGAGGTAGCTACTATGCATTCCATTCAGAGCAGGAATGGTAGAAACCTACCAGCAATACTTATCTTTAATATATATATTATGTAATTATTACTTTGTCCGTTTTTACTTGATGGTCTGACTATACTACAAGGAATAATTTTCTCCTTTTCTTGGTGGTGCAAGGAAAAGACAAGCTTTTAATCAGAGCCGCAGTCCTTGGAATATACATAAAGCCTCTTCACAAAGGAAGGCACAAGTAAATGTTAAGAGTATGACATTTCTACATATATGGTATGCATGTCATGTTTTTGTTTCAAAAAAGGATTAATGAACTTAAGTGGAAGCCTCCACAGAAGTAACTATATTTTTCTTACTCCCATCTAACACATCACACCTAACACGTCACACAGGTTAGACCAACATGAGGTTAAAGTATGGCTACTGAATTTTTATCCAGTGCTGAAAACGAACACAATTCTATTTCTCAAGAAAAGTTTTAGGAATAAATATGTCTAGTGTCTGTAAAGCCAAGTAAGTGAAGTAAGTATTTCCACTTTCAAAGGACTTAATGTTAATTTACCAGAATATTTATATTAAGCAGATATTTCTGAAAAACTTTTCCTACTCAAAACTTTCCCCCTCAGTCTGAGAATGGTTTGAGATTAAGAAAACTAAACCATTACAATTTAGGAACAGGCAGACTTTTCTCAAAGGTAACCATCAGCTATATCTGTTGTAGTTCCTGAATCAAAAGCCCCATGGAGAGCCCAACCCAGTTCAACATCAACTCTACCACACATTTTCAAAATATATGTAAAATTACATCATGATCATGCCAAACTAGGAAACTTTTCTAGGCCATTTTTCTATACCCATTTAGAAAAAGCATTATGCAAAAATTGTACCCACAATGGTAATGAATTCATTTGTTTTTATAATGGCAAGAAAAGTGGTCTGGTTGGAAAAAGTTTTCATTATCAGACACACTGACAAGGTTCTGTCAGTTAAAATGCTTACATACTAAAGGTTATACGACAGTTTTAATAGATTTTAGCTACACTAAAGGACAGTCTTTTAATTTCTAAGGACTAGGAACTATTATTTGTCTGATGTTGATTTTAAAAACAGCACACACAAAACACCACAATACTCCTTTTCAGAAAAAGTTATCAAACTGAGCAAAAACAAAAGCAACTCCCCTTGCTGTAAAATTTCTCTGTGGATCAGGTTTGATGTGTAAATTCCATGGTGAAAAGGGCTGCTATGCATGAGGCTGAATGTCTGTATACAGATACTTAAAAACAATATTTACAAAAAAAGACATATCAAAAATACAGCCAACAGACAGTTTCTTGGGCTCTTTCATGCTGTGATTTCTCATAAGCTCTCATGACCTTCTAGGACTATGAAGCATACTTGGTGTTTCATGTGAAGTATTTTGATACAGTTACCACAATAAATTGCAGGATTTTAAAAACAAAAAAACCAACCAGAACTTGGAGTAAATGTTAGGTGGGGTTTTTTTACTGTATGCATGGTTTTGAGTTTAGAAACTGGAAAAAAATAAAAACCGTGCTTTGTTTGGGATAGTTGTATATCCTGACAAAACACAGACTTGAAAAAGTTACAGGTCTGAACTGGAATGCAATGAAGTAAATACAGAACCAGTACACTTGAACTATTACAAAGTCTCCCTGTCTGACTGTTCCGTTACTCAAAACTAGGCTCTGTGCTGTAAAAATGTTAGTCAGCCTAAGTACTGTAGTGGGTTGACCCTGGTTCTCACGCCAGGTGTCCACCAAGCCATTCTATCACTTCCCTTCCCAGCAGGACACCAGAGAGAAAAATAAGATGGAAAAGGCTGAGATAAGGCAGTTTATTTTAGCAAGAAAAAAACCAAAAGTTTGTGCGCATAAGCAAAGCGGGGAAAAAAAAAATCATCTCTACCTCCCAGCAGAAAGTAATGTTCAGCCACTTCCCAGAAAGCAGGACTTCCACACAGAGTGGTTGTTCCAGAAGGCAAACATTATAAAATAACAAATGCCCCCATTCCTCTTCCATGCCGTAGCTTTTATATCTGAGCTGACACAATTTGGTATTTGATCCATATTAACCAAAGGGCTGACCCTTTGGTTAATATGGGTCAGCTATTTTAGCCTAGTTGTGTCCCCTCCAAGGTTACTGCCCATTCCCAGCCCACTTGATGGGAGGAGGGGATGAGAGAATTGTTAAAGAGAGAGCACTGATGGTGTGCCAGTGCTGCTCAGCAGCAGACAAAACACTGCTATGTTATCAACACCTTTCCAGCTACCAATGCAAAGCACAGCGCTGTGAGGGTTGCCAAGGGAAAATTAACTCCAGCTCAGCCAGACCAAATACAATACCTCACACAAGATCAAACATTCTAGCACGCAGATTTGGTTCTCCTTGCAGAAATGGTCAAGTACAAAAAACCTGTCAAACTCTCAAGTACAGACATGGAAGCAATGGAAAACCTTTGTGTATCTCCCTCCCTTAGCCTTCCCAGTACCATCAGACAGTACCATCCAAGCATAGTGGCAGAAGAACAGACAAGAAGACAGACACACTGACAGCAGACTAAGGTCGTGCACATGTGCATTCTGTAAGATTCAGAGATAACCCTGTCCAGTACTTCTTCCACCAATACAAAACTATCAAATTTATTCTGCATCTTGCTTGGAATGCTAGGCAACCCCAAATATTTGGGGGTCTTCCAGCTGTGAATTGTACAGCTTCCACTCTGAAGAAGAGACACAAGTACAGCTTATTTAAAATTTCATTTAGGAAAAAAAAAAAAGCAGAACAGCAAAACCCACAAACAGAAAATTAAGTACTGCATTTATGTGTTAGTAGCCTCTATTTAGCCTTAGCCTTAAACTACTTCAGGATTCTCAGATAGCTTTTAAGTTCAAATGTATCTCTTCTGGGTAACAAAAATTTTATTGTATTCAATATCTATCTGTGCCCAAGATTATTATTGTCTCCTTAAGACCCAGCTCTATGCCTGGAAACAGGACCGGGAGTTGTCAGCCAAAAAGTTGGAGCACCCAAGACAGGTTCTCTTTTGCCAGGTGGCTTTTGCCCAAGGCAGAGGCTCCACTTCCTCAGAGGTTCCTCAGAGGTGGGTTTTTATGGGCTCACAAAAATAACAACCCAAAAAGCCGAATTTCACAATCAGAAACTGTTTTGGAGTAAATTTTGCAAATTCTGTCAGCAGCAGAAAGCCTGAGCCAGTCCCAGGGCTGGGTCACCCCACATTGGTGCCGGGAACACCATTTTAGGAAAAAGGACGACAGTGCTAAAAGTCTGGTCCACTACAAAGTTTCAAAAATCCTGTTATAGATGGGTAATATGATGATTGGCTCTCACAATTAAGGGACGGATATTGTGTGTATGTTACGAGAAGTTTTGTTGATGTGTGGTTATGTCATTGTAGTTTGTTATTCAGACACCCTCTGCTCTGCCCACAGTCCCCCCTTTCCCATCCTGTATTGGTGCCACCAGACAGCCTTGGTTGTCAGGGTTGTCAGGGACATGTGGGGGGAGAGCGTGCCCCTTGAATAGGGCATTTGGGAATGGGGAACACCTCACCTCCAATCAAGTTCACGATTGAACCAATGGACGGCAAAGAAGAGTTGACTGGCAACTGAGCCAGAGTTGCCTGATGCAATACCGGGATATAAAAGGTGGAGCAGCCATTTTGTGGATGAGCCTCTGGCAGTCGGCCATGCTGCCAGTGCTGTCCCTTTTTCCGTATTCAGTCCTTTGTTGTGTTGTTGAGGTTTAATAAACCTTTAAAATTTTAAAGTGAGCAGTCATTTCTCACAATCCCTAAAGCAATTTCTTGAAATAATGGCTTCCCAAACAGAAGTCTCATTGATCACAAGTAGGATGGTGAGCCTGGCAGACATTACTTTAGATACTTACACTAGAACTTGAGGAGCCATTTATGTGTCTACAAATGAAATGAGAAACTGAAGAGTTTGGGACCTGCTGATTTTTTTCTCTAAATTTAAATATCAATACAATATTATTAGACGTCACAAGAAAACAACTATTGATTGTGGGTCAAAACAATTTATTTGCAACTAGACAATTTGCTCTAATAGAGCTGCCTTTTTAGGAACCAAAAAATAACACTCTGCATTATAAACAGATAAGAAAGAATTAAACTCATAGCTAAACCAAAATCCAGCTGTTCCTGAGGAGTCTGGATATTTAAACTTGCAGCTTCTAATCATGAAAATAAAATTCATATAGCACATTACAGAATTATTTTATAATTTGCACAGTTGAAGAAAAGCATTCTTAGATTAATTTGGAGGTTTTAATTTTAACTATCATCATAGAATATATCATAGAATTGTTTGAGTTACAAGGGACCTTAAACATCATCTAGTTCCAACCTCCTTGCCATGGGCAGGGACACCTTTCACTAGACCAGGATGCTCAAAGCCCCATCCAACCTGGCCTTGAGCACTCCCAGGGATAGGGCATCCACAATTATTCTGTGCTGCCTGTTCCAGTGTCTCTCTACTCTCTATTTATTTCTTTTATCTCATATAAATCTCTTTTCTTTCAGTTTAAAGCCTGTCCTGTCACACCATGCTCTTGTAAATAATCTCTCTCCATCTTTCTTGTGGGCTCCCTTCAGATACTGGAAGGCTGCAATTAGGTCACGCCTTTTTTTCCTTTCTCATTCCCAGACTGAACAAACCCAATTCTCTCAGCCTTTCCTCACAGGATATAAGGAAAACCATCCATCCTTCCAACCAACTTGGTGGCCTCCTCTGGTCTTGCTTCCTATGCTGGGGACCCCATAGCTGTATGTACCCCATAGCTGTATGTACCCCATAGCTGTATGTATCCCATAGCTGATCTCACTGCGGGTGAGATCTCCCCAGAGCGGAGGGGGTGAATCACTGTCCTCACGCTGCTGCCCACGCTGCTTTTGATACAGCCCAGGACCCACGTGGCTTTCCGGGCTGCAAGAGCATGTTGCTGGGTCGTGTCCAGCCTCTCAACCACCAGCACTCCCAAGTCCTTCTCAGCAGGGCTGTTCTTGATTGTTCATCACGTAGCTTGTAGTGCTATTGGGGGATGCCCCAACCCAGGTGCAGTACCTTGCACTTGGTCTTATTAAACTATAAACTATATATATAAAAAATATATACAACCGTAAATATATAAAAGCTATGTACATATATGGTTTGTTTATTCATAAATCTAGGGCAAATGAACTATTAATATACTACAAATCTACAAAACACAAGGCTTTGTAGTTGTTCTATTATGTAACATCTTTATTTCATATTCTACCTTTTTCTTAAACATAATTTTAGAATACTTCTGCACTAAGACTTTTGGACTTCACTTTACCCTGGTCTTCATCCATGTGTTTCCCAAAAAAGGTGATCACCAACTTAATTGTAAAAGGAAATCTATGCATATAGGCAGGGAACAGTTTTGACAAAAGAAAATGAGAAAATTTAACAGCAGTGCAAAATTTCATTCTTTATACCCTTCTAAGTAATGGTACCACAGAGCCCTTATAAACTCAATACCTCCTCTCCATGCACAACTCAATCCCTGCTACCATTTTTTCCAAGGAAGCAACACTTCAAAATGTAGGAGTAACACAGCTGTCAAAAAACAAGATCATAGCAGAGGTGACCTAAGTAATGCTGGAATTTAATTAACTAAACCAAAGGAGCCCACTTTCTTTCAACCTGACTCCTCTTCCCAGGAGCTGTTCCAACTCTCTGAACTGCCCAGGCTGAAGCCCAACAACATTCTCATGCTGAATCTGAATTACACACACACACACACACACACACACACCCACCCCAGTATGAGGGACTCTCTTGTAATCGAAAATCTCAGATTAAAGGTTATGTGTGTATTTTCACTCCTTTACCTGATACACAAAGAACAACTTACTTAAAAATCAGGACCTGAAATACTAACACATACCAAATTTAGTGACATCCTTCCAAGCCTTTGTTTTCTTGGCACTTCTCTCCTTGAAATCCAAATACCCAAAGGCAGGCTGGTGAATTAAAAATATTTCAGTCTCTAAGCCTTTTGACTTGTCCCCACAGCTACCCACTGTCCATCTCTTGGGAAAACATACACAAATCAAAGCCAGCTAGATAAACTTACACACAACAAATTCAGAAAGAGCTGTTCTGATCCAGTCCACCTGAACAAAAACAAGATGATTGCAAATACACAAACTTCTTCAAACTGTACCCTTGTTCATGGTGCAGTGGGAAACTTTACAGAAGATCTGGATTATCTTTTATCAACTTCATAAATAAATATTTTTACCTCCAGGCAAACCTGGGCAAGTCCTGAGCTGCATTCTTTTGAAGTTAAATCTTTTTATGTGTGCTTGTCTTTTCCTTTCTCCCTCTCTAACAACGACAGACCTTCATTCCTTACAAGCTCTTCCTGTGTAATTCCTACAACATCCATAGAGACATACATGTGGTTTGTATTTCCAGCTCTTCAACCACAACAAAGCTAATTACCTCTTTACTAGGCATGACCAAGAATTTTCTGCAATAGTCAATCATTGGCTTATTTATATCTACTAATACTCTCTAAGCAAAACTCTGCACATAGGAAAACCAAAGTTAGGGCAAATCCCCAAGCTTAAAAAGGCCAGAAATGTCTCTACTCCTGCTGTTTGAGCTGCAGCCACTGTTTCTGTTCGTGGAGGTAAGTAGTCTTGCTAAAGGATCATGAGACTGGTATCAGCCAGAAAAAGCAAATGAATGTGTAAACACAAGGGAGGAGCCTGAGGAGGCAATCATGTTCAATGAAATCTGAACTACTGCAGCCAAGGAGGAGTGGAAAAGCGTTGGCTGAAAAGGTAATTCAGCCTACAAGCTATTCCCTTACAGTAGTTCTTTTCACAGTCTGTTTCAATATCCAAATAAAGCTGAGTGAATTTCAGTTTCTAGATCACTGACATCATTCTTCCCAAAATAAACAGATGCTAGAAAAAGTTGCTCTCCTGCACTTGACCAGTCAGGCTAGACACTTGTCCACATCTTCAAGAATTTGTGTATTACCAGAATTCTCAGGCAGGAAAAGCTTTCTGGAAGTCCTGTAGCAGTAACACTTATTTTTATCTAGCAGCTGCTGCTCCCAAGCTCTCAGATCCCAGAAGGCTTTACCTTCTCTGTCTCTGGAATGAATCACCTCAAACTAGGTGAAGTGAGGCTGCTAGCTCCTCCTTTAGGCTGTATCTCACCTCAAGTTTGAGCAGCCCACAAACCTTTACTTTAAACATTATTTCAAATGTACACATCCATCACCACCAGATAGCTGTGCCCCTGGACAATGTTCATTTTCTATTTCAGGGACTGTCAGCACTTAAATGACTTCTCAGTTGAACAAAGGATAAAAGTGGCTCTTGCATCCCCAAAATACATCTACCTGTTCATTGTTTATATAGGAGTTAAAAGTTAAGTTCAAACCTAATTCAGAAAGTACACACTTTTCGGTTCAAGTGTTGCTGTTCTTGCAAATCAGTAAATGGTTGCACACGAAACAAGCCAGGACTCTGATAAAAGACACAAAGCACACAACACAAGCTATGCTAGCAATACTTTTCCAGAACCAGAGAACTGGCTCTCTCCTTTGGGATGATGCAGAATTGCTGCTAAATTTGAAACATCCCACATTTGCCTCAAAGATATGAAAAGAAACAAAGAAGTATCTTAAAAACTCCTAATGCAAACTGATGAGTCTCACTTAAGATGCAAATTTACTTTTAATTTCACTGCATTTTGGTTCTCTGTGAGGAAAAAATCCCAGATGTTTTCCTTGCTTCAATTACAGGCCTCTTTTGCTCCTTCATAAACCTGAACTGCATGTACGTGCCAGTGATTTTGGACTATTAACACTGAGCATGCTTGAATACAGGCTGGGGCTCAACACTGACACCTGCACTTAGCTAGATTACCAGAAGATACACAGACAACATAATAGTATCACCACATAAATTAACTTATCCTGTGGGTAAGTTTACCTGAAACAGATTCATTCAGACAGGTCACCATGCTGCTCAGATTTTATTGTTCTAGATATAGAACAATATGGTGCTTTTGGTGGTGCTCCATCACAAGAATGCTTTGGGATAACCACTGGTTAAACCTATCCATGGATGTGTTTATAAAGATGTTCTCTAACCATATCACTCAACCGTTTTTGCTTCCTGTTATCAGTACCAGGCTTCCTGGGATGCATCACCTTTTGCAGTACTAGGTACTTCTGGCTATGTGCACATTCCCACATCTGAGGTCAATTGGATTACTGGGTTCACCAGTCTGATCCACTTCAGATGTAGATTTAAATTTTGTAAGCAAGGCTACAATATACACCTCTTCAAAGTTTTTATGCTGACTGTTGCAAATACAGATGATACCTGGACTGGTGCAGAGTGGCAGAGAGAGGTCATGCAAACGAACCAATCACAATGAACTGATCAAAACTTTGGGGAAAAAGTTATGGATTGTGAATCCATGTCATCTTAGAACCTGGAATTGTACAGTTGTAGTGCTTTCTACAATTTGGAGACCTAGAATTGCATTTAGTGGAACTCTCAAACTGTGACATAAAAAGTAGGTCCTGATTTCATAAATTGGTGCAAGGCTGTGAGATCAATTTCTGATTCATAAGCATTAATCTGGCAATCCTTGAGTATGTTTTAAAGAGGTTTTAGAAAATTGTTATTCGAGAGTAACAGAATTTAACTAGAAAGGAAGGAAAAAGGTATGAAGTCATCTATAACTTTTTTCCTTAACCTTACACAAGCAAACCTGATATTCATATATGCACTGCATTTTAAACAAAACGAGTTTTCCAACATGAAAGAGCAGTACCAAAGTCATTAGGAAATTGTTTGGTTTGCTAGATTACTCAAGTCCCTCACTGTAACAGAAAAATAAAGGAGGCTGAAGAAAACAAGGCATGTTATCACAAAAACAAAAAGTGAACAAACACTCTGAAAGGAAAAGAACTGACGGGATTGTTGTTAGCAAAGTGCTATCAAGCAGGACACACAGGATCACGTGAGGTCCTTAAACCTTGAATCTTTTGAGAAGCAGGAAAGAGGACGTCCAAGACCCCACAGAACCTTTATCTGTGCAAAGGTTAAGATGAATTTCCCAGTCAAAAGGATCAGGTTTGTACTTAAACGTTTTCACATTTCTACTTTTCATGTTTTACACTGGAGCAAGAAAAAACTGCTTCATAAAGTACTAGTTTCTAGACCAACGGCTGGCTGCTGTTCAGCCAGTATGGAACACTGGCAGAGTCAATCAGCACAGGCTCATCCTTAGAATACTACTGTAATTTACCATCCCACTTTTGTCCACCTGGGATCAACAGAAAATAATACTTGTTCCATGATCCGAAGTACAAAGAATAGACTGATACATTTACCCCTGTCACCCAATATACAGAAACTATTGTGTCATTTTGATTCTACTTCTGCAAAATTTTCTAAGTTTTTTTTATGTATTGCATGCATATTTTAAGCGAAGACTTAACTTGAAGTACTTTGTGCTTGGATAACCAGCAAAAGAACAACATAACATCACAGTAAGAAACATTGCCACAAATACAAAACAGTAAGTAAAGTTGAAGGGTATTTCAAAGTCACTAAACTGCGTGAAACTATCTCCCCTTGTTCCTATCAAAAACTATGCCCATCTTCAGGAACACTTCAATAATTTGCAAGTGCATACTCCAAATGCTGACATTCAGAATTCATTATTATTCTTTCTAACAGCTGAAACAACACACACACCATTAGTCATGGCATTTATCTTATTTTCAGCAAAAACTAGTTATGGCCATCAAATATAAAGCAGCAAAAAAACACTGATGGCTCTGCATGGTTGCTGAAAACTCTACAGAACCACAGAGAAATGCTTAAAGTGGCTCTCTAAAAGGTCAACATAATGAATTTACTCCTTTTTTCTAAGTAAGGAACATTAAGTTCCACAGTATTGTCATTTGTAATAAAATTGCTCCACCACTCCATGGCACAGTAAATTGATCTTCAGGTGTTTCTAAACAAGTACACATATCAAAAAAGGAAGTTTGTACACATATGTTTAGCAGAGCTCCTTGATTTTCTAACTCAGTAATTGAACTGACAGGAATTTGCACTGGGACTCAAAAGACTTGTCCGTTATTTTCAAGCAATACAAGCAATATGGGCTAACCTTATATGATAATAATTATAGTATTTATTTCTTGTAAAAAGAATTTGAAGATTGCCTACACACATTCAACATAAACATATACTAACATAATTAAGTATGTATATTGCGTGGACAATTTACAGTGTACCTAAGTGACTTAAGAACAAAAGTTCTTCATACAAAGAATATTTTATGTGTATTTATTGAAAGAAACACAGGGAATATCCTGACACAGAGAACTTTACATGAACTTCAGAAGTTTAGCAAGTTCCTTAAAAGGGTAACCATTTATGCAACATTCTTCAAGGTTCAAGTAAGATAGAAAAAAACAGTATGTAGCCTGTACTACTGAGAGAGAGCTCACTGCTTTGGGCCATCTCAGGATCTGTACAGATCCTTCTACCTGGGACTCCAAGAACAGAGAAAACATAAACAATAAAAGAAGGGCTGTAGTAATGCAACTTTTACTTTCACAGCTGGAGAGAGCATGTCCAAAGTAAGAAACAGGATTGGGTTCTGACAAAAGAACTTCCCTCTGCTTACTGACAGTTGCCTCCATCTATTAACTCTGGAAGGAGTTTGAACTAGTGCTCTTCTTCAGCATTTGGATTCTGCCCATGTTTGGATGCAGAATCTAGAATAGGTATGACAAATATGCAGGTAGACCTGCAGCCCACCCCATCTCTCACTTTCCTCTTCTTGCTTAGCAGTCTGATCCAAAGCCTTCTGATGTCCAGGAAAATCTTTGCAAAGAACTTAAACCTTCAATAAAAGGAATCACACATAAATATTTAACACTTAACAAGTGAAACTGCCAGAGCAGGGATAGGGGTGCCCAGGACAGCCTTCTGGGATCAATACATAGATAACAAATTGTACTACCTCTAGCAAAGCTTCCCTCACCATTAAAAAACAAGCAAAGCACTAGAGCTGACTACACTAAAGGTTGTTAATGCTATTTGTACAGCTAAATTTCTTCTGTCACTTAAAAAAAAAATAATCTCCTGGTTTGAAGGAATTTATTTAACCACAATTTACTATCAGAAGTGCCTGTGGTCTATAGTGCTAAAAAACCACAGAGCATTAAGCTTCACTCTGTACAGACTATTGAATATAACAGGCACTTCTTCAAAATCCAGACATTAAAATCTAAAGCTGTGGGACTCAGGAGGACTAGTCTTTTATTATGCTCTTTTCCAAAGTCAAGGAAAAAACCCACCAGCACATATTTAAGGTGGCTTTTCATGTACTAACACCATCTTGGAAACACATGCAAAGAACTAAAAAAACCTCTCTACATATCACTATTTGCAGAAGATGCTTCCTGCAGAAATTTATCCAGGAAAGGTTTTCAGTAAGTATTCAATGGCAGAAACTTAACACACATTGTTTAATTAACCAGTGTCCCAGACACTGAAAAAAATTGACAGTTACAGGGTAGTCCAAATAAACCCCAGCATAATAAATTTGCTGAAAGAGCCCTCCTTCAAAAACCAGCACTCATCATAGAATCAAGCCTTCCTGACCAAAGCACCTTCATAACAAAAAACCACATTTTGAATAAGCTGTAACCAGGTTGTAAGATTGGGTGACAAGGCTTCTCCTGTCGTATCTGTACATGGGAAGAGATACTTGATTTCCACATTAGTGTTTAAATTAACAACATTAACAACCATAGATTGTAGCTGACATGACTAAGAAACAGGCACACGCTAGAAGATAAATACAAACCTGCTAAAAAAGCCATGTAAGCTGGGCAAAGATCGACTTGGTTGAAAAAGCAGCATTACATGGCCCCTAAGTTAATGCTAGTCTGTCGTGGTTTAACACATTGTTTGGTTTTTAGTTGGGGAGCGAGTCCACGGGCTGCGGGGGTTCTCTGTGGGGACCTGGCGGAGCCAATCAGCGGGCTAGTTTTGAAGATTGACACCTGGTTAAAACACTTAAAAGAGTTGAATGCACATTTTCTGTGGAAAAATACATTTAAAAACTAACAAAGCCCAGGAAAAGTTCTCTTGCTTCCGGCCTTCGAACAGGTAACTGGCCGGGCCGGCCCCGCACGGCTGGGCCAGACGGGACTCTGCTGCAGCACTGGCCCCTTCCCAGGAAGCCTGCCATGCCTCGTCCCAGCAGGGTGGCTAGGGCCCCTTCCCAGTGGGGCCAAGCCCCTTCCCAGGGAGCCTGCCAGACCCCATCCCAACAGGGCGGCTGGGGCCTGTTCCTGGCGGGGCCAGGCCCCTTCCCAGAGGAGCCTACCAGTCCGTGCTACCAGGGGCCATCCCAACACCGGAAGCAACCAGATGGTTGGGACCAGTGCTGGGAGTAGCCCCGTGGCCAGCGCTGGGGTTGGCCCCGAGGCCGGGAGCAGCCACGTGGCCGGGACTGTCTGGCCAAAATTGGCACGGTCACGGCAGGGCCACACAGCCACGGCTATCTCTACATGGCTCGCAATTAACTTTGTTTGCTTAGCCGTTTTTAGCCAGCTATGCTGTGGCCAGAAGGACAAAAGCAGCGGCAGCAGTTTTTCTTTTTCCGGTGCCCCACTTGAAGGAAAGGTGCGGGACAGCACCAGCGGCCACCATGGCTTGTGCGGTGCCAGTGGGGACCATGTGATCAGCAGCGAGACACGGTGATTCCTCAATTGCGGAGCCTGGACAAGATCAACTTTTCAATGCTGCAGAACTCTATAAAAACTGTTTCAATTTATAAAGCTTGAGAACAAACGAACCTATGAACATCAATTCTCTCCCAAATCAGGAAAAGGAAAGGGTAAAGACACATAAAGAAAACAACATGGGACACTGAGGTCAGTGAAGAAGGAGTCAAATTCTAGATGGGAGGAGATTGAGGAGATACCTTAGTTTTGGGCTGAAATTCTCTGGTAAGACTATGGTGAAGATGTAACTGATATAGCAGACATTGTTTTTTCCCTGTAAATCATGGAATGCACTGGAGGGATATAGCATTCTAACTACAGCCATCAGCAGAAGAACCAGTGTTGAAATAAGCAAATGTTACAGTAGCTGTAATCCAGTGAGAAGCTGAATAGAGAGAGATGAGAAACTTTGCCCCAGAGGTAGAAGAAGAAAAACCTCTGCTCCCAGAGATAAGAGAACTTATGTTTCTATACTGAAATAGCTCATCCTTAAAATTGTACCCCAATAACCTGAAATGACCCATGGTGGTAGTTATGAGAAAAAACTTACAAAACGTGGGAGGGACTTCACGATTGCAGATTTCTGGGTGCCTGATTCACTGTGACATTAATGCCATGAGAGAACTGTTTCTTGTGGAGAAGTCTCCATAGCATGGCAAGAGAGACTCCTCTCCCTAAGAGAACTGAAAAAACACTATTTTAGACATGGTAAACTGACTGCAAGTCCCAGGTTTTGTCTCTTTACATTGTCAGTGAGAAAGAAAAGAGAGTGTGGAAGGAGGAGAAATGTTCTGAAGGTTTATTCTGATTTTCTTACTATTTTTTTTCTTTTAATTCTGTTAATAAATTTTTCTTTACACCCTTTAAAGTTTTCATCCTATTTTGCCCTCCTCCTAATCCTTATCTCACAGCAGAAAATGAGTAAATAATTCTAGTGGGTGTACTGGCGATTTGGCCAGTACTAGACCCACTACATTAACTGGTGAATTGGCCGGGAAACTCAGATTGGCGAACCAAAACCACTACACTTAATTGGTGTTTCTGCCCAATTTTTGAACCGAAACCGCCACATAGTCACAGTCACGTGTGTTACCTTTGTCCTAGTTTCTACTATCTGAATCTGCTGTGCTGAAGAGAGAGGTCTTTTGCACCATCTTATGAAAGGAGAACTGCAGAGAATATTTAAATGTTACATAACCTAGATTAACATCTATTAAACCACTCAAATTTCACCCTATGGTCTTTGGGTTTAGAAGTGTAATGAAAGCTTTTGACAAAGGGCTAGTGAATAAATCCCTGGGATAGCAACACTGCCTATTACTGAGACAGGACAGAAATAAATTGGAAGATATTAAAATGCATTTTTTTTCTTTTGAAAGCAAAAAATTGGCTCTGCAGTAGCTTGAAAGTATTTGACAAATGCAACCTGTGCTTCAGATAAATCTGTGCACTGTTAAAAACATTGATACCAAGGGGTGTGAAGGCAAGTGTTTCCAGAAATGGAAGTACAGGCAGTGAGAGGCAGGAGGCTCACCGAAAAAATCCAAGGGCCTAGGGAACTCTGGTTCTAATCTCTTCTTGTTTTCAAACCTAAGACTTTCAATATTTAGGCTAGATATAACTATTCCTCTTTGGCTCTTAGCATTTTGGAGGCTCTTAGCTCTTTTTATCTGAGCTAAGTTTAAACTCAGCAGAACTGACAAATGGTACCTAACAAAATCACTGTCTCAGGGCACTAAGTAAAGTACACATAATTTCTCACTTCAGACACTGTCTTAGCAACACAGTCATATGTTTGGGTAAAGGAAAAAAACTATTTTTCAACAGAACTGGACAGGCCAAGTTCTGGAGCTCAGCTTAGCACTTAAGACTTTCAATGAAGTGTTCAGTATATCTTATGACATAGTCCTAAAAGAGACAAAAAAGTAACTTTGAATGAGTAAACCCTTTGAAAGTCTGTCCCTGGCTGCACTTAACTGTTGGCTCCTATCTGACCTACGCAAAATACTCTAATAATTTTCTTTTTGGTAACAAAACAAAACAAAACAAACAAACAAACAAACCCCCCCCCCAAAAAAAAAACCTCCAACAAACCAAAATCAAACACAACCGAAAATCCCAAATCCCCAAAGCATAAGTCCAGAGAAAATATATTCCAGACCAATCTCAGTTTATCAAGCACAATCTTGAAAACATCGGTGTGAATTTGTATCTACTCCCTAACATACTGAGGTAGCAAAAAATTTTAGCCACAGCACTGTTACAAGTAATGCTGTATTAATGAAGACGGCAAAAGAAAATTGCCTATGTCTGCACACTTAGAAATGAAACCTTGTAATCCTATGTTTGCCTTCAATGTTTCTAACATACTAAAGAAACCATCTTATATTAATTTTTCTCTAACTCTTCAGCTTCATGATTAAGTGGACGAACTAATTTAAATTATATCTGTTAAAGCAAAAACATACAAAACTTCAAGAAATAGAAGAATTAAGTTTTCTCAGAGAAAAATCAATTAAAAGAAGACAC
Source organism: Leptocoma aspasia (assembly GCA_013399835.1). Lineage (NCBI taxonomy): Eukaryota > Metazoa > Chordata > Aves > Passeriformes > Nectariniidae > Leptocoma > Leptocoma aspasia. Next base: position 85,332 of record VXAX01007350.1, read on the forward strand.
TCCACAATATTTCAGATCCTGTTTCAAAGTGACAGCAATTTATAGTGTAAATTTGTCTATCTTCTATAGGCTTCTCTATTTTTACTGTCAAATAGAGGGGAATTGTTAGAGGACACATTTTCACCCCTACCTTCTACCAAATTTCTCTTCATCTCAAAAAATATTGCATCCAACTGGTGATTAAAAATTGAAGTTAACATTTATTCACTAAGAATTTGTTCTTCAGCTTCACTCACCAGAAATGGAATCAAAGCTGCTGTTTTCTTTGGTAGTCATCTGCATTCCTGTTAAGGTACCAAAACCAAGCAGCTTTGCCTCAACTTTTGAGTTTTGCAATATTGAAGGGGCCCTCTGGGAAAAACAAGAGTTTAGCAACATAAGAGGGCACCTCCCTACTGAATAGGTATTTACTTAGGGTTGAAGAGAAAAAAAAATCTCAGTAAAAGTCAAACGTCCCATCTCATCACATGACATGGGTGCATACCAATATGTTGGTTATTTATTGCCTCCATGGAAACATTTATTGTGTACATGGAGACACTTCTCAGATACTTTCCTTTATAAGAAGAAAAAAAGCAGGAGTTTATAAATATTTGGGAAATTTTGACTGATTGTTGTTGATTACAGGTACAAAAGACTAGAAAATTTGGAAAGCAACATTCTTGAGATATAAGAACTTGGATTCATTCAGCCCTACCCTATTTGGATAAAAAACATCATTTTTATGCCAAAACTGTTTCTAATTGTCAAGCACCATTGAGCAAGCAAAGGTACTTTGCTGGGAAACAAACAGCAAGGCTTTGTTGAGAAAGAAACTTAAGTATCTGCTTTGTAAAGACTACATCAAAGTCCTTTTTTTGTCATTTTAAGCAATTCTACCACGCACATGTGCTTCTCTTTCCACTGACTGTAGAGCTGGAAGACAAATGAGTGCAGAGGGATTTAGCAGTTGTCAAAATACCTGAAATGTCTTAAAATGGAACACTGAACAAGAACCATGTGCATTTCTGTTGCCAATCCACTGAATTCAGTTGAACCAAAGCACATACTGTTTTGGCCAACAATGAACTTTGCATTTACCAGTTTTCTTTAGTAAAAAAAATTAAAACCCTGTATCTCAAGCAAATGAGAATGCCACACACACAAATGGCATTTTATCTCTAGAATAATTTTAGCGTGGTATCAGGATACTTAGAATAGATCTGAGATAAAGCAGTCAGACAGTGCAAAAGGAAGAGTAGCATTTATCTCTTCTTCCAATAATTCACCTTTGTTGCAGTTCAAATTTATGTTATTGATTCCTTGTTAAGTGGTTCATTCTGTTGTACCCCCAAGTTTTCCCTGAGCTGGTTTATCCCTGGGTTTTACCCTCCCCCACAGCTGCCCTTTTATAGGATTCCCCGCCCTTTGTCCCAGCTCCTTCCCTGTCTGTCAGTGTAACTCTGCCTCTGTTCCAGCTCTTTCCCTGCCACTCTCACCTCGGGGCAATCCCAGACTGTGACACCTCTTTGGAATGCCCCTATTCCTGGAGGCCCCATTGGCCCATGTGACCCATCCTCTCCACCCTCCTGCCCCAGTTGTTCCCAGACACTTGGCGTGATCCCCTCACTCCTCCCCTGTGGATTCCCTATTGGTTAGCTGTTTGTATCCACCCCCTGATTTGTATCTGTATAAAACCTCTTGCACAGCGGTGCTTGAGGCTCTCTTTGTTCCTGGCCCCTTCACTTGCAGTAAGCCCTTCCCTGTTGGAACCTCAAGACCAGAGAGCCTCCTCCTTCTCCTTTGCCTGATCCCTGCCGTGGCTGGGACATTCTTCACTGCAGAGCAGGCTGCTCCTCAGGCTCAGCTGCAGCTAAAATCCAAACCTCAGCTGCTCCCCACTCCTGGCGTGGTGCCAGAGTTTGTCCAGAGCTAGCCCAGGCTCCGGTGGCTACTTCCCACCTTTTCTATTAAAGTGAGCTTATGTTCTTTAGCAATATATATTATTTTAATATATTTTTATTTTAATCGCTTTTTAAAATCTGATTTAATTTTCAGAACACTTCAGAGCCCAGGCTTTTACCAGGATCCACTGGCAGGTTTCACATAAACTGATGGTTCCTCTTCAAAAAAGACTTGCATTTTCAGCAGGAGGGAAGTGTTTAAGAACAGTATCTCTCATGCACTATGCCAAGTAATAATCCTGGAAATTACCACTGAGAACTAAAAATAAACTCCTCAATAAAAGACAAGTCAAACCTTTACCATTTACCTCAATCCCTCTGGTTTCAGGTGGGGGGAGCTTTTTTCAATACTATTTGTCATTTCATATTAGAGAGAGACTTTGGAAGATACTACATGTGTGGCCACAGGTGTCTATCTTGCTATGTTGCTATCTATCTTGCTATTTTGCAGCAAATGAACAACCTTTTGTAAATCCATACACATTTATTGTATGGTAAGCGATACTTTAAAGAAAAAAAATAAGAGTGCTCAGAAAGATCAAAAGTGATTTCTGTATCCTTCTATCACGAAAGTCCTTCCTGACTTCAAAACCACAGGAAAAGCAATGGCAACTATGTCAGACTTCTACATGGCAGTGGGAAAATCTGAGTCTTCTGGTTCCAAATACTACACTTAATTGCATACTTTTAAATCAGTGTAACAGAAGTCTCTGTGCTAATGTACTGCTCAAAGAGGAGGAAATCTGATATAAATTGAAAATTAGAAACTTAATATAATTTTTCATCTGTTATGGAGGACCACTTCCCAAGGGATCTGAAAAGAAACATTATTTATAAGAAGAAACGCAAATAATTTATTGCTTTCCAATTGTCAAAATTCCTTAAGAATATTAAGAATGAAGGATAAGGAACTAAATTCAGATAGCAAACTGAATATAGTCTGGCTATATTAAACACCTATGTACACAGTCTCATTAACAAAGGATTCAAGATCATTTAAAAGGCAATTGCTTGTGTCTGTAATACTGTATCATGCCAGTAAGTCAAGAGCCTTTGGGTATATTTTTCTTTTATCCTGTCTTCCCATCTTTTGTTCTTTTGGTAATAAAGCCAAATAGTTGCACCATTTCAAAAGAGATACTACTCTTATTCACTTCTAATTTCTGTTTTAACACAGCAAGTTGGAAATACACATTCCACTCACATATACCTACAAAACAATTCGTCTTCACAAGGCTCTGCTGTAGCCTTCCTGACCACCTTGGTAAGGAATTTCATGGGCCCACATTTTTTGCAATTAACAAAAAGGTGTATAACTGTAATATAAGAATCATCTGTCACACTAACATCTCATATTATTCCTACTGAAATTCCTGTGGGAAAACAGGTACAAGTAAAACCGTGAAGACCAGCTCCTACATAACGCTAGGGGTTTAACTTAATGTAAAGAAGAACTGAAAAAGGCGCTCTGTATGAGACCTCCCTGCACCTTAAGCATACCACCACTGTTATGCACTTTCAAATGTACCATGTATTGCACCTTAATATTTTCTTAAGTACAGAAAAGATTCTCTCTCAGACTTCAGGATTACAGCTAAAGGCCTCATACTCTAAGGTTTTTGACCTTGATCGCATTCTGGATGTGAAATCAGCATCTCCTCTTAGTGGTCTCTCACCTTAGTGAATACCAGGATGCAATACATGTATTTTAACGCACAAGCATGATACTAAACATCGGCACAAATCATAAAGAGAAGCTTGTCCTGATGTTTATAAATCTTACACAGATGACCTAACTGCACTATATTTACCTTAAGCAGCAGACTAAGCTCAAATTTGTGTTAAGACCCCATCCTTAAGAGAAAAATACAGCTGTCACCTGTGTATGTGCTCCTCATGATCTTTTGCCCAGCCTATGCAGACACATTGCTCTGCCTGCAACTCCCTTATTTAATATCATAGGGTAACAGACTGCTTCAAATATTTACTTGAGAAAAGAATAACTATATACATCTAATCTTATGGTATATTTTCTAGCTTAAATTCAATTGGGTTTTTTGCAGATGTACAATGAAATTTTCAGTATCTATGCCAGCACATCATATTTCTGCTCTACCTCAGGTAATTAAAAAAGGACCCTGGACACAAATTAGATATAAAAATCTATTAAATAGCACATATGACTTCTGAACAGCAGGCAAACAAGCTAGTTGTACTTGTAAATTGTCTCTGACCAACTCTTATCGAAGACATGAGCAGCATACAGTTCTGTATCTTCAAACAGAGTGCTGCCTGCATGTTTATCCCTGCTTTCAACTTCCTGTACTGTTGTAGTTACCTACAATGCAATGCATGAGGATGGGAAGGTCATTTCCATCTAGCCAATCAATCTCATCAATTAAAAAATATTTGACATCAATTGATTGCTTGTTGAGGGCTAGGTATATGCAAAGGAAGGGGGAAAGGATGGCAGGGGGAGGAAGGAAAAAGGAATCATAAATTATATTGAAACATCACAGGTAGGAATTAAGACATCACCTCCAGTCAAGATTCAGTCTCTCTGACATTACTCCTTCTAAAATACTGCACAGTCTCATTCAACTCTGATGAGTCCCTACAGAGTGGTCTACCTGCCACATGCAACAACTGTTCTCTTTCCACCCTCTCTATTCCTCCAGTTTTCTGCAGATTGGAGTCTGCTGTTCATTAGGAAATACTCATTATTACAAGAGTGAGGCAGTGGAAAAAGGTCAAGTTCCCAGTAAGCTTCTGCCCCCACTGATGCAGTTATTAGATGCTCAATGCTAAATCCAGATTATAAAAATCAATTTAAACTGAACCTAGAGAGCAGCTACCTAAGTATCCTAACTTCATGTGTCTCACTTCCTAACAGGCAAGTTGTAAAAACAAGAACTTTGGAATTTATTCAATACCTTATCTCATGTTTTTACTTGCAACAAGTCAGGCTTGCATGTGCACTGAGGTGCAGCCACAGGTGTAACATTCTGAGTCTTTACTTGAACACTAAACATTTTACATTAAAAGCACTTAAGCAAGTGCTTTTAATTTCATTAAAATTCACTTAAGGAAGAGATCAGGAGAGCATTCACACTGGAGTCAGAACCGGAAGGCAGCTAGTGGAGGTTTTCATCTTTTGTACACGCCATCTGATTACAGACAAAAACATCTAAAAAACCTGAAAACAGATACATTTACAAAGGAAAATATAGAAATGGGCACATCCTTTACTGTTTGTTTATTAACAGCCTTGTGCATGTTCTGAAATATTCCAGATAACGTAGTAACCAAAAGCTACAACCTCACCATATAATTTTGCTGTTCTTAAAATTCTATATTAAAATTCCAACTAGAAGCTTTTGAACAAAGAAAGGACTCTAGGCAAATGTAAAAGTAATAAAGTAACTTCTATCAGTCGTGTCTCAGTTCATTCTGTGTATTGACAGGGATCTGATTTAACTACTACAGCTTTCTTTCCTAAATTAGAACCACTAATGCCAAATAGGGAAGGGTAGATGGCTACTTCACACATCAGTAAAGTGGCATTAGCTTCAAGCAAATGAGGTCTCCTTTCTTCTTTCAAACACTCTGTAACAGTTGCAAAAGGTTTTGCCCTGGTCTAATGTGACAAAATTACTCACCTTCCCCATCAGGGCTCATATTTTCATAGGAATCCCAGCGTATCAGTGGGTCTGATGTATTGTAATCAACTATTACTCCGTGATCATTCTGAAGGTGTTCACATCCTAAAATGAGACGTGTTTGAGACCAAAAATTATCAGTCACATATGTAATTATATACACACACACAGATGTATGTATGTAGCCTTCTGACAGATGTTTGCTCCCTGAATGGCAACACCCTATTCTGAAATGTAAGAAGCAGCAAAAGGGGAAGAAATGTTAAATAAAACAATAAAAAAAAAAAAGCTTAATTTGTCATTCAGAGAATTTTATCCTAAGCTTTTTGATTATGATGTAGTCTGATAACTTGGATCAGTCCCTAAACACAACTAACACAGATGATCCACCCAGCCCTAGAGGGTCAGACATGATAAAGAGCTTCTGAGAATGAAACCATGAGTACCTATGTACTCACGGAGATGGTTCTAAAGGAATGATAAAATTAGACTTTGTTACAGATTTCATTCTGATTCATATAGATTATCATTCTGATACCAGAGCAATTTATCACTAAGGATGGACAGGGAGAGCTGAAAACCATGACTTCATGTCCCTTCCAGTTCCCCCAAGGTGGTGGCTCTGCAGAATCTGAGACTAGACAGCCAGCTTTCAATGTGTTTTGCTGCATTTAAAAGTATGCTCTGCTGGACATACCTGGAATTTTCAGCAGTAACCCATGTTTTTGTGCCCTTAAAAAGGCATTAAATAACGTTCACGTTTTAAATTGATACAGTGAAGAATTTAGGCATAGTCAGTGATTCAAAAGAAAAGCACAGGCATCAAGAATTCATGACTTTGAACTTGGCTTTGATACTGATACAAATCAAACAGACTGTCTTTTCTCTTCTGTCTCAATTAGGGAGCAAAAAAATCCTCAGTTATCAAACCTTTGGCTGTGTCTTCAAAGCAAGTTCTACTGTAAATTTTTCTAAAGCAACAGTATTATGCACATACTGTGACTTTTAAAACAAAAATTAGGACAAGAATGCTATGGTCCTGTACCTTTATGTGCAGCCTGGAAAAAGCCATCTATAGAGAGTTTCTGTAATGACATTTGTCACAAGGCAGATTTGTAAACTTTATTATTAAATATTCAGGGATCTTATATTCTTGGCAACTGCATTCTCTCTTAAAAATATCACAGTCAGTTATGTTCTAAAATACTGTGTCCAGCTTCAAGCTACAGAATACAAGAATTATATTAATAAATTGAAGCAAATTCAGGGGAGCATGACCAGGGTGGTCAGGACGGAAAGACCTTCCCTGTGAGGAAAAGGCTGAGGGGTCAAGGCTTCTTCAGTCTGGAGATAGAGATGGTCTTGACAAGGAGCTGACGGCAGCCTCCTGAAGGCCATAGAGGAGACAGCCAGGTTGGAGCAAGGCAGAAGGAAAAGAAACAGGGAAAATGTGAATCTAGATAAATTTAGAGTTAACATAAGGAAAAAATAATTCCACTGTGAGGACAGTCAGACATTTAAGTAGCTGACCCACTGAGGCTGTGATATCTCTGCCCTTGAAGTTTTTCATTACTTGACTGGACAAAGCTCTAAAGAAACTGGTCTGATCTCACAAATGAGCCTGGTTTCAGCAGGAAGATGGATTAGAGATACCCTGTAGTTATTCTATAGTTCTATAATGTTTTCAGACGTGGAAAACTTATTTTGCAGAAATTGTAAATAAGTATTTCAAGGTGTCACCAAAAACCGGGAAATAAACTCTCCAACCAATTCATAGGTTAGAAAGCCAGCATTACTAGCAGCGCTGGCTGCATGGGGATTTCTCCTCAAAGCAGGTACCCCCAGTAACCTAACAGACCCGGCTATATTCCTGAAACAAATATATACTCATTTCCTGAATACATGCATATATGCTAATTATTTCTATGGACTTATTTGGATATGATTCCAGATTTTCTGATTAATCTTTTCTCTTTGAGAGTATTTCAAACATGTGGTGATGTCATAATGTACTCCTCTTATCATTCTTTGTTCTGATAGATGATCCTTGTTCTCAAAACTAAGATCTCTACTAGTACATATTAATCACTAATATAAATAAATAAGGAAGCATTAGCTGGCACAAGACATATTAGTCACAGATGTAGACAACACAAGGTCACATTTATCTCTGGTATTTGGATTAAGCACTGTATGTTGCAAAGCTAAGCATTAACCACAAATATACCAAAAATCATATACTATTGTGCTAAAGTTAAAGAATTTTTCAACATCTTTCCAGACTGCTGCATAGATTTCTTCTTAAAAAAATGTAACTTGTTCAGTAACAAAGGTGAGCTGCTCCTCCTAGCCAGTTAATTCCTCAGACAGCAATTGAATACAAATATCCAATTACTTAGAACCTTACTTTCCAACAGCTTGAAGCCTATTAAAAAATCCATATCTCTTATTTGTCATCTAAGGAAGGGAAACTTGAAGAAAATTTTGGTCCTTTTTTAGACATGTTAACTAGCCTGTCTTCAAGCATCTACTATCCAGAAACATTTAGAACAAGCTAGACAAATTCATTTATAAAACTGGTTTTCTTTTCTGGCTTTCAAACAGGCCAAGTGAGATTTTTGTGCTCAGCTGGACAGAATCCAACTTTTTAGTGGCTATGGCCATAATTTTCTAGACTTTCAAAATCATGTGGAAAAAAAGGAGGAAAACATGCAATTCACAGGACAGTGAAGACACTGAATGGGAATATGTATGAGACAGACAGTTAAGAGTATTTGGTTTTCAATCAGTCTTAGGCAGAATCCATATTTTCTGGGACACCATAAAATGACTAAGAACACATTCATTAACAGAATTAAGCTGTAATGATCTGCATAATCTTAAACTCTTACTGCAAGTAAGAATTATGACATAATCTTACACATACTAAAACAGAATTTTGGAATCATGCAGAATATCCTACAAGCCAACTTCAAAGCAGAAGCATTTCCAAGAAACCTATAGCTGTATCTCTTTATGCTAAACTGAAGACAGTCCAAACTTCAATACTGCGAACATAATCAATTATGACAACATCCAAAAAAGGCTATGGGATAGGCCACTGCTGTCACTTACGCTGAGCCAAACCACCTACTATCTATGTTCTACACAGATACATAAATGTTTTCTACTAGTTGTAGCAAGTGTTCTGGTATAGCTTTAAAACAAAATCTGGTGACTTCTATGCTGATATAAATGCAGAGTCTTTATTAACTTTTTCAAATTTAAACCAGTAACTAATATATTTTAATTACAAAGTAATATTTCCGATTTTTTACAAGAGAAGTGGAATAAAACAGGGAAAAGGATTTTTTTAAAAAATGTGTATTTCAATGTTATTTATTTTCAAATTAAGCATACTGTTTGTTCTCTATGCTCACCTTGAATTTTCTCTGGAGTTCCTGAAAACACTAATTCCACCTTGCCGTAATCAGGGAAACGGTCATCTGAGAACAAAGGACAGGAATTCAGCAAGATGATTCCCCAGAGAGCAGTTTCAGAGCACGCAGAAATCAGGATTCTCTGTAGCTATCTATACATGTACCCTCATCACTCTTCCTTTTCCACTTGCAGCTTAGTGATCTGCTTTTAAAAGCCACATTCTTTGTGCCACACATTCTCCAGAAAAGACCACATAAATGCCAGCTGGAGTTTTACTTGCTTTCTAGAACAGTCAAAAGCAGAATAGATGTACAGCTCCTAATCCCCTCTCTAGACAGTGGACAGACGTGGCTTACAAAGAAAACACAGCCAGGAGAATTAAAATTGTTCCAAATATTGGCTAAACCACAATACTTGACCACAAAACGTTTGGTAGCCTTATGTTGCATATTGCAGGAAAATATGCTTGATTTTAGTTTGCTCGTAAGGTAGGCTGAGGAAGTTCCAATCCTGCATATAAACATAATAAAACTGACAATATGATTTGGAAAATATGAGGACTAGTGGGACACATTTTCAAGTGTGTCTGAAAACTTTGTGTCCATTCTTTGATATTCTGAAGCATATTAAAAGACTCAGACTATGTCACAAACACATTATCAGACTTTATAACTGTTTTCACTAGCCAGAATAGCGAATGATTTAGCTCATCTTATTTCCTTCAATGGTGACTAAGAGAGTGACCATTTAAATGAGGGAGAAGGTGATAAGGACTGTGTAGGAGTATCTGAATTATTCTGACAAGTTGACTCGCTTGAAGAGCTTTTTCTGTCATTAGGGTTTTACTGGTGTTACACGCTACAATTTAACTAACTCAAAGCAGTCTCCCTTTCTCCAAAAATAAGAAAGGGGTAAAAAAAAAAAAACCTCCTTTTGAAAACGGGTGCTGAAGAAGATAATCACATACACATGCTTGCACACTTGCACACCCGTGCATATACACATCCAACCAACCACATAAGACAAGTACCTTTGTTGGCATTATCCAAATCTTCTTTGCCAAACACCAAGCCATGTCCTTGAATAGCTCCAGTGTGAAACTGAAGGCGAAAAATCACATCACGAGTAGCTGACCTGTATTTTTTGTGGTAACACTTCATCTAGAAAAACAGAGCAACATTTTATGTCAGATAGTATTTTCTTACAATTCTGAACAAATGTGTGTATATATTAGTTGCTAATTAAAGCAGCCACAGAATTTATTGTAGACACCTCTGATGTTGGAACAAACAGGGTATGCATTATTCAATCCTTTAAGATTACACAGGCCCAAGGCAGGATACTTCTAGATACTTAAAAAATAATAATCACTATTTTCATCATTATCAGTCACCTATCAGTAGGTTATGAGCCAGAATCACAATATCTGGCAGTACAATATTGAAATGCTGACCTGTTTACAAACTTCTTCCCTACCAAATTAATAAATTTCAGCACACTCATTTGAAAATAACTGAAGAATATGAGGACTTTTTCAAAGCAAGCCTGCAAACTGATTGTATCTGTTTTAGGACTTGTAAAAAACCTGCTCTAATGATGACAGGATCTTATTTTAAGTTACTGCAGGAAGTTGATAGTAGTTTTCACATCTTGGCTAGAACACAGAACTCTACAAAAACATCTAGTATGAATTTCAGTAGCTAAAAGTGAACACCGCAACACCAGCTTCCTTTAGACTAAACCTATGGATATTTTACCTACTAATTCTCTGAGTCTACTGTAATACAAAGGCACTCAGCATTCTTACAGGAATATGTAAAAATTTTGGCAACCTTTGTCACAGGACTGAAAATTTTGTTATACTATCCTGATTATATCAAGATTTTATGATAAAGCAGGTGTTACTGAAAAGCATTAAAAATAAAACAAATATCACTTTTATTAAAGTCCAAATAAGAAAAGCATCCTAGACAGAAAATGCCAAACAATTGAAGAGCATAGAGTTATTCAAATGAAATAATGCAAAAAAGATGTAAGAGCTTACAAGGGATGCTTCTGAAAGCTGGGATTAAAACATAGTTACAAAATCCTTCTCACTACAGAATTTGAAAAATCTAACATAAGATGTTACTATCTAGCCTTCATTATAGTAGCCCCATGATACCCTAAATTCCAGAAGTTAATCAGCACTGACCATATACCTGGCACACAGGACAACTTCTGAAATATTTCAGCCTATAGACCAGAAATGTTTTCTTGTCAAGTATTCTGTATGCAAATCACATATTCCTAAACCATTGTAAGAGCTGGGAGATTCTCTATGCATGTAATCTCTATTTTATCTGAAAGTGAGGAGGTTGTTTGTTTCTTTGTTTGTTTTAAGAGAATCCCCTACAGTATATTGGCAATACCAGGTAAAATAGTATTTGCTTCTTTTTTTAGACAGCGCTTTACATGCACTAATTGTGCACACACCCCTGTCTGTTAAAGGGATCTACCTCCTTTTAGTCCAACACAACTACCAGCATTACTTCACTACTTTAATTACCAAAAGGTAAGGTAACAGTGTGACTGCTTGAGTCAGTAAACAAATGCTCAACCTCCAGCATGCCAAGCAACTCTGTAAAGGCAAAACACCATCACAAAGGATGAAAAAGGCAAGTTTGCCCAGAAGTGAAAAATTGACAGAAACAGAATTAAGAGAGCCCTGATGAGAGAGATTAGAACTAACCTGCTCCAAAATGTAGAATAGGTATGAAAGTAACTGATCATTCCATTCAATTGTATTATTTGAGCAAAAATACTTGAAAAGAGCTTCTTTAAGTTTATATACATTCATCCATAATTTAAGTTTTGGCTTTGCACAGTTATTGGATTTACTCAAAATGTACTGTCTTCTACATAATCTCATTTGTGAAAATGCTGAATGAGAGAAGGAATTCCTCCTTCTTTCTACTTTCTAATTCAAAGTACCAGGCTTGGATTTAGCCTAGATTATCTTAAAATTAAATAATTAAACTTTCAAATTAACTTAAAATTAACTTAATTTTATTCCTAAAGAACTTACTTACACAGAATCATAATTTTTAATGAAAATCTCTCCTCTCTTACAATGAGCAGTATTTTACCTCTATATCCATAGACTAAAAACATCTTGTAGTGCTCAGTATGCATAAGCTTTCAATGAAGTCTAAGCATAACTTTGAGTTTTGACTCCACTACCTTTTGATGCCATAATCAAGAACTAATGCAAGCCACTGTAATGTGCTGGAAAATTCCTATATGCATTTGCAGATGTCAGTGCAGCTTTTCAACAGCTGCATCTGTTCTGTGTTACCACATACTATTCACATGACGTTACCAAATTTCCTAAATGTAAGGCAAGAAATTTCAAGTAGTTAAACCTTTTGGAATTGGAGGTGGACCATCTTACAGATCATTATTTTTGTCTGATACCACTGAAGTTTTTGCTTAGACATAAGAAAAAAAATATTCAAAACTGAAGTCTTTGTTTAGGAAGTACTGAAATGCTGGAAAAGACACTGATTTGCTGAGAATTATCTCAAATAACAGCATGAGATTAAGGAAGCTTATCTCTTTTAAAATTATGTATTACTGAAAAGCTACATGCTCTTTTTTCATTCTAAAATCTCATTTGAGAGATACTGAGTTTCTCTCTGACTGATTTCTGTTGTGATCTATTCCCTTTCCTTAGGCACCAAGTCCTTCAAAAAGTAACAAAATGTCCTTAATTTGAAACTGTCTCAAACTTTCAGAGAATGCCAATTTATAATAGTATATTTAAAAATTGTTTCTCCATTTTTCAGTGAAAGAACAAAAGAACAATATACAGAACTGAACGGGGAGGGAATATTAAAAAATAATCAGATAGCAAGGACACTGTTTTGGTTTAGGAATGGTATTCCCCAATTCAATGTTCCCACTGAAACACTTCAAAGCACACGCCACTCAACCACATCCTCTCCCCTTCTCCCTAGCAGCAGGCTGAAGAGAATTGGAGGCATAAAAGGTAAAGATCATGGACTGAGATAAAAAAATTTACTGAAAACAGCAGTGAAATAAGACAATGAACAGTAACAGCAACAAGACTAAGAAAAGAGTACAGGAAAGGAAAAAAAAAAAAGAAAACAAAAAATTAACAAGTCACATACGATTGCTCAAACCTCCCCCACACAGAATCCCCAACAGTGCCCAACTGCTCCTTCCACTATAAAATCCAAACCAAAAGGAAGCCCTTCCCCATCCCCAAAAAATGAAATTAGGTGCTATAAAATAACCTCTGTGTCCTAGCCATGCCCCTCCTGGCTACTGCAAAAATTAAACATGTCCTGATCAGGACCAGGACATTATCCACCCTTTATTCTATGCCATCTACATCATGCCCAAATCCCACACCTTCTAACTACACACACACACACAAACACACACTCTTCTATATATATATGTACATACACACACACAAAACCACAGGTATCATTTCCATAGCCACTGGCCCAATCCCTCCAAGTTTTCTGTGAGTTCCTTCAGTTCATGACTGTGAGTTCCATCTGTCCTAGGTGTCTACTAGGGCAGAAGGGCTGGTGTGCTGTTGGGTGGTTGCAAGCTGCATCAGGAGCTCATGACTGGTCTATCTGGAGCAGTCCTTACTGTTGATGGCAGATATGACATACAGTGGCAGTGTCATTCAGCAACCAACATTATGCAATTTAATATTACTGACTGTTCTCACACAAAAATTAAATCCCCTTGAGGTACACATCACATTTCCCTGTACCTCTGCACTACACACCAAGTGCACCCAGGTCCCTGAGTAAAAACAATCCCATGGATGGGTTTGCCTTTGCTTGAAGCAGAACTAATTCAAACTGTCTTCCCTAATGCATTCCTCATGCACCACAGGGTCTTTATTCCCTTTTGCAGTGTGTGGAGGTTTTGATTGGGCAGGGCCAGCTCAATGGGCAGAGTTCTAGTGTTAAATAACAAGGTGGCCTCCGCTACATCCCAATGTTTGAAGGTCCCACCATCCATTGTTTTCAATATGGTTTTTAACAGTCCATTGTAACGTTCAGTTTTCCCAGAGGCTGGTGCATGATAAAGAGTATGATACACCCACTCCATACCACACTCTCTGGCCCAGGTGTCTATGAGGCCATTTTTGAAATCAGTCCCCTTGTCCAACTCACTTCTTCCTGGAGTGGTATGTCTACAAAACTTGCTTTTCAAAGCCCAAGACGGTGCTCCTGGCAGTGGCCTGAGGCACAGGGTACATCTCCAGCCATCCAGCGGTTGCTTCCACCATTGTAAGAATGTAGTGCTTGCCTTGGTGGGTTTGCCTGAGTGTGATGCAATCAATCTGCCAGACCTCCTCATATTTATATTTTGACCATTGTCCCCCATACCACAGGGGCTTTACCTGCTTGTCCTTACCTGCTTGATTGCAGCACATTTCACAGTTATGGATAACCTGAGAGACAGAGCCCATGGTTAAATCCACCCCTCGATCATGAGCCCATCTGTATGTTTTATCTCTTCCCTCAAGATCTGAGGTGTCATGGGCCCACCAAGCCAGAAATAATTCACCCTTATGTTGCCAGTCCAGATCCACCTGAGACACTTTAATCTTGGCAGCTTGATCCAGCAACGTTCTTTGGTAGCCTGGCTCTTCAGTACGTGTGCATCTACATGAGGTACTTTTGCAGCCAACCTCTCTATCCAGATAGCAATGTCATGATATAATTCAACAGCCCAGATAGGTCTACCTCTGTGCTACCAATTAATCTTTTTCCACCAGTACAGGCACCCCCACAGAGCACTTGCCACTGTCCATGAGTCAGTGTACAGGTAAAGTGCTGGCCATTTCTCTCATTCAGTGATACCTAAAGCCAACTTTAGGATGCCTTTCAGCTCTGTGACCTGACTTGATCCACCTTGTCCCTCAATAGCTTCTGTGACTTGCCACATAGAAATCCATACAGCAGCATTCTGTTTTCAACATATCCCTACAATACAGCAGGAACTGTTGGTAAAGACAGCTTTTCATTTTCTGGTGCTGATTATATAGTGAGGCCTTCTCAGCAGGTTGCCTTCTCAGCACGTTGCCTTCTCAGCACGTCACCTTCTCCTCCTGCTTCTCTGATATTAGTACAAAATTTTTGCCTTCAGGCCAGTTTGTGTTGACTTCCAAGATCCCTGGGCAATTGGGGTTTCCTATTCAAGCTTGCGGTGTCATCAGCATGACTCACTCCATGAAGCATCAGTGGCAGGTGTGAAGCATCCCCCTTTGAACATCCAACCCAGCATTGGCAGTTGAGGTGCCAGGAGAAGCAGTGCAATCACTTCTGAAGCAGCTCAAACCCCTTCATAAGCTGCCAGGATCTCTTTTTCAGTAGGGGTGTAGCAGGCCTTGGATCCCTGACTCCGGAGCCCTAGGGCTTGCCCTCAGGTCTCCCCGGGTACCTTTTGCCAGACACTCCAGGAAGGACCATTCTCCCCAGCTGCCATATAGAGCACACTTTTCACATCTTATCCTGTCCTGACTGGCCCAAGGGCTACTGCATGAGCAATCTTTTGTTTAACTTATTCAAAAGCTTGTTGTTCTTCAGGGTCACACTTAAAATCATTCTTCTTCCAGGTGACTTGATAGAGAGGCCTTACAATCTAACTGAAATCTGAAAAATACATCCTCCAAAAATCTACAATGGCTAGGAAAGCCTGTGTTTCCTTCTTGCTGGTTGGTGGGGACATAGCTGCTATTTTTTTGACCACATCCACTGGAATCTGACAACACTCATCTTGCCATTTTACTCCTAAAATCTGAATTTCCTGGGCAGGTCCTTTGACCTTATTCTGCCCCGTGGCACAACTGGCCTTCAGGAGGACTGGGATTATCTTCTCGCCTTTCTCAAGAACTTCCTCTGCTCTGTAACCCCATAGAATGCTTTCATCAATGTGTTGCAAGTATTCTGGAGTCTTGCCCTTTTCCAGTTCAGTCTGGATCAGTAGTGATCAAATAGTGGGGCTATTTCCAGTCCTGGGGCAGTCCATTCCAGGTATACTAGATACCCCTCCAGGTAAAATCAAACTGTCACCTGCACTTTGCTGCTAAAGGAATGGAGAAAAATGCATTAGCAATGTGGAAAGTGACACCACTTTGCTGCCTTGGACTCCAGTTCATAGTGAAGTTCCAGCACATCCAGCACAGGAGCACTCAGAGGTGGTCTCCACTCTCCAATGGACTTATGCCCTGGCCATACAGGACTAATAAAGGGTGAGCGAGTCATGCTGACCACTCCATGGCTCTCCAGCAGATGAACCATTTCATGCATGGGGATCAGGGTGTCCCGGTTTGTTGCAGTACTGGCAAGGGTACATTGTTGTGGTAGTGATCGGTACCTGTTGGTTTTTGACTCTCAGAAGTCCCACAGCAGAAGGGTCCCCTGAGAGACCAGGCAAGGTGTTCAGCTGTCTAATTTCCTCTGTCTCCACAGCAGCTATGCCAAAAGCCCAACAATGTCCTTTCAGGTCCTCAAAATACCCACTCCTGAGGTAATCTATGCTAAGGATGCACAGGGTCTCTGAACCAGTCACAGTTGGATGTTTTTGCCATTTATTCCCAGTCAGGCTCACTACAACTTCCATTACAGTCAGCTGTCATCCCAGAAATAGTAAAAGATTCTGCCCCTACATATCTCAATGGTGTCAGGGTACATTGTGCACTGGTGTGCACACCAGTGCACAATGTACCCTGAGTGTAAAACCTTACACTCATGTGGATCTGATTTGCCAGGCCATGGGATCCACAAAGTCCTATAAATCAGACTGTCCCTTTCCCACACCTGGCTGAAGGTAGGGCCCCTCCCAGTAACAGTACTTGTTGATCATTTCTTCTAAGTATGGAGGTCCCTTCAAGAGCATTGGAAGTAGCATCAGTCCTCCTATTCTGTCTGAGGACTTACTCACTGGAAACTAGAGCAGGACTTATCCTTGAAGAATTTCCTGCAGTAGTTGTGCTTCCTCTCAACTCACACACTGCTGCTGCTAGGACAGAGGTGGGTTTTCCATCCCACCTCCATATATCCTCCCCATGGTTATGCAGGTAAAACCACAGGTTACTTTGTGGTGTGTACCCTCTCTCTTGCACAGGACAACACTTGTTACTAATAGCAGAGACTGGTCTGTACTGGCAGGACATGGGACACTTCTTTAAATTGCTGGTAGTCCTCTTTAAATTGCAGGAAGTCCTGGGACAGTCTTTGCATGGACAAGATGCAGGCCCCAGGGGAGGAAGAGACATTTTCTTCATATAGCCGGAGTTTGGTAACCGAATTATCCACTCTTGGTTCACCTTCTTTCCATGACATCACTGTCAATGAGTTCATATACAGCGATGGTGCACTTCTAGGAACTTCCACCACATGTGGTGTTTGTGTACACTGGACTTCATCTGGATTTATAGGGAATTGCTCATTATTTGAATCCTTAAAGAGTACCTCCAGCACAGCTAATTCTCTCAGGTACTGGATACCTTTCTCCATGGTGTTCCACTTGTCGCAGTGCACTAATTGATCACCCTTGTTAAGATACAAGCCACTCCTTATACTTGACAGGAGTCCCCTCCTGAGGTTGACACTGTCCTCTTCCCAATCCCAATCTACGCATTCCAGGACAGGGATCCCAGTTGCTTGGCTTCACTACCCTCTAGTTTCATATCGTGGGCCACAATATCCCAGTATCGGACCAGCCACGTCACCAGGGGCTACCCAGCTGGTGGCTGAAATCTTTACCCATATTTCATAGCTCATCCAAGGACCGGGATCAGGTGATTATCTCTAGCCCTGCTTCTTCCTCTTGTGGAGTGCCCTACTGCCTCTCCATCCCTCATTATGCCAATTGATTCAGTCTTGGATTTCTTCTTCTGTACAGAGGCAACTGCTACCAGCACATGTTGTTCCCCTGGTTCAGCCGCAGTTTGAGTGGCTGCAGTGCCTGTTGATCTGCTTTCCTCCCTTCCCCCTGAGGGTGCTGTCTGGTAATGAGCAATGTCCAATAAACAGCAGCTAGAGCCCAGCACATTGCATAACTTCATGCCTCTCTGAAACTGCCACGGCATTTCTTCTTTTGCGTATTTTATCACTTCAACAGAGTCCTGTAGTTGTTCAGAGGTGAACTTACAAACCACTGGAGCAGAATAGTCCTTCAGAAGCTGACCTCTTTTCTCCTACCTTCCATGCCACTTATGATGACCCACCCTTGGGGCAGATCTCTGAAAGACCCTCCTAAAAATCTCCTGTAATTCTAATATGGTGTGGACCAGACTGAGGACAGCTGGCAGACCTAGCCACAAGAACAAGCTTTCCTAAATATCCAAGGGGAATTCAAAATTCTCAAGAACTGTTGTAACAGGTCTGAAAGAGACAAAGGAGGTGAAAAGCTGGGGAAAATCATTCTCCCCTGTTCCCCCCACAAACGATAATTAATGGACTCCCAGAGGTAGTGCTGGAGGTAAAGGCAGGAGAGCAGCACTCAATACAAACCCCAAATGACCCTTATTGTCCTTGATGTCACCATATCATAAGCTGGTATCACATAGTACCTCAACAAAACAATCCTGATCCCTCTCCCTGATCTGAAAAGTATCATGAGGTATGGAAATATATACAGTTAGGTACCACACCACATGAACAAATGAAGCAACATTGTGACCAGCGGCTCTGGACCTAATGCAACAAAATGCTTAGACGAAATTTGTTTCGAACCCACTCTGGGCAGGCCTGTTGCTATCCTATCCCTTCATGCCTCACACTGGGTGTCAGGTAAGGCTATTGTGGTTCAGGAATGGTGTTCTCCAATTTAGTGTTCCCACTAAAACATTCCCAACCACACACACTGCTCAATCACTACCCCTCCCTCTCTCCCTGACAGCAGGTTGGAGAGGAGAATTGGATGCACAAACAGTAACAACATAAATGTTGTAACAATATAAACGACAGAGGGTACAAGTAAACAAAACCCAGACAATTCACAGGATTGCTCACAGACCTCTCCCCTTCTTCCTCCTCCCTACCTCCCAGAAACCCCAGCAATACCCGAGCACTCCATCATGCTGCCTGACCAGGAAGGAAGCCCTTCCCCTGTCCCTGAAAAATGACATGAGGTGGTACAAAATAACTTTTGGGTCCAAACCATGCCCCGACTGGCTACTGCAAAATTTAACCCTATGCTGGCCAGACCTTGGACATTATCTATCCCTTACTTGGTATTGCACTTTTTTGATTGCCAGAACTTTTTTGAGTGCCAGAACAATTTAGAACTACTTAGGTATTTTCTTTATAGCAGGTAGTTTTACAATTGTGCACACTGCCTGCCAAATTATAGGGCAAGATATTTTAATGCCAAATTACAAATACTCTCCACAGTAATCTTTATAAAGAAAAGAACAATACAGGTCTTACTGGACTTGGTGATGCTATAAAATGAGATTGCTCAGAGCAATTGTTTTGAAAACAATTTGCTCCTAAAAACCTTCTTGTTTGAGTTTTACAAGAGTTTTTATTCCCATGAAAGCCAAAGATGATGATTAAATTAACCTAAATTATTCTGTAGTATCTCCACGCATTTCATCAAATAATTCTTTTTACAACACAAAACAGGTCAGAGACTGTAAACTAAATGTCATGTCAATAGATTTTCATTCCATACAATTAACTCACCATAATATCTCCCTTCAAAAGCTGGGCAGGGTCTATATGAATGCAGATTCGACTTTGATTTTCTGACCCTATGCTACTTGACAGGAGAAAAAAAATAAAATACATGTTTAAAGACACCAAAAAAAAATAAAATACACGTTTAAAGACACAAAAACACAAAACAAACAACAAACTCACAAACAAAACTAAAAAGGCTATGTAATTCTGCAATCATGGAAATTAAAACCGAAATTCAAACGTAATGGAAAATGCTTACAACTTACTATATTCCAGATGTATAAACTGGTTGCATAGCCTGGTATAACTTCAGAAAAGGCCGACAAGCTGAAAAGAAGCCAACAAAAAAGGGTGTTTTGAATTATTCAGATATAGGAAAACAATTACAACTAGGAAGTTTCATGCACATCCAGACTGAGCACACAAGTGCTCAATTGCACACAAGTGGCAATGCTGGACTGTGAAAATACCTTTCAAAGCAAAATTGGCTAAAAGGTATTTTATTTTTATTTTAGTTTATTTTAGTTTATTTCACTTCATTCCATTTTTTATTGCAGACTAGTTCTGAATTCAATAGGGAGGGACTTTAAAGGATTCTAGTAAGGAAGGAAACAAAATCTGCAAGAAAACAAAAATACTAAAGGAAGAATGGTAACGGCCAAAAGAAACCAAACCCCCAATAGAAAAGAAAAACATTTTCAAAATAATTTATTTGATCTTCAGTTTTGTTTCAAAATTAATAAGGCCCTTAAATTTCCACCTAGAACAAATAATACCCTAACTTTATTAAAGCAGTTATTATGGAAATAAAATATGACTAAACATGACAATATAATCATTGCAAATTCATGCTGATTATATTACAAAAGACCAGTGCTATTTAACCTTCAGATAATAAAAATGCAGAAACATAAACCTATTATTCAATCATAAATCATTAAGACCTCTTAAGTTCATCAAGTGCAACCATTAAAGTTTAATTTCTTTACTGTGCTCTAGCACATTATCTCATTCTATCATTTTAATTTTAAAGCCACTTAGCATAGCAAGCCACGTTAGTAGCACTGGTGAGGCCACACCTCAACTACTGTGTTCAGTTCTGGGCCACTCACTTCAAGAAAGACACTGAAGGGCAGTAGTGTGTCCAGAAAAGGTCAAGGGAGCTGGTGAAGAGTCGCCACACAAGTCCTATGAGAAGAGTCTGAGGGAGCTGGGTTGTTTAACCTGGAGAAAATGAGGCTCAGGGAGACCTTACCACTCCATATAACTGCCTGAAAAGAGGTTGTAGCAAGGTGGGAGTCAGCCTTTTCTCCTGGGCAACTAATGATACAATAAGAGGACATAGCCTCAAACTGCACAGAGAAGGTTCCTTTTGGACAGCAGGAAGAATTTTTTCACTGAAAGGGTTGTTAAACCTTGTAACAGAATGCCCAGGGAGGTGGTGGAGTCACCACCCCTGTAGGTGTTCAATAAACAACTGGACATGGCACTCAGTGCCATGATCTAGTTGACAAAGTGATGATGGGTCAAAGGTTGGACTCAATGATCTTGGAGGTCCTTTTCCAAACTAAATGATTCTGTGTAATTCTGTAAGGACTATGCAAACAGCTTTTCCATACAAAATCCAACCTCAAAACAGAAAAAAGATTATATTTATAACCATTTCCCAAAACAAGAGGAAATTATCATGAAACCTGACCAGGTTCTCAGATCCTTTGCAGTAACAGGGACCACAACTGTTCAGAGATAGGCAGACATGAATAGCATCAACTATTCATTTAACAAACAAGAAATTTATTTCACCTGCTCCAATTTTTACTGTTAGAATGCTTCTCTTCTGGTTACTTTATTGGAAATATTTGGATGGATATCAAGAAGATATTAATTACATTTTGAGATTCATGCAGGCTTTCTAGAAAGTTCCAAAATGAAAGACTTTGATCCTACGCCTGAACAGGAAAAATTAGGTAATTTACCTCCCCCAGCATCTAAGTTTGGGATGCCATGAAGGATAACATAGTGCAGGAAAAGAGGGGTTGCATTCATTTTCACAGATCCAGATAGAAGGCCACTTAAGAACTGCACGTATCTGAAAACAGAAAGTTTATCTGAATTATATAAAACCACTAATACCAGGGAAATACATTATTTACACAATGGCATTTCCAGATTATGGGTAATGAATAGCATTGTGACAATGTACATAACTCCAAAATAATAATCTTCACAAAACAACATGAAAAGACACTTTAATTTACCACTTTATTAAATCCATGGCTGTCACATTGCTATTGTTGATATCTTTATTTTAGTTATTTACATTACTACTCTAAGTAAGAAATGAAGCAGAAGAGACAGTAAAGTCAATTGTTTTGGTACACATTCCTCGTTACAGTAGTCTTAAATGTCTTTCACAGCAGCATGATATGAGTCCCATCCAATTTACAGTGTAGTTATCTTCATTAAAACACGAACAAGAAGTGCCCTTGTCAGAAATACTAACATTAAGGGCAATGTGGTCAAATAACATCTTCATAATGAGAAGTGATCTCATTCAGCACAAAACAAGACGAAAACTACCACAGCAATGTGAAAATTATTCTATTTCTGTGATTTAATACATGGTTTGGTTACCAGCTCATGAGCAAATACGTGCAAGTGAACATCACTGCAGTGTCTTGAATTTTTCCACTGGCTTTGAGTCCCTTTTTTTTCCATGCCTATGAGAAGATTTTCATTTAACTTCATTCTCAGGAATGTATAGAGGAAAATCACCTCTTTTTCACCTTTATGCACAGATCTCATTAACTGAACTCCTGGTAACACCACAACTAAGGATATCCTGCCTAGTAACAATAGCTTTACTACCCCAGAATGGGTGTTGCGGTGATTTAAAATAGGTTTCATTTTACAGAGAGCTTGCAAAGCTCGATTTATTTTAAATGTTAAGAAAAGGCAAGTTTTTTTTTGTTTTCTCCTTAAGTCTTTCTGAAAGAATTTAGTGCATCAAAAGCACAAATTTTACAAACTGACACCCTAACACGACAAAAAAAGTGTTAAAATGTTTTGTTAGTGACATCTCATGACTTTAATAAATTAGTTTATTAATATCAATGTGAACATTTTCTCTCTACCAGCTTTTAATTATTACAACAATAGACTGAATTTTTGAAAACCTTTCTCAAGGAAGTGCACTTAAGGGGCCTATAGACAGCTTATTTTTGAGAAGAGCATTCAAAGATTTAGCCTGAAGGTTTATGGGAAATTTTTTTTTCATATGAAGGGTCTCTATCTGCATTTTTCATTCAGACAAATCTTCAACTACTTATCTGAGAATGGATTCAAAATAGATCTGGTCTACAATTACTTTTCTTGCCATTGTTACAGTACCCAACTAGTAGTAGGGAAAACCTAAGAGACTTAATGGCCACAATTTGTTTTTATCTGGATAAGATTTAGTGGAGAAAAGGTTTCAAGATGTGAAAAATGGGTGTATTTTCATATTTTACAGTTTTGAGATCCACTTAAATTATACCCATTTATACATCAACTTGGTTTTAACAAGGATATCACTAATTAATTACCCAGCAATGGTTTCAGAGAAAAAGCATATTAAAAGGCCACTGACTGATCAGAATGGGAACAAAGGAGTATAAAATTATCCACAAATATTGAGACAGTTGGTTTTCCTTTCTCTGCAGTAAGATTAGTGGCCACTGCCAGGCCAGGCAAAGGTAGGAGATGTGAGATTTAGGATAACCATTCTGAAAAACAGTTTGAAAACCACCTCTGTTCTCATGAGCAATGACACTCCTAAGTATGTGTATATGTCTGGAAGATGGTAAGGGCAGCTCAAGTTCAGTACTGGTGAGCAAAGATGTTAACTCCATCAGTCAAGAAGCAAACTGAGTATCTCTGAGGCCATCCCCCCTGGCAGTTACCCCCAGAAGAATTAAGGAAGTGTCCTTGAAGGGGGTGTAGGAAAGATAGATGCAACCATTGTTATACCTATGTAACATCTAGCTTTAGGGCTCGCATGCAGTTCACTTACATTAGTAGCTACTGAAGCTTCCTGTCAACATGGTTGAAAAACTGCCCTGATGCACAATTCACAGGCTGTTGTGGAGGTTCCTAGCTCTCACTAAAATAAGCCTGCTGCCTAGGGCTTCTGGATGAGAAGATTAACAATATCCCTTTCCTTTTGCTGCTATGGTTCACACTTCTCTGTCTGGTAGGCAGCATTCTCAAATCTTTATTACTGAAATGTGATACACATATATGCAAGCATAAAACTGAAACAAAAAAACGCCAGTCAACTTCTACTAATGCAAAGTTTATTTCAAGTCTAATGGAATGCCGTGTTACTGGTTTTCAAGTTAAAAGGAGCTGTGCATGTCACCTAATCAGTTAAAAAAGTAACTGGTAAGTTTTTATTTAGAGATTAATAGAACCAAACATCTTATACTAGTTGTTACTACTGATTTTTCTGTTTTAATTACTAGCAAATTCTTATACTTTAAACAACTTCTAAACAACCTAGTGCATACACATGGATTAAGACAAAAAAAACCCCAGTAATTACCAAATCAAATCCAGATTATATTTTATATTTCTAAAAAAGATTCAACTATATCACAATTACTTGTCTGATGGATATCAGTCTCTTTTGATACTGAATCCTTCAATCACCTGTCATCAAAACAAGGTACATAGTGAACCCCAGAACTATTCACTTTCCAAAGTTCTTATTACTTCAAATCCTATTTCAACCTTTGTCATCCAGACAGACTGAAAAAGTAACACATCCAGATAAACATAATGAATATTGCACGCTTTGACAAACATTTACTAGCATGGACATGGGGCAAGCGCATAATCTGCAGATCCTCTAAACAAGTAGTAAAAAGATCCTTATTGCACACTAATCAACACACTTCCCACACTCATCATTATGCCACAGAAAAATGAGTTTATTGTTATCTTGGAACAATCAAGATTGTGACATCTCTTTGTTAACAAACAGTGCACTAAGAACCCATTTAGATAACAGTGTGGTACAAAAGGTCTTGTCTATCTGGGAACTGAGGGAGAGACCTCATCAATCAAGAAAAATTAATATAAGATAAAGTGCTGAGAATTCAGAAAGCACTGGAGGATCTTGTGGAAATAGCCTTCATATATCTGGGGAGGGATTAAGGGATGGGAGCAGAAGATAATTATGACATTTCCTATTGATATAAATTAGAAATAAATTTAATACCTTCTTTGGGACGGCTGCATTAAAGCTGAAACTTTATCATCAAAGAATTTCTTCATAGCAAATCTGTCTAGAGCCTGATCAGCACTGTCAAGAAAGAGACACATGTTATTCTCCTTCAGTGTTACCTTGAAAACTCCGCAGCTTACTGTTTGAAATATGCAAAAATATTTGGAAGGAAAAAAGGAGGGAAGTAAAGAAAAATAAAAAGAAGCACCTAACTAGCAACTCTAGTAATTTGTACATTGTGTCAATGATGTTTATTCCACTGACACCTTCTCATTCAACACCTTAAGATAGTTTCCTTCCGGACCAAAGCGCCTACTTCCTTATTCAATAAACTGAACTGCATACTTCCAACACGAATAAGTTGAAATCAGAATGCAAAAAACTTTGGCAAAACCAAACAGCTCAGGCTCCCAAAGGATACTTGCCATAATTTCTTGAATGTGCCACTGGGGAGTTCTCTCTATAAAATACAAATTTATTTTCTTTTTCAGAAAGAACTGTAGTACCAGGATAGAGGTTAATTTAAGCAGTCAGTAATTCATTCAGCCTTTGTTTCCTGTACTGCGAGCCATCAAGGAAGAGACTGTCTTTGAAAAAGAACTATTTTATATCAGACAACCACAAACTCTTCAAACACACAATTAAGGAGCAAAATATTCAAAAAAATACATTTTCTTCTATTCTCTATCCAGAATGGCTCTTATGTGGGTCTTTTTTGGGTGAAGGAAGGCAAGAGGCTACAGAAAGAAAAGAAAAAGAAGTGCCAAAAATCAGTAAGAATGCTGTTCATCACATATGCCAAGTAATGTGCTATGGTGATTCTTTTATATCTATTCCAGATAAAAACAATGTGTCTCATGACAGATATAGTTCACAGATTTAATTTACATCAGAACATAAAAGATCTGGAAGTTCCAAAATATAAGAACACACCAAAATCTCAACTTTTAAATTCCATAACTAGTTCAACCTAAATTAGTTCAGAGGAAAAAAAAACTGTGCAAAGTACACATATGCATATCAGGATAAAAATGAAATTTATGCCTTTTCCAAAAATTAATCAGAAGATGCCAATTGTCTTGACAGGGTGCTAGACTAGGCTATGAAGTCAAGCCTTTTCTTCATGGGTGTTAAAAATTACATATTGTATACTTAAAATATTCTTGACCCAAAACCTCTTTCTCACCCAATCCATCAAATATCTTCATACATCTTCACCCACACTGCCATCCAGAATTTAGGCAACCCGCTCCTAACTGGCCAAAAACTGCTAGCACTTTGCTTGTTAAAATAGAGTTTACTAACAATTGCAAAGAGCTCTGTTTGGCCTCATTAAATTATTCCTTCCTAAATGAGAAAATTTGATATTACAACATATAACTAAAGGAGGGTTGCATCAATAAGGACTTTTCATAGAATCATAGAATGGTTTAGCTTGGACACAATCTAAAAGATCATCTTGTTCCAACTCTCCTGCCATGGGCAGGATACCTTTCACCAGACCAGTTTACTCAAAGCCCCATCCAACCTGGCCTTGAGCATTTCCAGAAATGCAGCATCCACAACTTCTCTGGACAACCTGTTCCAGTGTCTCACACTCTAACAGTAAAGAATTTATTCTTTATATTTAATATCTAATCTAAATCTACTCTCCTTCAGTCAATAGCCATTCCTCACTTGTCCTATCACTGCCTTACTTTGAAAAAGTCCCACTCTACCCATCTTGCAGGCCTCTTTTAGGTACTGGAGGACCACCAGAAGTCTCCTTGGAGCCTACTCCTCTTTCAGACTGAACAACTCCAATCCTAATCCTGTCTTTACAGCAGAGGTGCTAAGCCTAAATTCATAGGATTTCACTAAGCCTAGGTTTTTTTGGCATGTTGTCGTGGTTCAGGAATGGAATTCCCTAATTTAGTGCTCCTACTGACGCTCTCCAAACCACACTGTTGCTTGCTCCCTCCCTCCTCTCCCATTCCCCTACAGTAGGATGGAGAGGAGAACTGGAGGCACAAAGGCAAAGATCACAGGTTTTGATCTTTGAATAAGAACAATTTACTGGAAACAGGAATGAGATAAAATGAATAGTAACAAGAACAATACAAATGACAGAGGTAGAAGAACAGAAACATTATTGCTCACTGTGGAAACCCCCAACAACAGACAATGCTGGATGGCTCCCTCTGCCACACTTTCTCAACAGGAAGTGACCCCTTCTCCCTTGAAGGATCCCCTTCCCCCCATCCCTGGCAGACATGAGGCGGTATAGAAGAACCTCTGGGTAGTGGCCACTCTCCCTCAAGCATACTGAAAAAATTAACCCTGTCCTGGCCAGAACCAGGACACCTATGCATGCTGACAAGTACGAACTTTCTTTAGTGCCAACATCTTCAAGGTCTTCTGTACCATTTCAGACGCAGTAGACGGCACCCTTAACATCAGCACCTGCAGTAATTTCTTCTTCTGCAAGATTGCTGTGTACCATTTTCAAGAGTCTTGATAATGCTAGGGATATACAAATCCTAGCTAGGAAACCCTCAAGCTCATCCTTACACATAAAAGTTAAGTTTTGGATAGCAGCTGCCATATATTCAGAAAGTTAAAGAGGCCTTCCAAGCTCACTCCTCTCCTGCAACTTCACTGGAGGAATTCTGAATTTGTCTGGGGTAAAAGGTGGTACCGTTCATTGCTGGGCTTAACAAAACACCACCTGAATGTGACTGTAATGGTGTTATTAAAATGTATTTATAGCCAGGTACCACCTTTAAGGATGACATAATACTGCAACACTGAAATCACACCACAACAACTGTACTACTCTCACTTGACAGTTTTTGTCATTCACAATACTTCTCAACAAAATATGAAATCGTGGCAATCAGTGAAGCAAGTGTTTTTTTCAGCACATATTGGTGTACACAATGCACTTAGTTTCTTGCTCCATAATTACTTATAAATTTGGTCTACCCCAATGAACACAGATTATTTTCCAGGATTCTAGTTTGACTGACATCCATGAGTAACTTGCCTTCAACCTCTAGTGATTCAAGACTCCGTCAATTACAGTAGCGGATCAAATCTATTACTGACAGGCTGGTGTGAATTCAGGACCAAATTTGATTTAACCATGGCATTTAGAGTGTATTCTTATTTTAATACATGTATATATGCATATAAATTTTAAAAAACCAAGGGAAAACACTGTGATTAGAAACCCAACAAAAATCTCCAAAATGCATTTCATCCTTTTTGAGACCATTTATCAAATTATTAAAATATTAATTTTTTAATATAAATTGTCAATTGTCATTTCATAATTTGAGCACTCCAAAAGAAACAATTAAAACCAAGTAATCAGACACCTACTGTTTGAACTGACTGCAAAATAAAGTCTAGGTTATTTCTTACACTTCATTCTGCACTTGGATTAATGTCGAGGAATTCCCTAATCAAACACTGTAGGGAATCTGTTTCCAGATTTTAATAACAGTTCTTCCTAAGTACTTAAGGAATAATTTCTCACCTATTCAAGAGGCCACTTGATGGATGTGGTAAACAGGTTTAATAGAATAAAGATAGTATCATTACATAAAAATGGTTTCTTGCACATTCTATCATTCATCTGAAAACATCCTTTAGAAAAGTTTTCTGCAAACCAATAAAATCTCCGTTCCAAAGGGACCTTAGGCTGTCACCTAATCCAGTCTCCTGCTGGAAGCAGAATTACAAGGAAACTATCATGAAAGCAGACTCTGTTAACAAAGACATGCTCCAAAACTCTTTGAGAAGATAACCTGACAAACAGTAAGCTGACAGACAGTAATCAACTCAAAGACATTTTTCCCACTGTTTACTGTACAAAACCACACAACATGCATTATTCACACTTACCTTGCAGAAACATTGGTAAAGTGCATATAGGATGATATGACTACACCTATCCTTCCTTTTCCTCCCTGTATTAGGAAAAAGGGAATGATAACGTATATTATGTATTACATTACTGGGCATTATTATATTTAAGACCCATACTAAATACAATTTCAAGGCAAGAAATTCAAAGCCTTTTTGCTCATGCACCTTGGGTTGATGGAAAGGCGGAAATAATGGGCAGCAGCTTATCTGTCAATGTAAACTGGCTGACAAATGACATAAAAATCCACAAAGTAGGATTTCTATAATTTTGTATTATTTTTTCCAGAGATCATTCATAACAAGTCTAGACAATGCTGCAATTCCCAGAATGAAATGCTGTAAAATACCTATATTAGAAAGAATAGGCCTTTCTGGCAGGTTTTCATATTTTGACCTCCCCAACACCTGAGATTTATAGTAACTGATTTTCTATGGATAATTTAAAAAATGTTCTAAAGTATTTTTAAATAATTTACATGAGAAATGCAGTAAAATTTAACAAGCAGTAATTCTCACAGATTTCAAAATATTTTCAGTCTCTCAGCTGATAGTAGTTGGCTGTATCTATCTCTGTGGCTGGAAACCTATATTAGCAAAAGGCATTAATCAAGAACATGCATTATCAATTTGTATACGACTGTATACCGAGAAATACTTTGTTCCCTTTTCTTTTGTCCCACACATGGACAATTCTCCTGGCTCCATTCCTGCAATTAGTAAGATTTCAAGTGTTTCATACAATGACATTGTGCCTGGAAGAAATTCGGGACTGGAGACTATACAACCTGACTTGAAGTTTCCATCCCATTATCACCATCATTTTGTTTACAATAATATCTGCCAGTGATACAGAGATAGATTTGCCTCAAGTGTCATAAGCACAGCTACCAACCCAGTTCTGAATTAATTTTATCCAAATTTAACTAAGGTTTTTCTTTATTTCTGTTTATTGTGAACAAGCAGGAAGAAGCAACACAGCACACTCGTGGCTCTGCTCTAAGGCACTGCAATGATGCTGTCCATTAAAACCTTTCAGAAGTATCCAGAAGGTCCTTAATGACCTCATTTCCTACAACCATACACATTCTAAATAGATGATCTGTGCTACAGTGCCTATCCTTTTCCAGCAACAACGTTCTTGAGCGTCACAGAACGTGGAGAGTTTTCCATCAAGCTGGAAAAACCTCAAGCTTCTAAATACATTTACAGAAGTAACAGTGACCTTTGAAGGATGAAGTAACATCAGTTCATGCTATCCCTGCAGCAAGGGCTAAGACTTAAGTCATAAAAAAGAAATATTTAACAAGCATGAAAGGCCAATTTAAGCTTATTTACATCAACAGAACATCTGGCACGCTGTTGCCAACATGGGAAACAGATCTAACTTTTTTATTTTTTAAAATAAGAAGAGTACAGGACAAGGTTTTTGAAAATGAATACAAACTCATCCACTGCACTTACTCTGCAATGGATCACCACCACGTGTTGAGGATCATTGTCCAGCCAGGACTCCATAGCCTTGCAAATGGTGCACACCTTATCAAGAAGTGGAGCATGGAGATCAGGCCACCCCACATCCATAATCTGCAATTAAACAAGTAACATTTACGAGAGACACCTTGACCCTAGTATCACATACTAAAATCTGGATTCAAATAATTGTCATGGTCGAAAGTCTCCACAACTTTTCCCATCTCAGATAATCATGTAATGCAATTGTCATGATGTTTGCAGGTCTCTAAAGTGGAAGAGGGAATTTGTTGTTTTTTAAGATACTAGTAGTTTTATAAAAACAAATAAAAAACTTCCTCCTCCTCCTCCTCCTCGCCCCATCCCAATCTCACCAACCACTTAGAAGTGACAACATTTCTGAAGGCCTTGATTTCACACAAGATTTTTCAGTTAGAATTTCTGGTATTTTATGCCAGTAAATGTAATCAGAATTAGAACAAAGAATGATTTTTGATGGCTTTCATTTTATTTTCTATTTATTTCCTTCATGTACAACATTATTACAGCATGTCAAAATTTTGTTTAGATTTTCTATTCACAGTATAATACCATTTACTTAGCCCATTTTTATTACATGCATATTTACTAACAAAAGATATGGAATACATACATACTATGCATTCAACATAAGCCTAATACTAAAAAAATCCATCCTTCATGGTCAATAAAGCGTGCAAAAAGTTAAAATTAAGAAGGGTTTTAGTATTTTCCTCAGGTAGCTTATCTCTGTAAACCTACTGCTGTAAACACACATCTGTGCTACTCTGTCTGGCCTTGTAACAGCTGCTGAAGTGTACCTGCACACCATTTCTTACAACAAACACACACATCAATTGGTGAGAAGGAGCAAGAGTCAGACATCAATCATTCTGACATTCCTTATGCCTCTATTGTGCACAGAAGCAACTACTCAAAGGTAGTACAAAAAGGAAAGTCCTTATCTGAGTTGACTTCACTAGCTTCAGCTGACTGTACATTACAGTATGCAATCCCAGTATCCTGTGACTGCACCAAAAAAGTATACTTGAAGTAAAATTTCTACAACCCAACAGAAGTTTTTCAGAAGTCACAAGAGGCTTCTGGTCCTGTGTGTAAAGTCTAAGAAAACAACAGGAATAGCTATGTGAAACACAGATCTAACAGACACAAAACAGAACCTGAGAAAAAATAGTAAGGGATGCATGTGGGTTTTTTTAGTATCTTCCAAAACTTCTTCTCTTACTCTGTATATCAACACTTGCATAGCTTCAGGGCTTATCAGGCCATTTAAATTGTATTTAACACTAGAAAGCTATGTTATGGAAGACAGTCAATACCTTTGGGTTGAGCTTGGCAAGGTCATACCTCTTTTCAGAGAGGTTTAATACCTGTTCAGAAAGAAAGAAAAAATATTAGCCATCAAGACTCTATAATTTATGTAGTAAATAGATGCATTTGAAACATAAAAATTACAAGAAACTAGAATGATATGGCTTCAGGTTTGCCTGCTGTTCTACTAAGCTAAATTAACATTTGACATCAGGTAGCACTAGCAAATGTATTTTAGATATTCAGTTATTTTACAATAAAACTAAAGCTAAACTTAAATGCACATTTTGAAAAAAGACAATTAAAATTCTACTACATCTTATTTATTTCACATGGCTTTGAGTCAGAGCTATACTGAGAGACCTGACTACCATGAAATATAATGCAGAGCATAAGAATCAACAATGAGAAGTCTGGGAGGGTGGTACAGCGTTAAATATTTGAATTTGCATGCCTGACAAGAAAGTATTGGTCTGTCAAAACTTTGCAGGGAAGATATGACATACTTATTTAACTGTTGCTTAGCCTATGAGATTTCCAACTCTTCTGTTAACCAACTAAATAGCAAGTTACCCTCCACTTAGTGCTTAATAAGGAATAAATGAAAAGAGAGACTGCAAAATGAACAAAAGAAAGAGTGTATATAAGAATATTTGACTCTTTTATTAGAAAGTGCCTTAAATTAGTATCAAATAATAACAAAAAGCTGAAATACCATTACTCAAGAACTGAAACAATGCTAATGAGGCATTCTCCTTCACAGTGTGGCTATTTCACATCCCAAGTTATGTACAGATGGCATAATCGCTGAAAAAGTCTCATTAATTACACTGAGAGAATGGAATAAACAGGTCATAAACCAACAATGAGAAAGAGTAAATATGAGGCAAGTCCATTATACAGTTTATTACTACCCAAGGACAATTTAAGAACCCTTTTCTAAAGTATAACACTCTTCTAAAGTATTACCTTTTCGTGTTAACCAGCACTCTCATCAGCTAAGCAAAGAAGCCAGAACCTGAACACATTAAAGCAACTACAGCACTGTACTTATCCTTCCTGAAATATCAACAGTACAACAGGAATTAAACAAACATTGTCTTCTATAAATGACATAACTTTTTAAAATTTTCTATTAGCTTTCATAATTGGAAAACAAATTAACAGAGGTGCAGTTCTCAACACAGATCTCAGTACAGAATTCTTAAAATGAGTGCTAAAGCTATATCAAGAAATTGATTACCTAAAATTTTCCACAGGAAAAGAAGTGGTATTTGACAAAAACTTCTTTATTCATCTTTCTCTTATTGTACTTACACTTAAGAACAATTAAAAAATCCTGTGTCAGGATACAGTTCTGTTCATGATGGGTATTTGTCACAAACTCAAAGATGCTGTTGTACCCAAGTCCCTGTCAAGCTACAGTGATCACACTGAGATACTCCAGAAGTCCCAACAGCACAGAACAGACACCAGAAGGTACAGGAACCAACATTTCACATACAACAAAGCAAGACATCACTGAAGTCTTTGAAGTATATAATATAAATAGATCCCAGTGTGTGTTGGTTTTGGCTGGTGTAGAGTTAATTTTCTTCACAGCAGCTCATATGGGGCTGTGTTTTGGATTTTTGTTGAAAATGGTGTTGATAAAACAGGGATGTTTTCATTATGGTTGAGCAGTGCTTACACAGTGTCAAGAGCTTTTCTTTTTCAAGAATTTTTTTTCTTTTCAAGAGCCTTCACACCACCCCACCAGTGAGTGGGCTGGGGATGTACAAGAAGCTGGGAAAGACAGATGACAGGTGACCCCAGCTGACCAAAGGGATTTTCTACATCATATAACATGCTCAGCATATAAGGCTAAGGAAGGAAGAAGTGGTGACATTCAGAGTGGTGGTGTTTGTCTTCCCAAGTCATTATGCAGTATGAAGCCCGGCTGTCCTGAGGATGGTTGAACATCTGCCTGCCCATAGAAAGCATTTAGTAATTCCTTGGTTTGCTTTGCTTGTGTGTAAAGCTTTTGTTTAACCTGTTAAGCTCATCTTATGTATTTTCTCACTTTTACTCTTCCGATTCTCTTTCCCATTCCACTGGTGAGGAAGCAAGTGAGCAGCTGTGTGAGACTAAGTTACTTGTTGGGATTAAACCATGACACAGTGGAAGATTAACTGCATCCCTTTTGGTCCCTTTTTGGCATATCCTAGGTCTACTTACTTATATTTTGGTACAAGAAAGAGGAGCATTAACCTCAGTTTCTAATTTTCGTGTGTTGGAAAAGTCATGTTTCTTCTGGGAAACAAAGCCTACAGGGAATATGGTTTTTTAGGGTGTCAAAGCAGAGAAAAATTTACTGTAAGGTATTGAAAGGCTTTCATCTCTCCCTAAAGGACTCTGGTCTCAGACTGTCAAAGTATAATCCTCTACTGTTAGAGAAAATTAGATACTTAGGGGTTTTATTCATACTCTTCATAACAAACTCAGACTCAAACAAGAAACAATGCACTTGCTCCTTTCACTGTAGTGAAAGGAAAATTACTAGAAAAAAATGACAAATGCTGATTTGTAGTATATGTTATGTTAGCTGAGACCCTGACTCAATAGAAGAGTAGAATTGTTCTCATCAACTTCAGCAGCATACAGCATACAGCCACTCAGCAACTCCTACAGCCATACCATTTTGTGGAGGTTCTGGGTTTTTTTTTCCTTTGCTGATACACATGTGCCTCTTCAGTATTCAAAACATGAGAAACAAAAGGTAGTTTAAAAACAAGCTCTCTGAATCTACAACCTGGCTGTGCTTTGTCAGGTTATTTTGCAAATTTGCAGAAACACATTTGGAGTAGATGGCATCAAGCTTTCTTCTTATCAAGGCAGCATCTAAAGTACCCATTAGAAATTAAATTAATAAATAGAACAAAACTAAAACAAAAAAATAAAAAAAAATCTCAACTTCATAAGGGAAACTGACTACAGTCCCTCTCAGATACAGAGACTACAATCCTTCTGAGACACTAAACCAGACTTACCATATTTCAGATTTTTGTAATACAAACACGTATTAAGTGAGATTTAACTGAGAGACTACAAGCTTACACTGTTATTGCATGGAAATGGCCAGAGAAAAGGTGAATTTGAACCTATAAAGCTTTACACACAGGTCACCTTCGGAAACTGACTACAGTCCCTCTCAGATACAGAGACTACAATCCTTCTGAGACACTAAACCAGACTTACCATATTTCAGATTTTTGTAATACAAACACGTATTAAGTGAGATTTAACTGAGAGACTACAAGCTTACACTGTTATTGCATGGAAATGGCCAGAGAAAAGGTGAATTTGAACCTATAAAGCTTTACACACAGGTCACCTTCAAACTATTACTATCATGTGCCTTATAAGCTACCGGTGCCTGATGGAAGGGAAGCCAAGGGCACTAAGGCAGCATGCTGAGGACATCAGTCCACGTCACAAGTTCAGTCTGGTTCATAATGCACCTATGACATCTCAGTTTGTGAGAAGAAGAAAATGTGTTTAAATCACTAGTGGTATCTCTTCAGCAACTAATTTCTACTGTGAGTAAAGTTCATGTTCCTGAAGTCATGGATTTAATTCTAACAGTTTACATACACTACCAAAAAAGACGGTACAAGAAAAAAAAGTAAATAAAACATTGGCCTTGTTTTAAATTCACCCTCATAAAACAAGCTGAGACAATACATGCCATGGCACTAGCCAGTAAACAGCACAGGAGATAAACAGCTTGTTGTCAACATTTAAAAAAAAAAAACCTGCACACGGAGCTCACTATACATTTGTTTGATTTCCTATAGCAAACTAAATGGCATGAGAAATGCACCTAAAACAAGTTAATGAGAAAGAGTTGGACAGAACACATCAACAGCAACCCTACTTTTAAATGCTGCCTTCATAAGTGAATACATGACAGTGAAAGACTATCAGATACCACCTGAGAACCCAGATGTTGCTCACTGCTACAAATGAAGAACACACTCCACATTGCAGGGTGTGTATCTTTTAAGAGCATGCTTTGGACAATGAAAATGGTCAGTGCAATTATACTTCAGCATTTGACTGATGTTATCACCACATCACCACAGAGACTGCACTGCCCCAGCAAAAAAAGGGTTTTCAATATCTAGCAGCTTAAAACACTACTGAAAATCTTACACTTGCTTACAAGGCTGTAAAGATGGACCAAAGAATGACTTTTAGCTTACAGTGGTTTATGTGGACATAAAGTAGTGTTCCTGCATGACAAAAGAAGATGTGTCACAAACGGCTGATCTTACACATACCAAGTAATTATCACCATGTTTGGATTTGAGCATTCGTGTCACTTCTTGTAGATTGTGGAGGTAAGTTTCCTCAGAACAGCCAGCAGGGAAGGATACAGCAATAATCCGCTCTGTGATGTAGGTGAGGTCAAGTTCATAGCCTTCCTCCATAATGTGATCAAAGTCTGCACTTCTGGGAAGAAATTAGATGTGGCAGTTTAGAGCAATGCAGCCAAGAAGAAACATGGCATATTAATGAGAATAAATTGCAACTTAAGACTCCTACAGCCAAGCATCAGATGTTTCCAATAATTTCATTACAATTACAACTCATTAAATGCCTACAGCGCTCAAAGTATTCAGTTCAGAACACAAATGGAGTTCTTCACCAGACTTCTTCACATCAAAACTGTAGTGAAAAAATCTTTGCAACCAATAATGTGGAAAAGCAGCAAAATGAATACAAGCAATTTGACAAATACTAGTACAACGAATTTGTGAGTCAAACAGAAATGTATAGGTACTTCTGTCTGTACACATCTCTCTGCAGAATTCTGCAAATGCTTTACAAACTGGAAGCTTGACCAGCGATCTGTAAAACACTGCAGGTCTGCTCTGAGTAAAACTGAAGTGAATCTAAAACCAGTCTCCAAAGTACAACAGATATGAATGTAATTCAATTAATTTCACTGGTTCATCTACAAATACTTCTGTGTCTTCTCCAGGGAATGGAACTTTTCCACAACTTTGTCCTTCTTAATAAAATATCAGAAGTTCATCTCAGTAAGTATGCCTAGTTGTTTTCTGATAAAGGCATTGTAAAAATGGTACTTGCATAGCAGGTCATATCTTGTAGAAGACTGAACTCACAGAAATCACAACCACAGATAACAAAGCCTAAACCCACTGCTGTACCACGTGACACTGTTACATAAAATATGAAGGAAATACTTGCCGTGATACTTTGTCACAACTGAAAGAGGAGCTCTTCAAAGCACTGCTGGAATTCTGGAACAAAGAAAGCAGAAAAATTCAATCCAGATCCTTAACTTGCTGTCACTGATCAATGTTTCTGCCTTTTTTCCTCATTTATGATTTGAAAGACTATAACAACAAGAGGATACAAGAGGATCATTGCCCTGTGTTTTGAATGCAAACACTGTAGTTAGGTCCAGGTTTTGTCTAACTTTCTACTACCTCTTCCAACTTACTACTGCCAGAAAAGTATTTTGTGACATTTTTAGTGCTCTTCTTAGTAACTGCATTAAGATTAGAGAAAACATAGCGGGGCTTTGAGAAAATGTAACTTGAATTTTTGCATTTTTGAAGAGGAACTTCAAAAGCAAGTTCCTCTCCACTGATTTTCTTATGACAATATTGAAATATATACTTCTGTATCAGACTCCTGAGAATTTAAATATTGAAATATGTACACTCCTGTATCAGACTCCTGAGAATTTACTCTTGAGAATGTGTACTAGTTTATTTTTGTAGTTCCATTTGTTCAGTAATAGTAACTATGAATGAAAAAGTGTAAAAATATTCTCACACATGAACCATAGTAATAGAATTTGTCTCACCTAATTGTAGCTGTTTCAGATTTAAGCTCCAGTGTGATTGTCACCCAAGCTCTGTATGTAACAGAGAGAAAGAGACATCTGGAGGGGGCAGTATCCCTTCCTTCCAGAATAGGTTTAAAAATAAAAAAACCTACAAAAAGACAGCTACTACTCTACAAACATTAAACAAAAATAAATAATATTATTCAATTTACATTTAGCTATGTCTATATATATATTTAGCTTGTGTATATTTTATTTGGTGTATTTTTTTAATTTAGCATTTAGATATGGATATATTTTGATACATAAAATCAGAAGTTCAATTTAATATCATGCATCAGTAAATCAATAAGGGAAAGAGTACTCCCTCCTCTCCCTGTCCTGAATTCATACTTAATATACAGACATGCACATAAAAGCTTATTTATTAAGGGTTAGAGCTGGAAAACTGATAAACCCTATCTATTTTGGCTGCACACAACACGTATTCCCAAACCAAATAAACTGTGTTTGAATGGAAGCTGCCTTAGAAGTTTCCATAAAATGATGCCGTATATCAAAATCTGGGAATAACTAGGATACATATAAGTATGAAAAGTGGCACATTTTCTTTCTGAATTTCTCAAAGTGAACTGTTCTGGCAAATTTTAAAGCACAACTGATGGCATAAGGTGCACCTCATGTAAGTGTTTGGTCCCAGTTTCACTAGGTTCTGTCTTTACTTAGACAACAGAAGATAAGGAAACATCATGGTTTTCAGTCTCTTTTTACCCAATCCCTTCTTAGAATTTTCAAGGCTTTAGATAACACACCATGAGTGGCAAAACAAGTTATTTACTTGTTTTGCCACCCATGATGTATTAGCTAAAGCCTTGAGACTTCTAAGTTCTAAAACTATAACTGAAATTCAAGACATAGCTTTTGGCGTATTTTGTTTTGGTTTTGTAGATAGAAAGCAATTAGAAGCAGGACTCTATACTTCCTTGGTTTCTGTTGGTCACAGATGTATCCATTGCTTAAGAAGTACTTCTGCCATTTACTAAAAATTTATTGACTAAACTGTCATGTATCCTGAATAATCACTTATAACAGCTTCCTCTGGTAAGCAAGTGATAAAATCATTCTCTATGTCACAGTGTTGTGCCATATAAACTACAATAAATCCTAATAGCATGCAGTGTATAAGCATATGAACAGTAACATAATGCAAACCACTAGCAAAAAAAAAAAAACATTAGTGAGATATATAATTACTGTATGCATGCTGTGCCACCAAACCATCAGAATACAAGTTTCCCCAAACAGGATTCAGCAGGGCAGACCATTCATAAAAGCAAATCATCTCCATCCAAGTGAAAACAAACACTGTTTTCTGCTTGCTACACACTGGAGGGATATTGGCAAAAAAATTTGACTAACCTTCCAAGACAGCAAATGCCATCTGGCACATCCCAGAATGGACAACAGAAAATCTCACAAAACTAGGTATAGTTTTCATTTCCTGACAACTAACAGCAGTAGAGAAGATGCAGGGCAATGAATAACAGTGGTTCTATATGCAGTGTTTTAACCATACCTGGCTAAAAATTTAGAGCTGTAACTACAATAGATTCAGTGAAACTAGTGCTTGATGTGTTGTGAGTAGGACAGACCACCCTGAGATTATTCTTCTGTTAACTTCTCCCCATGATTCCTGTTCCCCTGCTTTCCTGGGACTCCCTGGCAATGCTGTCATAACCAGTATACCTGACAGTATAACCAGTCATATAAGGAACAGTTTTCAAAAAAGTAAACACCTTCTACTCACCTATTTATTCAGTTTAAAGTAATTTTTATATTCTAAACAATATGACATAGAAGTTATCTCTACATAAGCAAGTGCAAGGAACCTTTTGGTCAAATTTACCTGCATTTGTATGAAACCCAGCCGGTAGAGGCAATAGCTTCTCAAAAACAACCATCTTCTCTCCAGTCACAGATTTGTATTAATAAGCAAATTCATTGCATCCAAGGTACTGTGTCATTGCCCTTTTCCAGTTAAAATTCAAACCATACAACTCTCTCCTTTGACACACTCTGTATTCCTTGGTTTATCACCATTGGCTCCTGCACCTATTACTGGGCTCATCACAGAGCTTGTTATGCCAACTGTCTCAAAAATTAAATCCTCAGACAAAACCATCTGTATTGGTTTTGCACAGCCTGGTTTTTGGTAGCGGGAGGGGCCACAAAGACGGTTCCTGTGGGAAGCTGCTGGAAAAGTCAGAGGTTCTGCTCCTACTCAGGGAAGAGGAGGAGGTGAGAACATGTGAAGGAAACAACATGGCAGCACCAAGGTCAGTGGAGAAGGAGGGGGAGGAGATGCTCCAGGCACCAGAGCCAAGATTCCTCTGCAGGCTGTGGTGAAGATCATGGTGAAGCAGGTTGTCCCCCTGCAGTCCATCGGTCCATGGGGATGCAGAGATCCACCTGCAGCCTGTGGGGATGGTGCCCACGCCAGAGCAGGTGGATGCCTGGAAGAGGCTGTGATCCAGTGGGAGACCCAGTGGAGAGAGAGGTCCCTGCTTCCAGGATGGAGCAGCCTGTCCTTGGAGGACTGCACCTCATGCAAGAGTGACCCACGCCACAGCAGTTTTGGGAGGAGTGTCTGCTGTTGGAGGGACTCACATTGCAGCAGGTGTGGTATGGCTGCTGCTCATGAGAGTGGACCCACATTGAAGAAGTTCATGGAGAACCGCGTCCCGTGGGAGGGACCCCACAGTCTCACAGAGGAAGGACTCCTCTCCCAGAGCAGCGGGAAAAAAATCTCGGTTATGAATAGACCAAAATCCCCATGCCCTGTCTCTGTTCGCTGTCGGTGGGAAGGAGGGAGGGGCTGGGGGGAAATGCTGTTTTAAGGGCTTATTTTACTTCTCATTATCCTCCTCTGATTCTGTTAACAATAAATTTCACTTTTCAACCTTAAGTTGAGCCTGTGTTGCCCTTGAAGTGTTTTCTCCCAGTCCTTATCTAAACTCGTGAAGCCTTCCTTAACTTTTTTTTTTCTATCTCCTCTGCCCAGCTGTGGCAGGGGAGGGTGAGCAAGTGACTCTCATGGGTGCCTGGTGTCGGGGCAGCATCAAACCATGACACCATCCCAGAGTCCCTTACAGCCGAGGCATGATACAGAAGCTAAGAAACAGTCCCATATATAATTCTGAATCATTTTAATCACGTCACAACAGTCACTAGATGTAAGTTTCCCAGTACAGCCTGCTGCCAAGGCAAACGTAGAAAGTGAGCCAAGCAGTCCGATTAAACTAAAGCACAGATTGAACAAAGCAGACTTTTGAGATCAGCCCTGTTTATTCTTCTGACACCTTCTTCTGACACCAAAGAGGATTAATTTCTTCATGGATTTCCTGGCTTGCTTCATACAGCAAACTTGTGCTTGTCCCATGCAGCAAACAGCACCTCACACCTTTATAATCTTACTTTGAGCCACTTCACAGCTTCAGAACAAAAACATGACAAAGGTCATGTTCAGGCGACCTCACACCATGTGGCACAGAGATGGCATTGAGGCATTGATAGCATTCTGGACTTTTCCACAACTCCAGTCCAGAAACAGAAGGAATAAGAAATAACCTTGCTGCTAAATCTGCATCTCCTGTCCTATGACTGAAAGGCTGTCTCTCAAAGAAATTTAGAAAATCAAGTAAAAAATAATGCCTGCAAAAAAAAAAAAGTATCTGTAAAAAAAGTCATCATCTCAGCTAGACAAGCATTCTCAACTTTTCCAAGAACACAATAAGGAAACTTGGGTTACAACCAGCAGGCTTACGTACCTAACTAGGCTTACGTACTTCATGGGCTGAAGTCTTCTGTAATAGAGCTTCTGACACCAGGAAGATTAAGAAAAGAACAAAGGATGAAGGGAGTTCAGTTTTGCCCCAGACAAATT
This sequence comes from Leptocoma aspasia, assembly GCA_013399835.1. Classification (NCBI taxonomy): domain Eukaryota; kingdom Metazoa; phylum Chordata; class Aves; order Passeriformes; family Nectariniidae; genus Leptocoma; species Leptocoma aspasia. The sequence continues at coordinate 126,885 of VXAX01007350.1, forward strand.
CATTTGCATTTTTGCAGTACACTGAGTTACTCACAGCTCAGGAAAAGTAAGTAAATCAAAAACCTAACATGCGATCTACTAGTTTCCAATACCAAAGCAAAACTAGCCATGTGGGCCACACGGGCTTAGAAATACTACGTGGGATTATTACTTGCCCCTTTTGAGACTAGAATCAAAGACAGGCTAAGGAAGCCAAATGAAAAATCAAGCAGTTGCCTTTCCCAAAACCCTGTTGCTGTCATTGAACTACAATGCAGTAGTATTAGCAGAATAATACAGTGTCTCCTTAAAAGTTATCTCAGCAGAATATAAGAAAATCTGGTTTCAAAGACTAGGTTGTTCTAAATAGCTGAGTCAGCTGTACATTAACCATATATATGTTCCTTTGAGGAACTGCACTACTGAAAACTCAGAGCTAGAGGATCTGGCATGCATTCACGTAGCTCATCTGTTTCTCTCCTGGGCTCCTTCTTGAATGAAATCATTAACAGGCATAAGGATCAATGAGTAGAAACTACAACTATTTGAAATCTAAATCAGTGACAAATCTGTAACTTAAAGGTACCAGGACATTTTGAAAGAATTACATGTATCTACTTTGGCTATAAGTATTTTATTTGAGCCTATTTTTAATGTTGCTATAAGCAACAGAGGATTTGATTAACTAATCTGCATAAAATTACATGGGTTTTACACAGATTTTACTCATATTATGAAAGTTTTTTCCTGTGTGATTGTTCACCATTCAAACAGCAAAAATAAAAATATGAATAGGGAGACTCATCAGCAGGATACCTGAATGCATTTGAACCAGATCTGTGATGTATTTTCATTCCTCAGGCCATGGACAGGAATTAGAAGAAATTCTCCAACCTATTCCAAGGCACAGTGTAACAGCTCTATACACTCTAGCATACTGCAGAAGAAAACAGGGCAATGGACTACACTGACCATTGGACTGCTCACCATAATAATTCCTACTGACACAGTGAAACATGTTTGGATGTTTTGGATGAGAACCAGAATTTTCTGGCCTCTGGCTTTGGAATGATTCCAAGTGCAGAAAATATTATGCTTTGTAAATAAAAATGTCTCTATACTATTGCGTATCAATTCCTGTGGTAAATATTAAATATTAATTTAAAATATTGTTTTAGTTGACTCCACAGAAGAGATTTATTCCTACTGCAAGCAGCTATTTGTTTGAGAGCAAATTTAGTTTTGTATACTGTGGTCCATAAAAACCCTGATCTGTTCCCCTGTGTAGTGCAACAGCAGGAGTCCAGACAGATATGACCCTTGCAAATGGCAGAATGCAATGTCTGCACAACTTATAAATCCCAGCTTGCTTTCTCTCTGTCTCTTAGCTGTTGGCAAAGCTGCTCCCATGATTCTTTCCTACAATATTTCAGCCAGAACTGCCAGGCTCCCCAAACAAGTTCACTGTAGGGCTTTGTAATCTGTGGGAATTATAATTTTGGGTTTTCTGAATTTCCTAGCAGCAAGCCTGCTAGGTTTTATTCCCAAGGGAAACAAGAGAGATTCTGTAAATATATCTCTCTAAACTCTGTCCTGTGTTCAGGGACACAGCTGGTGTTTCTCTGCCCTGTTCCAAAAACATAGAGAGATAGTTTTCTCTATCTAACCAATGAGGAAGCTGGTCTTGGTATCAGCTCCTCACTTGGTATCAGGGACAGAAGCATTCTTGGAAAAGACAGAAGCATTCTTGCACTGGCAGAGGGCAATGCCTGTACAAGGCACTGGAAGAAGAAAGCATGTACAGGCATTGCACCAAAGCTTTGTAAGAAGCACTGTACCTGGAGCCATCATAAAAAACTATCTTAAGCCTTCTGATATATGGAGTCAGAGTCTTTATGTACTAGGGAAATAACCAGGATAACTGGTAACCCCTTGTGTGAAGGGCAACATCAGTAATCCACCTCAATTTTAACAAGTTTGTTGGGCCCTTGGATATAGATTTCTACCTACCGATCTGCCAGGGCAAGAAGGCAGATTGGTAGGTAGAAACCAAGGCAGAAAGATTATCTTCCAACTTACTTAGATTCAAGAAAACAGCCCTGCTCATGGCCTGAAAGTTCCTTGTACAGTTGGGCTGTCTATCCCATCGTTTCATCTCTTTTCACAACAGAGAGAAGGCACATAGCACATTTCTGCTACTAAGGACTCTTTATAAGAAAATACTGAATCCATGTAAAGTCATTATTCATGTGAGAATGAGGTATAATTGCGTCTTAGTGTAAAATTTTACAGATATACATGCTCATATTTAGAAAATCATATTTCCTGAAGCCTTAGTTATACAATATCTCAAGACTAGGAGTTCACACAAAGCTTGGTAAGGTTAGCACCTAGCCCTAATCAGCACTATTGTCTTTTGCACACCTGCCTGGGTGAATCAGAGTTGTGTCAACACTTAAATGACTTTGTTCCACTACAAATATATGGGGGAAAATTAATATATCCATATGTAACTATTACTACTTTAAATATTAGGAAAGGAGCTTGCCTCAACTGACTAAAATAATGTATGTGCTCCAGCTCCAGCTGCAGCCTAGTTTCATAATTATGCTAGAGCTTTGAAACAGCTTCCTGAATGAGTTCTATTCACAGGCAATGTAATTAAGCACAAGAGACACAGCAGAGTGTAAAGGTTTCTGCATTAATTCACACCTACCACATTGTGAGGCTCTGCAGAAGTGCTGTATGGCACAACCAAGCAGCACCTACCATGAAGTTTTTTTATGTATGTGCTCTCTTTCCTCTAAAGAGACAGATATGTGCAGAGTAGGGAAAAAACAAAGATGGCGGCAGAAGGAAAGCCTTCAGAGTGGATCTCCTGAGTTTCTCTCAGATCTAGTTAAGATAAAAGTGATCAAAACTGAACTAAAACTTCCACCACAAATTTAGACCACCTGTTAATTAACAGAAGATTATGTGCACACAGTTCTTGAACAGAAAGTGACAGAATCATTTCTGCTAGCCTTCAGCTGAAACAAGAAGTTCAATTTATTTGTTTTCAATATGTTAATACTGAGAATAAAATAACATTCCATGAGGAAACCCTTTAAATGTAATGAAATGCACTTCTGATTTCCCAAGTAAGAATGTGCTATCCATGCCTCAGAGCTACCCTGAAACACTAGAATAAAGCTAACAAAATTTTGAATTCTAGGTAGTGTCACAAGCGAGTCAAAACTGTCTTGGCTGATGTTCGCACAGCTTTCCTATAAAGCAGTACGGGCTGACACTAGAAATATTCCATTAGCAGACGCATTGCCAGGAAAAAGCAAGAGAGTTTTTCTTTCCTGGACCAGATGCCATGAAATAATATGCAAAGGAGAGAAAGAAAGGAGAAGAAATCCCAGAGACAAAAACCAGTTAAAGCAGTTTCTTCCAATTTAGTTAATAAAAAAAGGAGAACAAACGCGGCACAAAGTGATAAGGAAGAGAACAGAAAAACAAAGGTTGCGCCTCCCATCAGCACCACACCATGTGCTGCAGTCACAGAACAAGACTTGCAAAAGCCTCATCCAAGCCTCATCTCATGGCTGCATCCAGCCCCACCGTCTGGAGACAGCACTCTATGAATTGCTCAGCCTTCTAGCTTTACACCTCCTCTCTTTTCCAAATAGAAGTCTTCAGATTGTTTCAGATTGGACCTGTCTTCTGCATGTCAATCCACGTCAACCTTTGCTCCTGGAACATACTGGTCCATAGAAAGTACCTACTGACAATTTCAGGAAGCTCGCTAATGGTCAAATAATAATCAATGCAAAATGCAATAAAACAAAAGGCACAGCTGAAAAAACATTGCTTGCTATTAAAGCTACATTCAAAATGGCTGTGCACAAAGTATTACATGTACAGAAAAAAAGCCAAGAAACATATGATCTTGGCTTGTGTAACAACCAGTAGAAACAGGAAACCCTCTGAAGTATTCAGATGTAATATAAAGATGCTAAAAACTTGCTGCTAGCAACTAGATCAAAGAATGATCTCATTATTTTGCTTCCTGTTTGCTTCACTATAAGCAGCTGTCAAAACCAATTATTCACATGCAAATAACTAAGAAATTTGCTCTTTTCTGATTTTTTAATTTTAGTCAATTTGTATAGTTAAGGAGGAGAACAGTGAACTGAAAGGAGAAACAATCATGTCACTAGGCATTTTAGCTGTTCTCAATATCAAATACATTCTAGCAATTATAAATAATTCTCATTTTACTGAAACAGAGTAGATAATAGCATGGATCCAACACAGAGATACCCCTGGTTGTAGAAAAACATTTATTGTCAGCCAAAGGAAACGAACTATACTGCTAACACAAGCCTAACCTCTCTGAACATCTCTTGTCTACACAGGTAGTCGGGGATCAGAACTCTTCATGCCCTGCACAGAGCGGCACCAGCAGAGCCCTGCAGCACTGAACCATGGACAGCATCACAAATAAAATGCAACGCACACAGGACTAACACTGTGAAACAGATGCTCATTCATTGCACTAGAGAGCTGGTCTGAAACTGAAAAATAAATCGGTGAAGACCACATGCATGTTGCAAGTCCTTTCTTCTGTCCCTTTTTAAATTTTAGCCTCATTTTCACAGTGGCGAATCAAACACCTGCATTACAGCTGCCTACTAGCAGACAGTTAACTACAGGCATCTCCCATGATTTATTTAGAAATCTACAAGATTTGACATCTCTGTTAAAAGGTAACTCCAAAGGACTTTAAAAAGTTTACTTTTCTGTCTTATTAATTTTACAGAAATTGTGCTAAAAGTATACTTATAAGTGCTGTCAGTATTGAAATGGGCCATACTTCCTATTTGCAGAAATTTCTACCTCAATTAGACAACTGGGTTCTACTGCACTTCAATAAATATCATTAATACTACTTTTACCAGGAGTATTACAGCCACAGTAATAAAGGGTTGGGAAACAGCACTTAATTTGTTTTTTAAATAACATGGCATAGCACCTGGAACAAACAGAAGCTAAAATATCAATTTCATATTGAACACAATACAAGGATTAATATTATCCTTGCTGAAAAGAAGTATCTTTTGACTTTCTGAATGCCTCTGAATACAATTCAGTCTACGAAGATTATAATATTTCCCTTTATTTCTCCCCTGCTTGATTTAAAAACAAGGAATGCAGAGTTCATTTTGTTGTTTCTGAAAAAACTCAGTGGTGAAAAAAACCACTAATGGTTCTAATCAGAAGCTAATTTCACACAGTACAGAAGCCAAAGTGCATATTTTGAAAATGGTTAGCAACTGATGCTTTATGAAGATGTGATACAAATAAGCAGCCACAAGCAGGAAAATAAATCAGGCCAAGTAAAAGAAAAAAGAATAAATAAAAGAGAATTACTTACACTTCTGGTTACATGATTTTTAACCACCTCAGAGTTATTAGCCTGCAAAAGGAGAAAAGTTAACACAAACTACTTTAATTCTCCAGATAGTTTAAGTACGTTCTAAGAAATCCCCTCCTAATGGCATATACATACATACACACACATACACAAAAAAATCATTCAGAAGTACATATTCATTCTACAGGATTAATAAGCTAACTACCTTTCAAACAGATATGGAAAATTAATTAATTTTGCATTATCATCCTGCATATTCAGGTCTACATGACAGTACTCAGCTACTGAGGGTGTTTATTCCAAGGTACAATATCTATGGAGATGTACACTGCTAACCACTATTCCCTTTTGCATTTTTAACCAATCTCTCACTTCATGCTTTTTCATGAAAACAGACACTTGAGTGGACATTAATGAAGTGAACTGCTGAGAATTTTCTGTAAGTACTGGACAAAAAAATCTTCTCAAGGCTTTAATACATGCTAAGTTGTATTAATGGAAGTTTAAAACAAACCTTTTGAAAGGAATGAGCCAATCCATTACTACAAAAAAATCTAGTATCAGCAGTGGTACAACTAAGAATTGGCCTCTAAATCCTGCTGTGGGAAAGATGTTTTGAACTAGAGAGGCAGTTTTATAACTGTCAACTTTTTTTTGGTCACTGATGTCCAGACACACTCTAGTTACAAATCTCAACTGGAAAGAGCTATAGGTTTTCAGTGTGTATAAATCACAACACCTTCAAAACCTTGCTTAGATAAATGAACCACACACAGTTTACCAGGGCATACATCCTACATCAACCATAATGCTTACAATGTGAGATTGGCTCACAGTTAACCCATGAGAATAGGCTTTGAGTTTGTTTGATTTTTTTTTACTTAAATGTTTGAGTTACCTTGCCAGCTATCAAATCTCCACAGTGTTGAAAATACAAATCTGTCAGTCAGAAGAACTAACATACAGACTGACCAGTGCTATTAATTCAATCCATGAACCCTATAGTTTGAAACTTCCAGGTTCTTCTCAGCAGATTAAAGGTGATATATAGGACAAACAACTGTATAATTATAACTTTAGTTACTATTATTTCAGTCTTCGTACATCCACTGCTACTTAGCAAAAATACAAGACCCAAATAGAAAAAGGCAAAACACACAAAATACAGTTTTTGGATTCACTTGGAAATCTCTGTACAAAGAGATTTCATGAGGTGCACAAGCAGAGCACTTGGGAAAACACATTGCCCACTTTGGCCCTTCACCAGAAAGTTCATACATAAGCTGAACTCAGCATCCACCCTTCCACAACAAGGCTATTTGTGTAATTGCGTATAGAGACATAAATGAGGCTTACACCTAATGTGTGCCAGTTAAAAGGGGTTTTGTCCACGTATTTCTCAGTCTGGCATTGGATTGGTGTAGTCTGCAAGTTTTCTAGGGTAGTTATAAGGTGGAATATGGAATAAGAGGCAAGAAGCTCTTCTTCCCTCTCTTTTTTAATGTTTTGAATTTGCTCTCCGGTTTGTCAAGCTTCTACTGAAATGTCTCATATTCTCTCATTCTGCTAGACAAAATAGCTCTCTCCACTTTAATACTGAGAGGAAACACAGAGTGCTAAAAGCACAGGGCTTGACATAACCATCTCAGCTTGCAGGATCACAGTGTTTCTTTCGTCTTCTGACTTAAGGGGAAGACTGCTGAAATGAGTTGTGCTGAAAGAACCATCTCAGGTAAAACAGATTATTTTGTATACACATGGAGTGTCTGTATGTATGTATGTAATAAGGGGTTACACTCAAGCCTTCATATGCTCCCTTCACAGCTTTAAAAGGGTTGCCCCCAAGCCAAATATTGCTATTCCTGCTGCCTATCCATCAGCTCTAGGACTATAATTACCAATAAACTCCTTCACTGGCTAACTACTGTGGTACATTTGTTCAAGACCTGGACAATCCAGTTGCAAGTCTCTGACTGGACATATATGAAGAGGGGCTTTGAAAGTATATTCTAACATTCAAGCTAAAGATCCTAAGCAAGACTATCAGCCCCACTGAGATTGAAGACTTAAACTTCAAATTCCTGAAGTTTTAGTAAAGGCTTGACATTTCCTTTGAAACTTCAACATTATTTACTACACTGGCATGGGGTGACCAGTCTAACCACTCTAAGAGATAGCTGTGCCAATTATAAATCTTTCTGGTTTTAAGTCCTAAAAAAATAAAATAAAAAGGAAGAAATCACACATAAAAGCTATGGGACATTCAAGTAGAAAAAGTAAAAAAAAAACCAAACAAAAAAAAACCCAGCCAAACCAATTTTACAATCTCTGTAACAAAACTGTCAATGTCCTCCCTTCCCTCCTTCCCTATTCATCTCATGGCTGCTGTTTCCAGTTTCTGAGTTCTCTTCCATTTGGAAGACATACTGCCATATGCAAAAGGCCTGATATCTCACATGGAAAATATCACCAAATATTAAAATATCTCACCACATCATTTTTGGGGTGTTTTTTTTCTAATACTATGTGTAAAAGGAGGTTTCCATGGGGAAACTGTGATGTGTATTAGGAGAAGTATTTTCCATATGTAAAACTAGAAATCAGAGACAACAGAAGATCTGATGCCTATCACATTTAATTAGCCCCATATGCAGTCATTATACTTTAACTCAATATAAGATATTGAACACCATGATAGTAGTATACTCTGTATATTATGGCCAACATGCACAATGTGTGTATGCCATGACTTTACATCATGGAAACATACTGGGACAACTCCTGTGACTGGAGTTTTGGAATGGAAGGGTACAGGCTCTTTAGGAAGGACAGGCAGGTGTTGCAAGAACATATTATAAGTTTCTCTGTGTGCAGCCTGCAGGAGGAAATTTCCCATGGGAGAACATCTTTTACTGTCTTTTTACTCTGTATAAGTTTTCTATAAACAAAAACCCTATGTTGTTCTTCAAAGACGTTTTAGATTCCTCTCCCTGTCTCCTAGCAATGGGAGATATGGGTTCTATTCCAACCTATGAGGTGAAGGACTGTAATCTTTCTGATATTGTAAGCATTCTGAGATTCTTGTACAGAGCAATGAAGAAAAAGCATCTGAGCTCTGTACCTGGGCACATTATAACCCGAAATCCTCTGATTATGGAGTCATTTTAATAAATCATATTTAACCTTCTGAAATTATAGTCAAGAGTCCTTTGTCAATGTACGGACCACAGCAATAGGCGGGGATGATGAGGAGGTGGTATTGCCCTCTCTGTGAATGAGCATGGAGCTCTCCTCGTGATGGACAAGGAGCTGATTGAACGTTTACAGGTCAGGATGAAAGGGAAGGAGGGCAGGAACAGATGACATTATAGTGCAGTTGACCAGGAAGGCGAAGCTGATGAGGCCTTCTGCAGTAAAACAGAATGGCCTCAAGGGTCACAAGCCCTGGTCCTGATGGGGGACTTCAAACAACCCAGTATCTGTTGGAAGGATGACACAGCAGGACACAGGCAATCCAGCAGGCTCCTGGAACGCATTGATCCCTTCCTTCTCCAATTGACAGATGAGCCAACAAGGAGAAGTACTATGCTGGATCTTGTTTTCACCAACAAGGAGGGGGTGGTAGGGAACATAAAGCTCAAGGGAAGCCTGAGCTGCAGTGACCACAAAGCAGTGAAATTCTGGATCCTTGGCGTAGTGAGGAGCATGCACATCAAACTCACTAGCCTGGAATTCAGGAGAGCAGACTTGGCCTTCTTCAAGGATCTCCTTGGTAGAATGCCATGGGCTTAAAGTCCTGGAGGGAAAAGAGGCTCAGGAAAGCTGGATGTAATTCAAGGATTGTCTCCTCCTGGCTCAAGAGCAATGCATCCCTACCAAGAGGAAATTTGGCATAAATTTCAAGAGGCCTGCATGGATGAACAAGTTGCTCCTGGACAAACTCAAACACAAAAATGTACACTCTAAAAGGTGAAGGTAGAGACTAAGAAAAACAGAAAAATTGTCTGAGCAGCCAAGAAACTGACACAATTAAATCTGGCCAGGGGCGTCAAAGGTAGGTTTCCATAGCTATATTGGTGATGAAAGAAAGACTAGGGAAAATGTGGGTTTTCTCAGGGATATCTCAAGGATATTTCTCAGGGATATCTCAAGGATACGGGAGACCTGGTTAACCAGGACATGGAAAAGGCTGAAGTATTCAATGAAGGTAAAGGCAGGGATTGGAAGAATGAAGCACTGTCTGCTGTAGGAGACCACAAGGTCCAAGACCATTTAAGGAACCTGAAGGAGCATAGGTCCATGGGACATGATGAGATACATCCATCAGTCCTGAGGGAACTGGAAGTGGCTAAATTACTATCCATCACATTTGAGAAGTTGTAGCATTCCACTGAAGCTCCCACTGACTAGAAGAAAATGAAACATAACCCCCATTTTTATAAAGGGAAATAAGGAAGACACAGGGAACTACAAACCAGTCAGTCTCACCTCAGTGCCTGGCAAGATTCCAGGAGGTGCAGATCCTGGAAACTAAGCTAAGGCACATGGAAAATAAGGTGATTGGTGATGGCAAACATGGCTTCACTAATGGCAAATCTCGCCTGATAAACTTGGTGGCCTTTTATGACAGCATTACAAGAACTGGCAGATGAGGGAAGAGTGACTGACATCATCTACCTGGTCCTGTGCATTGCATTTGACATTGTCCCACACAACACCCTTGTCTTTAAATTGGAGAGACATGGATTTCACTCATGGACCACTTTGTGGATGAAGAATTGGCTGGATAGTCACAGTCAATGGCTTAATGTCCAAGTGGAGACCAGTGGCTGCTGGTCTCGTTAGGTGGCTATTGGGACTCACACTGCAACATCTTTTGTCAGTGACATGGAGAGTGGGATCAAGGGCACCCTCAGCAAGTTTGTCAACAACATCAAGCTGTGATGGGATGGGCATGCTGGAGGGAAAGGATGCCATGCACAGGGACCTAGACAGACTTGAAAGGTGGACCTTGAACTTCGTGAAGTTCAACAAGGTCAAATCCAAAGTCCTGTGCCTGGACTGGGACAATCCCAAGCATAAATACAGTCTGGGCCAAGAATGATTAAAAGCAACCCTGGGACTTTGGGGCATTAGTTAACAAGAAGCTTGACATGTCTCAACAACATGTGCTTCCAGTTGAGAAAGCCAACCATATCCTGGCCTGCATCAAAAGCAGCGTGGCCAGCAGGTCAAGGCAGATTACCCCTCTGCTCTTGTGAGAATCCACCTGGAGTCCTGCATCCAGCTCTGGGGGCCCCAATACAAGAAAGATGTGGACCCACTGGAGCAGGATCCGGAGGAAGGCTATGAAGATAATCACCTCTCCTACGAAAACAGGGTGAGAGAGATGGGGTTGTTTAGCCTGCAGGAGAAAAGACTCAAGAGAGACCTTAAAGCAGCCTTCCAGTACCTAAAGGGGGCCTACAAGGAGAGTGGAGAGGGACTTTTAACAAGTATATGCAGTGATAGGACATGGGGGAATGGCTTTAACTGAAGGAGAATAGTTTCAGATTAGATATGAGGAAGAAATTCTTTACTGTGGAGGTAGTGAGGCACTGGAACAGGTTTCCCAGCAAACCTGTGGATACTCCATCCCTGGAAGAGTTCAGTGCCAGGCTGGATGAGGTTCTGAGTAATCTGGTCTAGTGCAAGGTGTCCGTGCCCATGGCAGGGGAGTTGAAACTAGACAATCTTTTAAGGTCCCTTCCAACCAAACCATTCTGTGATTCTATGGTTCTACTTCTGCACCTCACCAATCACAGCATTTCAATATCAAACACAACAAAATCCTTCTTGTCACCCCCCAGTAAAGACAGTTCAAAGGAAATTAGATTGACATGGTTAGAAATAAAAACCACTTTTCTGTGGAACGAGCTAAAATCATTCCAAAACTAATTATCCCACCTCTCTCTCCTTCCATTATTGAAAAAAGGCATCAAAGATTTTTGACAATGACTCCCTAAAAACCTCTTTTTCCTCTCTGAAGGAAAAATAAAGTCAGCAAAAGATAAAATGACACCGCTTATAGTTTCTTCACCTTTGTTTACTTTGTTTCTCTCCTCAGTAGGGCTACCTTGCCCCAAACACTTCTCATTTGGATTGCACTTTAAAGACATCCAAAACCCAATTAATTCCCCCTTTCCACCCTCAAAATCTACCAGGTGGTGTTGTGACATTTCTCCAAGAAACAGACTTGAGGTCTGACTCCAGCATTTAATGACATTAAACGAGAGTAATCAAAAGCAAGTTCATACGTAACACTTCTGCCAAACCATTTTACTTATGAGTAAGTACTAAATTTTTGCACCAATGTGAAAAGCCTAAATTAAATGAAACAAGTATGATTTCTGACATGATAGAGAACTAAAATTGAATGGGATGCCAGAGACTGAAGTTTAGTTAAGCAATAAACAAACAGAATCCACCATTATACAGCAGTCAGACCAAACATCAAAATTTTACCTGAAGTATCACACTTGCTTCACAGTTCTATCTGAAGAGAAGGGTCCACATGGATACATGATTCATTGTGCTTATTAGAGTGAATTCTGACTATAAGAAAAACTGGTTTTTAAATTAACACTAAAAGATTTGTCTTCTCCTTTTGAAAGACAAGTGGTAGTCCTCGATTACATTGTAATAACTAATGCCACAGTAATTTATTATTTCAATATTTGGCTAGCATTCACTTATAGTGATGGCTTTAGTACTGTCCTATCCTTTTACACATTCCAGTGTTGAAAAAACATTTTCAAAGATTAACCAGAGGCATTTTCACAAGGGACATAAGATCTGTCACTCTCAGGATAAGCTATGAAAGAATAGAAAATTATGCAGATAGGCAGAAAAAATACACCCTGTAGTGAGTATTTTGCTTTTCCAGTGTGAGCTGTCAAGCAGAACTTATGCAAGCCCATTTGCTTTTTAATGAAGTCAAACATATCAGAGAAGTTTCTATGCTGTCTGAAAATTATCAATAGTGAGGAATCTGAAACATGGATAATTTTGCTTCAGAAAAAGAAAGCTGGGAAGGCAGAAAGAAGCATGCTATATCTTGGACGAACATCATGCTTCTGGATTTATCTGATATAGTAATTAGTGTCACACTTCTGAAAAGCAGATGATTCTGCTTTGCAAAAGTACCAAACTCAGTAGAAAGGTTTGAAGTCAATTTGGAGAAAATAAACAAGCAGGCAAACTTTGGCTCTGGAAACTACCAAACCTTTCCCTCTTGCTGATTTCCTGTTTCTGCAGATTGTTCAAAGAAAGCCTGCTTTTCATTTCATTTTGGATGAACACCTGGAACTGAACATACTGTATTATAACAAAACTTCATATTCAAATTCTTACTAAATCTTGTAGTCCTCTAATATTCCTAGAAACAATGTGAGCCCTCCCTCCTGGCAAATGCAATGACTGGCTTTTGAATTTAGTGTGCCTTGCACAGCTCAATTCAGGATCACTGCATTTCATTAATTTGAGGGATTGGGCTAGCCAATTCATGCAGTTTTAATCTCTGTGCCCTCTCATGACTAAGTCAGAGACATTTACAAAGAAGGCACTGACTGTACTTAAAACAGCATTTTGGAACCTCAACTCTGCATGTCTCTGAAAACCATGGCTTTACTCTGGTAAGCACTTGAAATCTAAAACTAAAAAACAAATCTCATAGAAATGCATTACAAAGAGGCCCACACTAGCCCCCTTCTGGAAAACTGAAATCCAAAAAAAGTTTGAAATATAATCATGTCAAGTATTCCAAATCAGGCATCAGCTCACAGATTTTGTCAAGAAAGTGTCTCATCAGTCTGTTCTCTGCATATCTACGACCAACAAATCAAGAAATTGAGAAAAGTAAAAAAAAAAATTGTAAGAAGCTGAAAGGAAAAAAAGGAACGGAAGAGAAAAGCACAGGTCAGAATTTAATAAAGCAAAACTGAACAGCAAGACAGAGAGAGCTTTGGAAAAAAGTTTCAAAACGTTTCAAGGCACCTTTGCTTCCTTGTGAGTTCAGGAAAGCTGTGTGAACCAGAAGTGAAGAAACATCCTTCCTTAAATGTTTCTCCAAAGCCCACAGTTTTTATGTCATGTAGACATGAGCATTATGGTTCTGGATGATGACAGAGCAGGAACTGAACAGGCAAACACAAACCTCCACTGGATATTCCCACCCTTCGCAAACAAACCAGAGAACAGAGAACAGAACAAGGCTGTTGCATTTCTCTTCCCATGATGTGCAGGCAGGTGCATGAGACAGGCAGCTAAAGCTTGCAGCATTCCCTTAAGAACTGCTCTGGTGATAGTCTTGGATAAAGAGCCAGGAAAGTTCATAGCAATGGGAAAGTCTGGTAGATTTAGCATGTCCTTCACCTCCGCCAAATCATGCCTGCATATGCATATAATGCTTGCTCTGCATGCATCTCACAGGTCCTGTGAGCTAAAGTTTGAATGCTGCACACAGGAAAAAAAAAGAAGTTTCCCTAAATAACGGAGGTGGGCATGTTCCTAGTTTTCCGTAAGCTTTCCACACTATTTCTTGAAAGAAAAAAGACAGGAAAACATGAGAACTAATTAGCTGTTAGTCACAGACACTTATTACAAACCAAACCCACTTGATAAATTTTTCACAAAAGCTTTTACTGATTTAAGCCAGAAACCAAATTCAGAGCTGGCAGAGCAAAATCACTGTTTATGTCAGTTTCTAGCTCAGTTTAGTTACTGTCATCATACTCCACTGTGTTTGGAGGTCATGCCTGACTAACCCAATTTAACATATTGTATCTTCTAGCAATGAGACCCCACTTAAAATGAAATTGCAGAATGCAATCCTTCATCTACATGCACAGACCTTCCCAATACCACAAATAATTATTCAACTTCCCATTTCTCAAAAAATCTCTTGCATGCTTACATTAAAAACAGATGAACTGTGTTCCATGGGAACAGCAAATTGTCTCACATTGTTCTTCTCAAAACATGTGTTTAAAAATGAATGCAGTAGGGATCACATCACATTTTTTCATATTCACTGATCTTTCTCATACAAAGCTTCTGGAGAGCATTGCATTCAACAGCATGAAAAAAAAGAGAAGGAGAGGGTGTTTTTTGCAACAGGGGACAAGCATTCTTTCGATCACTGTTAAGAGTACTGAATTTCCTTAAAGTTTCCTGTTCTCTTCCTCACTTTACCCATACACAGCTGGGAGTTTGGTTTTACTTTTAGTATCAACATGTATTTTCAGTTCTTAGTTTTTAATTTTTTTTAGAAAATATTGGCACTAGGTTGAATGTATGTAGGTATATATATAAACTACCATGGATTTCAAGTAAAAAATGAGATAGGCAATTAAAATGAGGCCTTTATGACTTCACACTCACTTCTTCAGCAATTTTTTCAAGGTATGCTCCTACTCCTTTTAAAAAACCAAATGAAAAACACACACACCCAAAAAAACCCCAAAGCAAACCAATCTCTACTTCTCCCACAATCACTTTTATTCTGTTCTTCTCCTATTTTGAAACAGTACAGAGCACAATCTGACTCACTGTTCAAAATCAGGTTTTAGTTTGTTAGGAGGAGCCTGAATGTTCAAGTCTTTGATTTTCTCTCTACAGGCAGAAAAGAGGCTTGCATAATTAAGGAGAAGGGAGTAGGAATCAGGATCTTTAACACCCTCCCCCAGTTTCTATCAAAATTATCAAACTTCTACTCAAGACTTAGCAAAACAGCTAAACAAACTTCAGCTTGAAGTGATGCTATGGTAAAATATACATTACAGGTAAGTGTCCATTTAATGTGTCCGTATTATAACAGCTAGTTATGAAAAGTGATATTTAAATGGCAGACTAGAGGTATGCAGAATTCTTTGGTAACCATTTGGAAAAAAACACTAGAAAAAGAGGGGGGGGAGGAAGAAAGGCTATTAAGATTAAATCAGAAATTTCTGTGCTGAAGATGCTGAAGATCACTATTTAAACTTGTCTTAAAACTGACAAGTCATGCGGTCGTAAGGACCATTCATCAATGAAGTAATTTTAAGATAAGAATCCATGCACATAAGAGGTTTGAGCCTTCACACAACATTTCTTTACTGCAAGAAATTTGGCAGCATAGGTGATGGGACTCTGAGGAATTAAGATTTAGTTTGCTTTATTCTTTTCAAAGATACACTATCATGAAGGACAAAAAAGAAATTCAGTTAAGAAGACTAGCTTACTGCCCTTTTGAAGCATCTTAAAATATCCTAGACTATTTCCTGGAATCTAAAAATTATCTCTATAATAATACTCTTCCATTGGCTTTCCTTTTCATTTTTATCTTTTTTAAGTAATAGATGAAACAAAAAGTATTCAGAGCTTTACAGTTAGTGTCTAAAAATTTTCTTATTTTGACAGCACTAGAGAAAAAGACTTAAGTTGTCAGCATTTTTTTTTAATTGAAAACATCCATTTAAGTAATACTATCAACTGAGTAACTAACAGTCTTTCAAAACAAGATCCAATAATTACAGTAAAGGCCATTTAAACAAACCTACCATCTTTGATTTGAAAATCTTTATCTGATTTTAGAAGTACTATATAAGCTCACTCAGCTCTAAGGTAAAAACAAACAAACAGTGACCATGCCACTTTTTTCCCCCCCTTTTTTTTTAGTTTTTGGGGTAAGCTATAAATCTCTGCAATGGAAGACCATTCCCACAAAAAGTCCATTGTTTCTTCATGAAATAAAATTAAGTGCAACAGAATACGTCATCTTTGCTAAACATTTGAATTGAATTAACAGAGCTGGACTAACATCACCCCACTTTCTGAGGAATGTGCATGATAACATCAAGAAAGTAGTGTTACAACACAGGAACTGCTTTTTATTTTAGCACCTGAAAGCCCAAACAGCTGCATTGAGTTGATATATGAAGCTCCTGATGTCATTACAAAGCTTCAAGACACATGGCTCATGAGAAATGGGAAGGGCCCCTTTAGTAACAGACAAAAGAAAATATTCAACACACATTTTTTAGAAAAAGAACATCTGTGAATTTCATCAGGCTTCAATAGTCTTCCAAGAAATATGTCACTGAGAGTCTAACTACAGTTCTTGCTATAAGCCAGTTTAAGGAGTGCCACATAGGCAACCTTTACATTGACTAAATAAATGCAACACTGATTTAAAGAAGGCATATGTACTGTTTAGTCATGTGAAAACTAAAAGGCTGGAATTCCTTGGCTGGAGTGAATTGGGATAAATCCATGGTTCAGCAGCAAATTATGATGCCACAAAGTTTTGTTTAATTTTAACAGGTGTTGCCCTCCCTATTATGTAAACCTCTCAACTACTTATTCTTGATTTTGTCAAAACTTTACACTCAAAACAGTTGTAAAAGAAACTGCTTACAGCTAACATCATCACAGATATTCCTCCTTCAGAACAACAGAACTCTTCACTAAATAGATAAAATTTACTTGCACTGAACAAAGACTCCTAATGTAAAAACATCACCACATTTCACACCAAAAGTAAACCACACTATTCAATCTTGCTCTCAGCAATAAAACATTGTATACAGTGTAGTGAAAATATTTCACCTACAGATATCCCTGCAAGAAATTTAAATAGAATTCCACTCCCTCTGCCCAAACTAGTAAATGTTTTATTTGGTGACTGAATATACCTCTCTCTACATTCCTGCTAGTAAACTAAAACAGGTTAGGCCACTTTTGCCATCTACACTCTTTACCTGCCAGCAGGTCACGTTGGGACTACGGACAGCGTTGGGACTAATTATCAGCACTGCCCCATGTACACATAAACCAAGTTCACATAAACCAAGTTCAATCAGAATTATGAATGACTAGAACATATCCAACAGGTTTCTATATGTTTAAAATTTCTTCTGAACCACAGTAACCGGTTTTCCATTTCAGAATCAATACTTGGGTTGTGTGCACAACATAAAAGAAAGCAACTGCAATTGCCAGTATGCACCTAATACTGTGAGCTGCAAACAAAAGAAAGGGTTTCTTTTCTACTTATACTTCTAGCAGTGATGCTATACAAGATCCTCAGACTCTGATATGGGTTAATTCATAAAATTACTGGGTCAAATCTAGGAGACACCTCCAATGAGTTGATGCTCACATTTCTCATAATACCAGAAATTACTGATTTAGGTTTCCAGGTTTCGGTTTACAGGATAATAATTTTAAAAGCACCTTTTGACTTCAATGGTTCATGACAGGTAAGTACCATTACCTCTATTTTTCCAGCAGGGAAATCAAGACACAAAAATGTATGCAGTGACTTGGCCAAGCAATGCAGAAGTGAGATGTAGCACACCTAATTGCCAGTGGTTGTATCCCTTACCTACAATACAGAGTTCTTGGCTGACACTTGTGCATCAGCTGCTGGCTGCTTAGTCCTAGCAATGACACTAGCAGCTGCCAGTGCTGGTTCAACAAGTAACTGTTACAATCCATCTTCCAGACATCACTCATATCACCCTTGGAGCTAAAGCAACCAAATACAGGACTGCAAGCTAGAAAAGGTTTTCCTATCCTAACCAAGTATGGGTTCCACCAGCAACAAAAAATAACAGGTCCCAAATGAATCTTACATTACTTGTGCTTCCAAACTGACACGAGACATCAGTATGTTGAAACAAATAATTACTGAGGTTTTTTTTATTTAAAACACACAAATAAAAGCATAAAACATGTGGATTCCTGCATGGGACAGGACACAGTAACAAGCTTTAGGAATAGACCCTCAATTTGCCAAGCCTTCAGAGAGGAAAGGTGATAGCACAGTACTGAAATAATAAGAGGTTATAGGAGAATACAAGAATAATCTAACCTATAACCTAATAAAACCTGATGGATACCAGTAGTGCTAAAAATACTTACCAGCTCATAGATGCTTGGAAGAAAGCAGGGTGTCACCACCTAGAATAAAAAATTATGATAAAATAAGGAAAAAAATATACTACCTTTGGAGATATCCCAGTTGCATTGTTTGATCTCCATCCAGACAGTCAAAGAGGCACCAACCAGATCAGGTGCAGAACCTGAGAGTCCACTGCTGCTCTCAGCTGTGCTATCTGCTCTCAGCTCCCTAAAAAGCTAGGGCTAGCTCAATGCAAACTCAGTGCCCTGCTCACATACTCTAATCACTGAAACAGGTTGAAGAGTTATGCCTTCCCTCACATCACATATGCAGGGAAACATGAAGGGTCTTTTGCCCTCCTCTATCCTTTATGGCATTCTTTAATCATCACCTCAGTTTTAGTTAATGAGTAAGTATTCTGCTTTTCAAGAAATCTAGAACTTCAGCAGTTCCCAACACCTTACCCTTGCTGTGGAACTGACTTTGGGTCATGGGTTTAGCAGAGCGAGCAGAACAGATATTCTATGGACTCACATATCTTCACAGATTTGTCTCCAAATTAAAAACACTTCCTATGAAGAACATGGTCTGTATACATGACACCAAAAAAACCCAAACCACCTTATTTTGATATTCAGAAACCAAAACACAAAGAAAGCCAGGAAAAGCGTGACTAACTTGGATTACACGATGATCTAAGGAAAACCAAGTGTTAGATTATTTCTACAATCTCATATAGCAGGCACCCTGAAGTCTCACACATACAGTCAAAAGACTGTAGGTTCATCCATTTACACCACTCAGCTGAGCTTCAGTAGTAGTCATCATGCACGCTTACTTTAAGAAGTACCCTGGGGTTAACCCCAGTGAAAACTGTTTCATTTAACATGTTCACCTTCAAAACTATGGCTCTCCAGGACAGATTTGCCTCTCAGCCAGTGGAGTGGAGCCAGAAGCTCTATAGCAACACCTGGACAACAAAGGTGGAGTTTTCTTTGAGAACAGCTGCTGAGCCCTATGATGACTGAATTCACGGTACAGAGTGGGTTACTGAGCAGAGGGGGCCTCGCATCTCATGTCATTTTTAATCATTAGAATATTAAAAAGAAGATGCAGCCCATGCAACAGAGCAAGCTGCAAGAACAAAAAGAAACATCAGTTCTGTACACAGCACAGGCAGAGTCAAAGGGGCTACTACCTGATTACACAAGGACAAGCCAATCCAGCTTAAACAATCAGGAACAGCTTTTAACCATTAGCATGGAAGAGACAGCATTTGCCCCCATAAATGGTTATGAAAAATATCTATCTCCAATTCTCAATGCTTCTTAAATCATAAAATTACTTATAAAAAGGAAAAAAAATGTAGCACATTGTTTCCTCAACTCCCAGCTCACTCATGATCTCTAAACTACCCCTAAAGAAACAGGACAGACTGAACTCGTGCAGTTTGTCTGCTCTCCCCTGACTCCTCAGTGGGCTTGCAAGTCCGAGGTTTTAATATGCTGCATCTCTGCAGCTCATTTTGTGACTGCCACTCATGATTCACTACTCTATCCAGCCAAACATCCATATTTCCATACATGAAAGACGTTAACTAAGCTGTCATAATAGCATGCCTTTTGCTGGAAGCAAGGACATCATCTGCCTTGATGACCTCTTGCCTGACATAGCATGTAAAACTTCCTATGCTACCTTGAATTACAACCACCAACTCCCCTTTCAAGCCAAAGCAACGAACCACCAAGCAGAACAGTGCCCAGCTGAAAGAATCAAAGCCACATGCACACTGCACCACCACCACAAGCAGCAAACACCTGCATCTAGGGAGGAAAGACTGTCCTCAGTTGTCCTGTCCATGTGATTACCTCGTACTTATTAACTGGTTTTGCTAGTGTTCTCATTACCAACACCTAAGGTTAAAGTACATAAACATGAAATTTCAATTACTTTCCTCTCACTGCATATACTAGGAAGAAAGAATTAATGGAAACACCAAAGGAGTTGGCAGGCTGGCTGAATAGTGCAGTGGAAGAGATGAACTAACATTACATACTCATGTAATTAATAACTGGAACCACTGTGGAATAAAACTGTCATCACTGACATACATAAATATAATCTCTGCTCTCTTCCTTCCCTCCACTGATCAAAACCCTTGAGGAATCAAGCATATCTTTACCCCTTTGGCTAACTAAAACACAGTTCTGCTGTAATTTGCTTACCAATTACAGCTGACTCACTGCCTAAGAAAAATCCCCTTTTTTCTGACACAAGAACACTGAGGACAGCCAGTGGACAAGAACTTAAAAAGAGAATTGCAGATCTCTGCAGATCTGTGGCATCTTATTCATGCAACTCTGGACTGTGAGAAGATGAGAGCTAACACTAAAAATAACACTTGATTTTTTTTCTTCCCTGAGCTCCTCTATACCTGAACAGCTATATATAGCAAACTAACTTTACAAAAAAATTTCATCTTCTTCAGGTTCTGTGTCTTCTGCACTTCCTTTTTACAGAAATCAAGACCCATGTCAAAGACTTTGATGTCCTGCTCCTGTTTTTGAGCTATAAAACTCAATGAACCACCCAAGATGCACTGACTTTTTTTTTCTTCTAACTCCATACACACAAATAGCACATTTCTTCCCAGATGAAGCAAAATAATCAAGATCTTGCTGTATCCCAACTTCAGTCCTTATGAGCAGTTTAAGCAAATTCTTCCACTGTTAACCCAGACACCGGCTAAAAGCAAGAGAGTTTTTTAACCTGTTAACAGATAACAGAGGTTATTATGACATCCAAACAATCTAGGTTGAGAATATATGAGTGGCTGCAATTCTTTTTCCTAGTTTTCAAAGGTCTGGGACATGCTGAAAAATAAGCTTTAGAGAAAAAGTACAGAGCTAAAAAGAAGAACAGCAAGACTTAAATCCAGTGACCACGCAGAGGTAGAAAACCAAGTATAAAGGTCTCAGTTATTGGCTTAGAAATTTACAGACTGTGTACCAACTGCACAAAACAATAAACTTCAGAAAGACTTTTCTGGTCCACCTAATGAAGCTACAGCTAATCTTAAAGACATCTACAATAACCTGGTTTGTCAGCTTTCAATAGTTTCTCTATTCTTGTAAGAAAAGTACTTCATATGCATTAGTGTAATATTTCATAGCTCCACACCAAGGTGGATTTAGCTTCTCTACTTTTGTACATTCACAGAATAACAAGCCACATCAGAATGTAAGAACGCTTTGCCTACTTTCAGAAACAGTTACCTCTTCGGTGCCCAGCACATAGACATAGAGGCACATGGTTAGTCTATTCACAAATAATCAAGCAACTATTTTAAAGCCAAATTACCTGTTCTTGCATATACAGTTAATACGAAAACATTTTCCTGGTGTGATATTTCCTGCATTGAGCCTTAGTTTGAAAAAGTCCTATATTGATGGAAAAAAGATTAAAAATAGGTTTTATGAAGAATTCTGATTCCAATGAATCTTCGGTTAATTTTTCTTCATATGACCGTAACATCCGTCACATCAGTTAATGAGTAACTGACTAACATGAGATAAATGTTAAGTCAAACAAACAAAAGAAAGTCAACAAATGGCAGGATATCTGGTGCTAGGGAAACAAAATCTGTTCCCGCTTGCTCTTAACAGTAACACAATAATGCCCCCCCAACACACAACAGTTCACTGGCTGGAATGACCACTAGTTACATTTCAGTGATTTTTTCTTTTCACTTCCAGATGCCTATTTCATTTTTCTCTTCCTCCCTTTTTATTCTCTTTTTGCAAGAAGTATGTGATTTTTCAGAGGAAGAACCATCTTCAAAGAATGAGCAAGTTATTACCGAAGATGCATTTCAAAGTCCAAATCTCAAACACTGTTATATTGCTTTTGCAAAAGCAATTTAACCACATAGCTATAATGAATAATTTTTTTTCAAGCTACAGTTTTATCAAGTAAGAAATCCTGGCATGCTTGCCACAAGTTTGTTTGTAACACAAATTATGTGCAGGGGAAAGAATCTTCACCTAACCTACTAAAAAATCTGTTCACTTAGTTCATTACTTGCATTACAAAATTGAGGAGAAAGGGTGAAAAGACCAGCAAAATGAAGTCACTGACATCCTGCAAATAGCATGAAGTTACAGTCAAGTTAGGAGATTTTCTGAATGTTACATAGATGACTGTCAGACTGTCAGAAGTCTACATGGTAAGCTCATGGACATATTTAGTATCAATTCATACATATATATACACACGCATATATATAGTATATATAGACACACACACACAGACACACTTTTTTTTTCTTGCCTTTTTTTTTTTTTTACAAAAAACAGACACCTATTTATTCCAATCTAGACCTTTAGAGTTAAGCCTGGAAAAAAAATATTTTTCTGCTTAGTTTTCTTCTTCTGGCATGCCTGCCAGTTATTGTTCCCCTTTTCCAACCCACCCTCCAAAACACTCATTACAAATGCTGGCTTTCTTCCATGTTGTGGTATTGCATTTTGCCATTAAGGGGAAGGCCAATAAGGCTGACATCTTACTGGGAGTCTGTTATCATCCACCCAAACAGCAAGAAGTGGACAACTCATTCTATAAGCAGNAAAAATATTTTTCTGCTTAGTTTTCTTCTTCTGGCATGCCTGCCAGTTATTGTTCCCCTTTTCCAACCCACCCTCCAAAACACTCATTACAAATGCTGGCTTTCTTCCATGTTGTGGTATTGCATTTTGCCATTAAGGGGAAGGCCAATAAGGCTGACATCTTACTGGGAGTCTGTTATCATCCACCCAAACAGCAAGAAGTGGACAACTCATTCTATAAGCAGCTGGAGAATGTTTCAGGATTGTCAGCCTTTGTTCTTGTAGGTGACTTCAACCTTCCAGACATCCCCTGGGAACTTAATACAGCTGAAAAAAAGCAGTCCTGGAGATTTTTGGAGCGTGTGGAGGACAACTTTCTGTCGCAGCTGGTGTGTGAGCCCACCAAGGGAGGGACTATGTTAGACCTGTTGTTTGCTAATAACGATGGGCTGGTGGGAGATGTGGTGGTTGGAGGCCGCTTAGGGCACAGTGATCATGAAATTATAGAGTTCTCGATATTTGGTGAAATCAGGAGGAACATCAACAAGACTTTTACACTGGACTTTTGGAGGGCAGACTTTGGCCTATTTGGGAGACTTATTCAGAGTTCCTTGGGAAGCAGCCCTTAAAAACAAAGGAGTTCAGGAAAGGTGGGCATGTTTCAAAACAGAGATCTTGAGGGCACAGGAACAGACTGTCCCTGTGTGCCAAAAGATGAGTC
>VXAX01007350.1:163481-179418 GCA_013399835.1 Leptocoma aspasia
GGGCAAGAGAACTAGCAGCAGCATTTGAAAGAGATGAAGATATTAAGAAAGTTCTATGAATTGGCTGTAAGGAAGCATACAGGCACATCAAGAAAGAGTGAATGGAATAAGGCCATGCTGCAGCAGTCAAGTTTCTGAGCATAGACAAGTACTGGAGAGAAACATCATTGCCTTTCCAGGCACATCCTTTCACAATGCAATTCATGTCCTTTCCTCCATTACAGCTGCTAGCATCATGAACAGTGAGAGATCCCTCCCTTCACCAACACTAGCAAATTAAACATTTACCCATAGAGAGAAATTTATTTACTTGCTATTTCATTATTTAGAATTCATTGTGCCACAGCTATGATGAATTCTAAATAAAATGAATTCTGCTACATCAAAGAACTGTGTTGCCTGGATGATTGCACCCCTTCAGACTAACGCTGGTTTTAGGTCAGCCTAGGCATTTACTTTCAAAGACCAAAAGAGCAGTATTATGCCATAATTGTGCAACCCATGTCTTTTCAGTGCAACAAACATGCAATACAAAATCCTACTTATAACTGAACAGCTGGTGTGTTTATAGTATGCTCAGGAAAATACATGCAACTTACATTTAAACGATCTCAACAAGCAGCTTATATTCAATGCTGGCATCCTTCAGGCAAAGCTTACAAGTGAAGTGGCACTCAGCTCTTCACAGGACTACAGCCTAACAGTATTCTAATTTTAAAATGTGCCTGAAACAGTCCAGAGGACTTAATGTCACAGTCTGCAAGGCTACTTCAGTTCTTTGGCAAAACAGCTGAATGTCTGCATCCCACACACAAGCTCTCATGGAATACCAGACTTTCCAAATTTATGTTCAAGGATTCTGGCATCAGCTCCAAGAACAACTGCCCCAAGCTGGCTGGTAGTAAAATGGAGACCAAACCATATTTAGTCAATTTACTGCACTTCAAAACAGTTCCTAAACAATAGGGAGAAAAAGCGAGTAAGGGTAAGACATTCCTTTCTATCAAAATGAAGATGTGTTTAAGTCCTGCAAGTTACCAATATTGCTGCCAGGGCAAAGAGAGAAGGATAAACATAATGTATCATATTTTTTAGACTTAAGCTCCACAGGTTTTGTAAAACGAAAGTTCTGCTTCTTACATTCTTGTTTGTAAGAAGCTCTCTGAAAACCACTAGCAATGTATTTACAAAGTAAGAAGCTACTGCTGTAAACTAACCCCAGAATGATTTATGGTTTACCAGGACAAACAGTTTAGCCTTTTCTCTGTCTGGTAAGGGCTCTGCATCTTGACACATTTAAGCATTTAAAGGACATGTTATGGCAATATGCTTCACATATTCCATCACACTGCACACAGAATGAATACGGCTGGTTTGTAAAGACAACCTTGCATTTAACCACAGCTTTTATCAAGTGATTCTCTGTGATAGGTTTTTGTGTTTGTTTTTAAACAACACTGTGTATGGCAAGGGTAGAAAGAAGATCATTCAGGAATACTCTTGGGGTAGAAACTTGCATATAAATAGAGAATCAGAGATGCAACCCAGTTTAATGCCTTTCTAACCCCTAAGAAAAATTACTTGTTCCAAAAACATACACTGTACAGGCCTGGATATTAATTTTTAACTTTCTGGTGACAAAATAAACTGGGATACCAAATCACAGGCCTAGATGTTTGAAAGATGCTTTCTTTCCCTCAGCATCTCCAACTCAGCAAAACAGACACATGCCATTAAAGATAAGTTTTGACAATAACACAAGAGTCCTTGAAAATTGACGACAGAATGTAATCTAAACCAAGTATATAAAAATATTTGTGTAATCAAGACTTAAGTTTTATAGTTCCCAAGTCCAGACTTCTCTCTTAATACCAGGAAAGATGAGTGTCAGAGGGTAACAGAAGTGGTAGAGGCCAGCTGTTTTAATATGTAGGCTAGTGATACTGCTACTGACCAACAGCTCACACCTGCAGGAAATGTCCTGCACAAAATATCAGGCCTGTCATCAGCTCTGAAGAAAATGTGTTGCCTTTTTGTTAAAATATCTTTATTTGGTTTCTGAAAATGCAAATTACAATCCACAATGGGATCTCCTTGGGGCAGAGGAGGAGAGGAGGCTATCTACGACCAAAATCTCCCAAATGGCTACTGGCTACAGTAAACCAGTCTGGTTGAAATGGCTTTGTGGATGAAATGTTGCTACAAGTGCAGTTTGCTGGCTATTTTTATTTCAACAAGTGTTTAATAATGTTGTGATCAGATTATTAGGAAAAAACTCACACCACCACACTTTTCTGCTGACCTGTTCCTACCAACTTTGCAACAACTCAACTCAAGAAAAGAGTCAAAAGGAAATAATGAAAATCAGACACACAGAAATTAAGTGCAGCATTAAAAATAAGTTGGTATGCAATTTAGTGTGAGGCAGTTTTGTTCGTTTCTTCCCCAACCCCACTTGGTGTAGGGGGTGGGAGAAGTGTAGCCTAGTCATTAGATGCAAAAGTAAACACCTCTATTTTTAAGAAGTTACCAAAGTCACCTGCCAAAGACGTCACAACTCTAACAGCCACATTACAGCAACAACATCTGCTGGTGCATTTCCTGTGCTTCAGGAAATACTATCCTTGATTTTCTTTTGTTCTTTTCTCATATTCAGCCAACCACTGTCTCCTCATCTGAATATTGCTTCCACTACTTCATGACACTGACATTGTTTTTGAAGATGAAGGCTGTAGCAGTTTCAGTTTGCCAATGTGAGGTTCCTGGCCAAAGCACCAATTTATGTAGTGGGTTTAGTGCTGGTCAAACACCAGTGCACTCACTAGAAATTATTTACTCATTTCCTGCTGTGAGATATGGATTAGGAGGAGGAGGAGGGCAAGACAGGCTCAAAACTTCAAAGGGTATAAAGAAAACTTTATTAACAGAATTAAACGAAAAATTATAAGAAAATCAGAATAAACCTTCAGAATACTTCTCCCCCCACACTCTCCTTCTATCCGACCAACAACATAAAGAGACAAAACTTGGAACTTTCAGTCAGTTTACCACCTCTAAAATAATCTTTCTTCAGTCCACTTAGGGAGAGGAGTCTCTCTTGCCATGCCATGGAGACTTCTCCACAAGAAACAGTTCTTTTGTGGCTTCAATGTCACAGCGAATCAGCCGCCTGGGAAAGGAAAATCTGTTCACAGTGTGAAAGTCTTGCAGCTTTTCCTGAAGCTGCTTTCAAGGGCCATGGCAATTTATGGGGTACTATCATGGCAAATTAAGGGATACTATTTTAAGGATGAGTTGTTTTAGCATAAAAACAAAAGTTCCCTTCTCTTATCTCTGGGAACAGAGGTTTTTCTTCTTCTATCCCTGGGGCAAAGTTTCTCATCTCTCTCTGTTCAAGCTTCTCATTGGAATACATATTTTCAGCATCCACACCCTCCAGCATGAGTGCCCTTTCCTCATGGGCTGCAGGTGAATGCTCCATCCCCCCATGCACTTCATGAATTACAGGGGAAAAATGAAGTCTGATACATCAAAAAATATATCTTCACCATAGCCTCACAAAAGAATTTCAGCCCAAGACTAAGGCATCTCCTCAATCCCCCCCCATCTAGAATTTGATTCCTTTACTGACCTCAGTGTCTCATGTTGTTTTCCCTACACGTCTTCACCCTTTCCTCTTCTTGATTGAGGAGAGAATTGGTGTTCACAGGTTCACTTGTTCTCAAGCTTTATCAATCGAAACAGTTTTTATAGAGTTCTACAGCGCTCAAAGGTTGATGCTATCCAGACTCTGCATCGGGGAAATTGCTGTGTCTTTCACTGCTGGTCACGTGGTCTATGCCAACACCGTGGGAGCCATGCCAGCTGCCAGCTTTACTTAGCGCTTTTTCCTCACGCAAAACACCAAAACCAAGAAAAGCTGCTGCTGCTGCTTTTGTCCTTCTGTCCACAGCATGGCTAGCTAAAAGCAGGTAAACAAATGAAGTCCATTATGAGCCATGCTGAGGCAGCCACAGCCGTGCACTGTTGTTGCAGTCATGCTGATTTTGGCTGCACAGTCCGAGCCACGTGCCCTCTCCCGGCCCAGGATGGCAGCGGCCACGTGGCCACTCCTGGCTCTGGCTCCTCCTGGCCTCGAGGCTGCCCCCAGCATCACCCACAGGGCTACTCCCGGCACTGGTTCCCACTGCATGGTTGCTCCCAGCACCAATATAGCCTCCGGCCAGCACGGCCTGGCGGCACCACTAGAAAAAAGGACTGGTGGGCTCCGCCAGGAATGGGCTCGGCCCTGCTGGGAAGGGGCCCCAGCTGCCCACTGGGACGGAGCCCAGCAAGCTCCCTGGTGGGGGGCTCAGCAGCCCACTCACCACCCCTCAGAGGGCAGAAATCTCAGCCGCACTGTGGACCAAGCCAACTTGGCCGCGCTGCGCTAGCCCGGCCCAGCCACACAGGCCGCGTCAGGGCGGACCGGCCAGGCCCTGCCCGACCTGGCCACATGGGGCCAGGTTGGCCAGTTACCTCCTCAAAAGCCAGAAGTCAAGAGAGCTTTCCCTGGCTTTGTTCATTTTTAAATGTGCTTTTCCACAGAGGCGTATTCAACTCTTTTAAGTGGTTTAATTGTATGTCAATCTTCAAACCTAGCCAGATGATTGATTCTTCAAAACTAGCCAGCTCATTGGCTCCACCAGGTTCCCCACAGGGAACCACCCTCCAACTGAAAACCAGACTTTGTTAAACCACGACAAGGCTAACAGACAGTTATGGGAAATTTGTGCAGAACTTCAGCATTTTGTTAGTGGGGGTGGCAATACAGTGTTGTGAATGAGCCTTCCCACAGATGAAATATTCCATTTGCTTTTGCCAACAACAGCAGTGGAAAATCTTTATTAAGAGAAAACATTTTGGCACTACAGTTGCAATAGCATGTCCTTTCTTTTCCTTTACTCCTACTTTCTTCCTGTCTTATAGAAAAATCTTGACCACAAAAGGTTTACAAAGGCAGAACACTAGCAACAATGAAAATGTTTCCATGTTTTTAAAAATACTCATACTGTAAATTTCTCCCATCTTTTTAAGCTACATTTCCCAGTCAATTAGGAAATTGTTAAACCTTACTCCAGTTTTGAAACAAAGGTTATTTTTAATCCTCCTCCTTCCAGCTAGAAAGATAACACCATGTTGCAACATTTCATCCACAAAACCATTTCAACCAGACTGTGGTTTACTGTAGGCAGCAACCCATATGAAACCCAAAAAATGGCTGGACTGTCTCAAGGTTTTTCTTCTATCTTCAGCTGCAGACAGTTTAAGATCTCAAGAGCTTACATGTCTGTGATGGATCTTGAAAACATATCCTGCATAAATTATGCTAAGAGCAAGAATCATAGAAAAATAAGAAGAGATCAGCTTAAAATGGGTGATCTCCAAAA
This sequence comes from Leptocoma aspasia, assembly GCA_013399835.1. Taxonomy (NCBI): domain Eukaryota; kingdom Metazoa; phylum Chordata; class Aves; order Passeriformes; family Nectariniidae; genus Leptocoma; species Leptocoma aspasia. Next base: position 168,911 of record VXAX01007350.1, read on the forward strand.
TATGTAAGAAGGCAGATGTTGCTAGATAATATGGGTAAAACCTTATGGGCCTGGAAGTTCTGATTCACAGTTGTTCTTAAAGCTCCTACATAAAATGTAAGTGGCAAAGACCATCACCAGATGAGAACATAATACAGGCTATGAAAAGGAAATCATGAATATGATCTGAATACCATCAATATGTCATGCTTGTAGCCTGCCTTAGTGTCCTGAAGCTTTCTTCATGTACCAAAACAAACTCTTCAGTATTACAACCATTTTCTTCACCCATCTTTTCCTTAAATAAATTTTATCTTCCTCTACATTATTTCTGTCTCCCATTGTAGTTGTTCCCCCTGCCCCACCCCTTGTTTAGAAGCCAATTAGAAGGGTGAAGTTGTTTTTGAAATGCATCAATATTTACTTTGAGGTTTCTCTCCTCACATAGCATATGAAGTTTGTCACATTCAAATTATATACTCTAAAGATACTAGCATTTAATTTCAGATTTTCCCATTAGAACAGATAATTCTAATTTCCACTTACCCTTAAGAGTTTTACATTCCCTTCAAGCGGACTAAGCTTATAAAACTGCAGGAATATCAGGTGAAATAGCAGTCATTGGCTTTGCTGGGAAAAACTGTGGGCTAGGGGATCAAATTTACTTTTTATTTTATTATTTATTAGCCTTAATAAAGAGAAATTGCAGCTTTTTAGAAACCTTAGGAGCACCAAGGTTAAAAGTAAGGTATAAACGCTAACTTTAAATTAAATAACCACAGATCAAATTCTGGTGGCATTAAGTTGCTGCTTCTGAGGTAAACAAATAGGGAACTCAAGTTCTACAGACAACTTTCTGAACAATCATGTAACAGCTGTGAACATTAAACATTCCATAGAGGTCCTTGCCTTGTGTATTTTTTATTTTTAAGTTAGTAGGGACTTACCTTAGAGATTTCTGCCAAAATTCCTCCCCTCTCTCCGAGTTCTCACTAAGGTAACAATATACCATCAAAGGATGTCAATTTTACTGTCTCTCTCAGCTCCAGAGTGGGTGTGTTCAGCCAGAATGCTTATGTATCAGCTGCGTAATGCCTACCAATTACAATGGCTTCTTTTGTATGTCTGTATGCTCCAGTAAGTCTTTAATCATCCTTCCATGTCTTTGCTGTTGTTATGCACATAACTTCCATGATGCACATAGTTTCCATGTCTCACTAGCTAAGCTCTGCACTGAAATATTCATGCATATCTTGTAAAGTTGTGTTAGAGTACATCTTACTAATCCATTTTACTTTCATCTAGAGGAAAGGGGCTGACAATCCCAAGCTTCCAATGCCATAGATGGGCTGCAGCACACATTTCTTTTTTCACTCTCCTCCTTTCCAGGACAGTACACTCTGTGACACTCATATCCAGGTCAACATCCACCCATTTCTGAGGGGTCACTAAAAAGACTTCTCTGCTTCAATTAACACAGTCTCACTTGGAGATCCTCACAAACAAGCCTGACAGTCAAATGAAATTTTACAGCACGATCCTGTGTCCCTACCTAACTCAGCCTTGCTTAGGCAATTTGCAATCTCTCTTCCTTAGAATTCATCAAAGCTGTAAGTTATTAATCTGCTCTAGGGACAACAACAGACCATGCAATTTGGTCCTATAACTGGCATATCCTACTTTAAATTTGGAGGTAATCAGCAGTTAATTACTTAGGAAAATAGTACGGTTTTCTGGTTTGTTTTCTGCTGTTTCTTGATGAGCCTAAACCACACATACAAGAGATTCAAAGCCATCTTACAACAGTCCCACAGAAGACAATATGATTTGCTGGATCAGTCCTCAAGAAAACATGTAAGTGCACAAACACCACACAGAGAGCAAATAGTGGTATGATGAAAATCCCCTTTAATTTGATGACAATCTTTTCATTCTCTCAAAGACTTCCTACGTTTTAATGCTGAAATGAGCAGATGGGTATGGCTGCTGCCATAATTAATGACCTTATGGTTAATCAACCAATGCCCATTGCCATAATTAACTAGAAGATGGTTTAGCTATGTTGAACTTACAGTGTGTGTATATATATATATATATATGTAAAAATATTAGATAGATAGATCTCATAATACACCCATGTAAGCACCTTACAGGATCTTAATTTACAATGATCACCCAATGGAAATCAGACTGACACAAACACTCCTACCTCACTGCACTCTTTGCCATTTAGAGCCAACTGTAATGCCACCAGCCCAAGCAGGATACAAATTCTAGCTTTCTGGTTTGTCAATTCAAATTCAATTTCAAGCTTTCCAGTTTGTCTGCCAGGACTGTAACAAAAGACACGCTTTGCACATTATGAAGATGCTTGTAAGTTATTACTGGTCTTAGCATTTACTGAAAAACAGAGTATATAAAACCACCTGCAATATAATCATATAAAATTAAATACGCATATATTTACACACACAGCATGCCCAAACAATTTGTCATGTCCATATGAGTCTTAATATAAAAATGTATTTTGACTTGCCATAAGCAACGAATTTGATTAAATACAGAGGGCTTTTTCAATTGAGTAACTCCAACTAACCCGAAAGTGAGATATTAAGTGGATCACTAGCCAACCACAAGCACAGTCACAAACAAGCAGGTGAATTTCAAAGGAAAATATCAAACCTCTTAAAAAAGAAAAATAGCTCCACTTGTCTTCAAATCTTGATCTATGGTCTGTAAGCATGTGTCCTGGTTTACAAGACAGGTGTCTGCTAGGGAAGGCAGAGAAGCCTCCCGTGGACAGGAGAATGTAACCCCCCTCACTCCAAACTATTAGAATTTTGAAATTAAGGGGGGGTCTCAGGCTAAGATATGGGAATAGGAACAACAGTTCTTTACTAGTATGTATGATAAAGCAAACAAACAACAACAGCTACGGCACTAACAACAAACAGAACCCGGCACCCAGCGACGCCGCTCGGCTGCGGCACTGTCCCTGTGCTGCAGTTCCGCTCACGGCCGGCAGGGGCGCTGGCAGCTCCCGGTGCTCAGGGCAGGTGCGGTGATCCCCACGCGGCTGCAGGGGGCGCTCCGGCGCGGGCTCGGGCAGCACGTGGCGATGGCGGCTCGGCTGAGATGGGGAGGGATGGAAGAGAGGCCTCGCTTCACAAACACCTGGGGCAGCGATCCCGGTGCTCCTAGCAGGACTCTTGGAAGCAGCAGGCTGGAAACTGCAGGAATGAGCAGAAATCCTGGGGCAGTGAATGAGAATGTCCCAAAAACTCTGCAGCAAAAAGCTGGAACCTGCAGGATGTCCTGGCAGGGCAGGGGACTGTGACACCCGGCAGCAGGAGAAAAGTTCCCGGCTGGGTCACCGCGGTGGTAGGAGAAGGCAGCGGAGTCTTGCAGTGGTGATGAAATTCCCTCTGCAGCCTGTGTCCCCTCCGGTGCCAGTGCCGAGAGCTCGAGAGCTCGAGCGAGCTAGGAAGTGCCCCCAGCCCCAGATCTCTAGGTATCCCCACCCCATCTCAAGCCATCAATTTCCATTAGCAACTCAATGGAAAAAATTCCACAGGTGGTAAAGAGAGAACAGGAAAGGAAAGAAAAAAACAAAACCCAACCCCCAACAGGATGAGAAAGCACTTGATTAAACACAGATACCGTAATTTGATGAGAACAGTTTCTATCATTAACCTGCTCAATGAAACAGTCCAGGACTTATTTACTGTAAGCCAATTAATAACTGAATGAAACCTATGTTAACACAATTTACGATTTATATTATACAGATCTATAATATCTTACAAATAAGAAGATGAATTGTTTTCTTTATTACACTCAGCTTGCGCATAATACCATGGCAAGCATTTCTCTGCTCACAATAGTTAACAGCACATACCAATATAATTTGGCACCTCTGGCTAACATTTATGCATGGTTTAAAGTAAGAAAGTATCAAAGGAAGAAAGCAAAACTCAAATGTAGTCAAAGCATCAAGGAAAAAGGTGTTCCAAAAAAAGAACAAAATAAAAACAGAGGAACTAAAATTCTACAAGATCTATTTGGATCTCTCCCACATATATATTTCCAAAACCAACACATAGCTACATTAGATTAACAAAAAGATACTCAATTCATTCAAACAACCATTAATTGCTTTAAGTTCAAAAATAGTTTATGGATGGAATGCTTTGTATTGCATGTAAAGCTTCACCAGCAGCTAAACCTAAACTACGTAACCTAATTGTCAGCTGGAGATGAGGGGAGTTTCATCAAAAGACATCTATACAGTGCTTCGACTTTTCACACATATTTCACCCATCATATCAATGTTCTAAGAGCTGTGAAATTATACTTTCTTATTTAAAATTACTCAAATCTCCCAAATCTGGTCTCCAATTTTTTTAATTGCCAGGAAGTCTAGAGATTCAGGAGATTCAGAGCTCTCTGTTCTACACTAAGAATTATTTAATCACAACACAACAAAGATAAATGATAATTCATAAAAGGAAAGGAAAATAAAAGAAATTTTTAATATCTATTTTACATATACAAAATACAAAATAATAAAATAGAAATTCACACATAAAGACAGAAATTATATCCTTACAACAGCTTGTTTACAAATAAGGTAAAATAGTGAACATTCAATATTTAGGGTAAGCAGTTTAAAAAAAAATCAAAAGGCCCCTGTAACTCTAGTGGCCTTTTGCTAACCGTGTAAATGCACAAGATTATTATGTATTATTTGCTTAGCCATGAATTAAATTATACTGTACTTCAGGGAAAATCAAAGCAGAGCATTCAGGTTTGAGCTATTGCTGAAGAGACATGGGGAGTCGTGCAGTCCTGCACTTACTGCAGGATATGCAGGTACTGTCGAAATCAATAACAGCTGTTTGTCCTTACTTCATAATGAGAATCTGTATCAAAGACAAACATGCTTACCATGCAGAGAAAGAGCCAGGAGCTTCCCCTTCCTCAACTCTCTTTCCTTTTTGGCACTGCTTTTGTAGGAAAAACTGTAACTGAGAATGCTTTACTGGGATGGAATGAAGTATGAAAGGATAAAGGGACACCATTCAAGGGTATCTTTCCTTCAAATGTTCATTGCTCACAGTAAGGTTTTACGCACCGCATTTGCAAGACAGGGCTAAAAAAACACCCCACCAAAATTACTACCACATAATACTAAAAACCTACACAACACTCACTCACAGCTTTTTTATTCCAAACTGACTTAGTTATAGACACAGATGTATCACAGACATGAATGTATTTGAATGGGAAGTGTGTTGGGGGGAAGTGGCATTTAAAAGACACATACATGTGGCCCTTTAGGACATGGCTGAGTGTTATACTTGGAAGTGATGGATTAGCGCTTGGACTCAATGATGTCAGAGGTCTTTACCAGCCTAAAGGTAAAGGCTCTCTCCTGGTTCTCTCCTGCTACAGTACTTTTTACACTGAAGCTGATCAAGAGGGTCTTCAGGCAGTTCCTTCACTAAACAGTCTTCCTTCCAAAATATTGCTGCAAAACTGAGAACAGCTAAATCCTATGAACTTTGGAACCAACCTCCAGAAGGACAGACAGAAAAAATATTTAAAGAAATGCATACATAATTACCACTCCTATGATGATAGCTATAATGCTGAATATATAGCTGTTCTACGGTGCAGTCTCCACCATAGCTCAAAAAATGGCCACATTCCTTCCACATCCTCTCACACCTCCCTCTCAAACCCTCCAAGGGATCCTAAGGTGTCTGAAGAATATGAATGGGGGGAGATGGGAGAAGGAGATTCAACTAGAACCTGAAGTTGGTGCAAACACCTCTAACTGAAAACAGCAACTATTTTGAGATGAACAGACAGTAACATTCTCATTCTGGGAAGTAAATCCTGTATATAGCAAGTAAAGAAACTGTTTAATTAACATAGAATAAAAGGAGTCAAACATTAACCAGGCAGAACCAGGGGATCAAAAGCCCTATCCCTGGACAACCTGCAGAAAAGACCTATTAAGCTTTCCCAATATTTAATTTCAACACAGGTATCCCATGGAGAAGAGAAAAGGATGTGCAATTCTACACCGCAAGGGCAAAGAGTGAGAGAAAACAGTAGTAAGCTGCAGACAGGAATGCCCCAGGCAGAAAGTTTCTAGTCTGTGTTTTCCAGGAGATCTTTATTCTTTCTGTGAGTGATTAGACTGAAGGACTAAGGATTAGACAGAGCATAATGCAAATGTGAAAATTAAAGGAAATAGACAACTGCTCCTGTGATTTTTTTTTTTTTTTTTTGCAAATCAACATAGATAAAAATCCTTTGTGCCTCAGGGAGCAAGGGTCACACACGTCCTCATTGGCAGAGTGAATTCCAGAGCCATGTGTCATCCATCCACTGTGCACACGTCACTCATGTGCTCCTCACTGATCCTGGGCAGTCACTGCCTTATTTTCTCTGAATAGCACAGTAGTAAAAGCACATGATTATACAAATCAAATTACCTGCTGTAGAAGCCTATTCCCTGACAGTAGCAAAGAACCTTACTGTACAAAGGAAGGAAATAAACCCAAGGTAACTTAGTCCAAGGGGAATTACCAGAAACATGTATTCCTAGAAAGTTTAACATTAATATTAAACTAATTTTCTTAATAAAGCAAGAAAGTAAACACAACATCATGTATTACTCACCTCTGCAGGAAATTCCTTGGCTATCAATTACTTGTTTGCAGCATCCACAGATACTGGATTTCTTAAAAGACTTATTTTTGAAGGTGTGAGATCTTGAAGCTGTTTCTTGAGGCTGGAAGCAAGGAGAAAAACATCAGACCTTCACTCAGCTTTCAAGTCATAATTTTAAGGGAAATATAAATAATTTTAAAATAAAACTAACAGTGGTTAGTTTTGAAACTAACCACTGTGTTAGTGGTTATATATAGTAGTGTATATATATATATATACACTGTGGTTATATATAGTAGTGTATATATATATAATAATTTAACAGGCATGTTATATTTAGCAGTATAGCAGTAGTAACATGAAGGTGCTCTCGCTTGCTCTCTCATCCTTGCTCCTGTTCTGTAACATAAGCTTTCCACTCTCAAGTGTGGGAGACAACAGAATGTGAGGAACCTCTTCCATATCAGGACATGGCCACTGCAATTAATTTTTTATCATAATTTCACAATTCACTCTCTAACTTATCTTTTAAGAGGAAATATAGAATGTCTATGATATGACCAATAGTCTTCTGACCTAAGGCCTCATCTACATAAAAACTAGCATTGGTTCAGTTTAAACTAGTTAAAAATATCATAAGTACTGCCCTATCACAGTAGCCAATTTAACTAAAGCTAACTTAAATATCCCTTTGTTTCTTTCCTGCGTAAGAAACATACACTAGTTTAAAGTAGCGTTATTTCCACAGCTGAAATATCATATTGAAATATAATGCAATTATGAAATTTCTAACTGGGGACAAAATTCAAAAAGCCAATACCCTATTTTCAATGGGTATTTTATGGCTTCTCTAACTTACGAAACATTTAGGCAGAAAAACACAGGAGGCTATCAAAAGCCTTTGACAGCCATTATCTTTTCCAGAAGCTGCAGAACAACATTCATGTTCATTGGCAGACTTTCTGGAAATATCAGTTACTTATTCAGAAATAAAAATACATTTCACCAGACCATGAAAACCTCCAAACGCTCTTCACGTTTCTTCATTTTCATTTCACATTTGCACCTTACTGTCCTTAAAATACTGCAAACAAGCCTGCATTCAACACTAACACCTGTGCTGAGCTTTAGCAGCACAAGGGTCTAGAAGCAGAAAGCTGTCCCATGGCTGGACCACTGCAGCACCCGACTTCCACCCAGAGGTCAGTTGAGAAAGTCTCCCAGCATGGTGCAGTGCATAAGGTAACATGGTAAAGAGGTATCACAAGATTTCTTTGTGGCTTTAAGCAACTCAGCATGGCTCTAGGCAAAAGCTTTACTGACTCCAAAAATAACTACAACATAACTACATGACAGGCACAAGAACAATAATAAAAATCAATTACACTTTTCACATACAGCCTCCACATGGGCCTATCCAAACTCCACAGAAGCCCTGAGGAGCACAGATTGCAACAACTGAGCAGTCTGGGAGCTCAGAGGCTATCCTCACTGTGGATTCACAGTCAGCTTGATCTTAAGAATAGCTTCAGGAAATATTGTTGGTCTTACCCACAGCGTAAAGCCAAGATAATTCAGACTACAGTAATAAACTTTAGTCTGGACTCTCAGGAAAATCTTTCCCATGATAAGGTATATTAATCAGCAGAAACAGTGAGAGAAATAATCTACTAGTCCATATCCTTGGAAGTCTGAAACAGGGGATTAAACATTTGAGAAATAAAACCGAATTGTTTACAGTGCTTCATAGTGTGTTGGGTTTGCATGGCCAGGTTTTGGTGGGCAGAGTGACTACAGCAGTGGCTTCTATGAGGAATTGATAGAAGTTTCCTCCATTTCCAGCACAGTCAATGCCAACCAGCTCCAAGACGGCCACTGCTGGTCAAGACTGGGCCAATCAGACATGGTAGTAATGCCTCTACGATAACGTTTTTAAGAAGAAAAAAGTTATTGTGAAGATATAATTTTGGCCAAGGAAGAGCAGGGTGAGAATATGCGAGAGGAACCACTCTGCAGACACCAAGGTCAGTAGAGACGGAGGGGGCAGAGGTGCTCCAAGCATGGGAGCTGAGATTCCTCTGCAGTCCGTGGTGAACACCATGGAGAAGCAGCTGTCCCTCAGCAGCCCATGGAGAACCACAGGGATGCAGAAATCCATCTGCAGCCCACGGAGGAGTCCCACATAGGAGCAGGGGGATGCCTGAGAGAAGGCTGCAAACCTGTGGGAGGCCTGCGCTGGAACAGGCTCCTGGCAGGGACCTGCAGACCCATGTAGAGGAGGGAGCAGGTTTCCTAGTAAGACTTGTGACCCCATGGAGGACCCACACTGGAGCAGGCTGTTCTCAAAGGATCCATGGAATAGTGACCCACATTGCAGCAGTTTATGCAGAACTGCAGCCTATGGGATGGATTCACATCAATGGAGTTTGTGGAGCAACATCTTCCATTGAAGGGAAACTCATGCTGGAGGCAGGGCAAGACTTCTCTCCCTGAGCAGCAGCAGAAACAACTTGTCATCAATTGATGTTGATTCCCATTCCCCATCTCCCTGCACCGCTGGGGGGAGGAGGTAGAGCTGGGAAGAAACATAGGGGTGGGGAAAGGTATTTTTAAGGTCTAACTTGATTTTTCAATATTCTACTCTCATTTTGTTAACAAATTCTATTAATATCTCTAGTTTGAGCCTGGTTTGCCCATGACGGCATTTGGTGAGTCACCTCACTCTGTCCTTAGCTCATGAGCCCTTCCCTGTGCAGCTGCAGAGAAAAGTGATAGGGAAGCTTTGGTGGGTACCTGTCATCCAGTCAGAGTCAACCCACTACTGTCTTTTTGGAGCCAAAACTCAAGAAGGGGGTCTGCTGTGGTTTAAGCCCAGATGGAAATTAAGCACCATACAGCTGTTCAGTCAGGTCCTCACTTTCTTCCCCCTCCACCGCTCACGGAATGGGGAGAAGAATTGATGTGAAACTTGCGTGTTGAGATAAGAACAATTTATTAATAATTATTATTGTATTGTACTTTATTTTCACTTGTAAATAATGATGATAATAAAAAGGAAACAGTAAGTGATACACAATGCAATTGCTCGCTACCCAGTGACTGATGCCAGACCACCCCTCCTGAATGCAGATCGCCCACCCTTTCAGTAAGTCGTCCCAGTTTATATATATAGGGCATGATGTTTTATGGTATGACATATCCCTTTGGTCAGTTCAGGTCACCTGTCCCAGCTACACTCTCTCCCAGACTGTTTTGCTCACCTCCTCACCAGAAAAGCATGAGACAAGGGGGAGAAAAAAGTCCTTGACTTAGTATAAACACAACTTGGCAAAACACAAAACATCGGTATGTTATCAACACCATTTTATACCAAATCCAAAACATAGCACTGTAACAGCTACTGAGAAGAAATTAACTCTATCCTAGCTAAAACCAGGGTAATTAGACACTCTGATTACTCCTTGTAGAAATCAAAGGCATAAATTCCCCTGTATGACATTTGCAGCATGTTATTTCAAGTTAAATTGCAAGATGCTGTCAGAAGTATGATTCATATCAAAAATAAACACTAAAGAAAAAGAACATCTGAACTCCAGAATTACATAGGAGCACAGCTGATGGCAAACAGATCAAAGTTATTAGTTTTGAAAAACCTCTGTCATGGCTGGTTTTTCTGCCTTTGAAACTACAGGAGATCCTTGTAAGGAGACAGGGTCTAGAAGGAAGAAAAAGTATCACTACATGCAGGCAAATTTTCTAATCCAATACAAGGAGGTTCTGTGCCATACTGGGTTTGGGCATTGTTCCAAAAGAGCTGGGAGTCCCTCATTTCCATAGCCTCTTTT
>VXAX01007350.1:183890-211088 GCA_013399835.1 Leptocoma aspasia
GAAGCTGGAACTCTGTCCCAGACTTACATCAATGTAACTCAGCAGACAGTGTAAAAACTTACAGACGCATCCTCAGCTGTCCTCATCAGCTGATAAATTTCAAATACTACTCATGACAGAGCATTTTCTTTAGGTAGCTACAGGCTAAACATCATCAGATGCAAAATTCACAGCAACTCTGTCAAAGGCAGTTTACACAAAAAACTCTCCAGACTGAAATTAAGCCAGTATAGATTAAAACAGTCAAGATCCACAACTTTGTTTTTTGCAATTCCTTCTTGACAGAGACTTAGCACTGATTCATTACACCTATGGAATAGGAATTCCTAATATTATTTCCAAATATCATATCACAACATAGCAGTTGATGTTTCAATGAGTAACAGACCTAAGTAACATTAGTTTATTTCAACTTCATGTTTCCAACATGTAAACTGCAACTGTGATAACAGTTCATTCTTTAAAGAGGCAGTCAGAGAATTTAGATATTTTATTAAATAATCAAGGAAATATTTTTAAATTAAACCTTATCAAATAATCTTCAAGAAAACTATATAAATATATTCACACACATACATGCTCCATTAAAAACAAACAAACAAAGAAAAGGCACTTAGCTGAACAGAACTGGTTCCCTACAAAGTCATCCAGGCAGTGACTAAGTTATATTTATGAGAAAATTTTCAAAAATCTAATAAAAAATTATTAGACTTTTGAAATTAAATAATTTATTTCAGGTGCTACTCTGTGTTGATGAGGTAGCCAAAACATGTTTGTACATTATTTCTCCATCTCCAAAACTTGTAAAAATCCATGTCACATTCCAGCTAAAAGAAAATTATAAATATACATACAAAGTCCTATTAACTTTCCCTATGGCAGACTCTAGTCGTGCTGAATTTTACATGGCCTCTTAGCATAACAGCAGAATCATATAAAGCAAAATATGTTCTGTTCACTTCCCACCTGTGGTCAAACAAATTCTTTTTCCTTATCCTCTAACTTACCAACCTATACTGCAATTTCCTAGGACTCTCCTTGTGCATTCTTCTACTCTCCAAGGTAGCTTTAAAACCACTGGATTATATAATGCTTACAACTCTTACTTTAAATGCATGGATGGAGGGGCCAGCAATGTATTAGCAGAATAGGTATTTCACCACCTTTTACAGGCTAGAGAAATGTCCATAGGTGTTTCCAAAAGAAAGGTTCAGATGACTGAAAGAAGCCTTCATGAAAAGTCTCAGGCCCAGTTCAAAAAATGAAACCTTTGCAAAACTAAATTATATAAATAAACCACATCACTAACGAAAAAACAGCACACCAAACAGAGCAATGTCACCTCTCAGCCCTTCTGTTAAGTTTGCTCATTGTTACTTCTGTTGCTTCTCCACTTCCTCTTCCTTCTTACTTGAAGTGCACCACAGAAGTCGCATGATTTCTGCCCAGTTACTTAAAGATCCCAGGGAAAAATCAAAGAATAAAATCCCTTCAAGTTACCCACACTTTCCCACAGCTAGCATTCCTCAAGCAAATACTGATGAGATAGAGCTGCCAGAATATAAGAGTTGGAATTACAATGATGAAACAAAATAGCTTTGAGTTCCTCTACTCTCCACGCAGTAAAAGAGCATTTTTTAACCTTCCTCCTCCTGAACTGGTACTCCACATTTGCTGCAGGTTTTATTTCCAGAAAAAAAAAAAATTTAAGAATGCCTACTGTACATACAGACCACGTAATATATTATCCACCTCCCCCCTAAACCTAGGTTTTAGAACAGGGCTGACCACGACTTCTTGGTGACTAAAAAAACTGAGAAACGTGAAAAGTCTCACACAAGGATAATATGAATATACACTTAAGAACTTCCAGAAATAGCAAAAAGCATAGCCTATGAGATCCTGTGCAGCTCTCATGTACGAGAATCTCTTGGAAAACACATTATTGCTTTAAAAGTAGCACTGTATTTTAGCCAAATGACATCAACTAAACCCATCACACACATTTAAGTACATCCACAAGTACCACCAGTGAATATATAAATATTGTAGAACCTATGATACATGACAAGAATATGGGATGGTGGCAAAAGAATTAGAACACTAAAGTATTTTTACGCTGGCTGAAATAAGGTATTTTTGGCTGTTTCTTTCAAAAAAATTATTTCTACAGTGACAGACATAACATATATATATATGCATAAAAATATATTTTTTTTACAAACACATCCTAAAATGTACACAAATAGCTAGTTATTCTACTAACCCTATTACCAAATAACTTCAGAGGAATTTCAAAGACAATGGAGTATTTGTTATAGGCACCCCATTTCCTCCTCATTCATTCAAAGTGTTTCACAGAAAGATAGACAAGTAGCCCAAGCTAGAGAAGAGAACTATGACTTTGGGTCATGCAACCTGAACCAGCAATGTGTCTCCAAGTGGAGTCTGCTCCTGATTTATGATTCAAGTGAGAGCACATGGAGAAGTTAGTGAGAAAAAAAAAGTCTCACCAAACCAGTTGAGCAAAGTCCATGTCAAAAAGAAAAGACATCTTGTAATTTGGTAGTACAAAACTGCCTTACTGTACAAGCATAAGGGGCCAAAAAAGTAACATAAAATGACAGAAAGTACTTTTTCCCAGCTTATTGAAAATATTTGGTACTACAGTTTCAAGCAGCAGAGGCCTTTGTAGTCTCTCAGACTAAAGAAATCCAGGTCTTCATTATTTTAATAAGAAACTCTCCCTAGGTACCAGGGTTTCAAACCTATACACTTTTCAAAAAACAAACAAACAAACCAACCCAACCAAAAAAAGCCCCTGAAAAGCAAGTTTCTGTCCAAACGACCTTACAAGCCATACAGATTTAAAGAAAAACATCAGAAGTGAAAAGCACCAACACTCAATGCTTATTCGGTGTATCAACAGCCAACTGCAAAAAACATGGCTCAAAACATAAGCTTTGCCCTGCTGGGTTAGCACAACATCCACCTCCTCCACACATGTACTTCACTGTTGTTTCAGAGAGACACTATTCAAGCAGAGCAAGCCAGCCCCGTCCCTTCTGTGTCCCACTCCCTTCGTGCTCCTGCATGTACATGCATGCTAGAAGGTCCATCACAGACCCATCCTCCCCGTTTGTGCTAATGGACCCATTTCCCACTAGTTCCGTCAAAATCTTGCTTTGAACATGCTGGCAGTGTCTGCCCCACAATATTTTGCAGCAGAATGCTCCAAAAAGCCATACTCTCTTTTATTTAAAGTATCTTCATTTGTTCACTTCAAAGTAAACTACCACCACGTCTGATGCTTACTAGTTTCTGCATTGTGGGACTGCATAACTAGCTCTGTATGTTAACTTACCCAACATCTTTGTTTTTGGAAAACTAAAGCGAGGAGTCCCCATCTTTTCAGTCCCTTTCCAAAAAGCAACTTTTCCATCCCCTTGACCATTTTCATCACCCTACCACATGCTTTTATACAGGCTGGGATCTGATACATACTTCAAAGTTTCAAGTTAAGAATCCAAAAGGATAGACTTGCTCCACAGCCTATCCATACAGCCTAGTACTCTAGATCTAGATTTCCAGACATAGCTGCTTCTAATTCCTGCTGCCAAAATTAAAAAAAAAACCACCTTGGAAGCTGAAAGGAAAATTGCATTGGCCCTCACACACAAAACTTTTCAACTTGGCTCTCTCACTTTCAGCTCTGAACTAACAAGTTAAAAGCCAGACAGACACAAGGCAGCGCAAGATGCAACAGAGAAGCGGCAGAACAAACCTCGTCCCGCGCTGGGTTCTGGAATGAGGGTCCGGAGCCTCAACTACCCTACCAAGTGACCTGTCCAGAGAGAGCCATGACTAAACGTAAAAGCAACTTCCCTGTTCCCTAATAAGAGTGGATCTGTGTCTCATGTACTATTCTTTCATGCACATTTGTCCTTTGTAGACAGTTCACCTCAGAGGTGGTCATCATCTAGACCATCTAAGTCCTTCATCAATCGCAGGTGCTCTTCTCAAAATTTTAAATTCTTGAGACAAAGCACTACCAGCTTTCTTTGAAAAATGATTTCTACAAGGTGCAAAGGTAACGTAAGAGAATAAAGTGTTTGAAAAAGACTGGTAATTAGATAAATTTCTTTTCCCTTTTTAAACTTTGAAGTTGACTACCTCCAATTTAAAACAACAAATAGAAACTTCATCATGCTTGCAATTTTCCAAGAAGTTCTTCCCTTTATGATCTTGCTGAGATTTCAGCCCAGAAAATTGTAGGTCCAGATCTGCACAGAGGTGGGTAACACCTGCTGAAGAAAAACAGCACCCCAGGTTCTCGGAATGCATGCCCATTAGTAGCCCAACATTCCTTCCAGCAGAATAGAGGCAGAGCAACACGCCTGCTGGAGAGATGGAACTTTCTTGCCTTTCTCCAGCCAAATCCTCACTACTCTCTTTTATCCTAATATCCCTAGGCATGAGTCACCTGTACAGAGCAGTGGTTCACTCCCACTTCTCCCAACAGGAAAAAACAGGGGAGCCTGAGGTTCGCTCCTCTCACATAAAACAGCAGCAGATCTCAGATCTTTTCATTTCATCACTTCATTGCATTTTTGTTTCAACACCTCCATTTCTCCACTGCTCATGCATCTGTACAAGTGGAAAAGCAATCAGGAGACAGATGGACAGTCCATTAAGCCAATCATTATTCCAGACACTGAAAAACTTGTCTATTTTATCCTCATCTCATTGGCAAACCAACATTTGTTCTGTATGGGAAAATATCATAGAAAGGAAATGTCTGAAAGCAGCAAAGGACTATCCTTTGCTTTTCATGCAAGTTCAGTGTTTGTCAATGGCTATTTTTCTTCTTCGTTAAATGAACTGACCTTGTCTTCTCTGAGACTATAA
Organism: Leptocoma aspasia; assembly: GCA_013399835.1. Taxonomy (NCBI): domain Eukaryota; kingdom Metazoa; phylum Chordata; class Aves; order Passeriformes; family Nectariniidae; genus Leptocoma; species Leptocoma aspasia. The sequence continues at coordinate 188,799 of VXAX01007350.1, forward strand.
CACTGCTTGTACTACATAATGACTGGAACTCCCACATAGTCAGAACTGGACAGCTGAAGACTAGAATTCATATATTTAAATAACAGGGAAAAAAGGCCATATCTGAACATACCTGGTTTATTCTGTTTACAGAAAAAAAAATGACAAGCATAAGAAAAGTTAAAATTCAGATACATCAGGCATCTATTCTCGAAATGCTGCCAGCAAATGGGGTTTTTTTAAATCATCTTACACATAGGATCTCCAATCAAATCTTTTCCCACTGCAGATGAATTCTTGCAGGTACACAAATACATTTGAGTTTACATGCATGTTTCCTTTCTCTATCTTGACAGTCCCTAATGAGACTGTTTCCAGAAGCAATGAAGGACTGCAGCAATCTGTAACCTAACCCTTTTGTGACATAATGCAGACACAAGGCCAAATACTAAAGAGCTACCAAGAGTTCTCTTGTAGCTGTGGGGACCAGAGATCCGGCCAGGGAAAGGCTTGCTGTGCTCCCCTGGAGAGCCAACCCCTGAATCACAAACTTTTTGGTTAGGGTGAGAGCCCAGAGGCCTTTGCAACCCTATGTTGATTCTTTATTACTCATTGGCCCTTCCCCTTTTGCTCTGCCTCTGCACCCTCTCCCTATTGGTTTCTGAGTTCTGTCCCACCCCTCACCTTCCCTATATAAACGCCTGCTTTTCCCTGGTACCTTGGAGCTTTTGTCCCTGGCACCCTTTGCAGAGGGCCCTGCTCTTAATAAAGGCTTGTTCTCTGTGGAACACCAGACAAAGCTCTTGTCTCTTTCTCCCCGCTGCCCCGAGGAAGAAGCCGAAGCTGAACAACGAAGGACATGCCTGTGCCCCTGAGCCGTCCTTTTCAGGACACTTCTTCAGGAAGGTTTGCGGCACCCTTACCACCCACCCCCGCCACCAAGGCGGTAGCGATTTCTGATGTGGTAATAACCAGAGCCTAAAAACAAACAAAACAATAATTTAAAACAAAAATCACCAAAAAAAAAACCAACCAGGAAATCTACCAAGGAAACAACTAGGAACAATCTAACAAGGAACAACCAGGAAATTTAGCAAATCCTGCGAAGAAAGGAGAGAAAGCAAACGAGGAGGTCAGACCTGCACTAGAAAAAGGATAGACAGAAGCAGCTATGTATCAGAACACTGGTCAGAAAAAAAACAGCTGAGAGGAATGAAGGTGTATGTCACTAAATCAGACACTAAAAAGTAGAAGAAATATTACTGATACTAATGCAGTGAATATTCTTACCCATTTTATTTAGGCTCACAGCTTGAGTTTTCTCTCCTATCCTGACAATCCTGCTTGAGGCAAGTGTGCTACACTAATACATATTCAATTTAGCACTTCAGGCAGGTAATGTGTGCAGCATAGAAGTGATATCTTACAGATGTATCTTTTCTACCCACTTTCCTCCAGAAAAAAATCAGCATCCAGGATAGAAGTACAGAGGTAAGGAAGTTGACAGTTGCACACTGCATACATATGTGCATTCAGCAGCTGCTGTACTAAGGAAGCATAAACACTGAAACTGCATTTATCAGGGAGGTCATCAGTCAGGTTATTACATCTTCAAAAGCAGAACATAACAAGCTTTCCAAGTCTGCAGGAAGATCTCATTGTAGGTATTCAGCAGGATGAAGACACAGCAATCTCAAATCAGTCTCCTCCTCTCCCCACACATATCCTTATTTACCTACTGTATTTTAATCCAGGCGTGGCTCATAGGACCAGCATGGCTCACAGGACTTACTGACACAGACAGTATTAGTGACTGCATGAAGTCTATGTGGCTGTTACACTTTGAAAGGCTGGAATTACACTAAGCAAGGAACAGAGTGCAGACCAGCATCTGTGGCCAAAACATCTTCACTCAACACCTTCATTCTCCACACTAAAGCAGGTACTTCAATTTATTCCTCTAGGTCAGAAGCAATGGTATTCCAAATGCTCCTGTTTCAGTGTGTAAATAGCTCTAGTTAAACAAACAATCCCATACAGATTACCATCTGCACTAATGATAGTAACTCATACTGAAAACAACACTCTGTGTTGTATGCCTGGAATTATGTCCTTATCTATTTCCTCTTTTTATAAATTTATCATACTTAATGCAGTTAAGACTATTCCAAACAGTAATCTAAACCAACATATTTTATATAACAACTTAAAATATAAACGTTTTTTGCATTTCATTAAACCCAAGGACTCAGAATTTTTGGCTTACAAAATTTTTTATTCAGTAATTTAGGAAGTAGGAGAGAACCTCATGTAGAAAATGAAAATCTCCATTTTGCGCTTTTGGGTAAAGCTTAATTTCTTTCATAACATCTCGTTTCATTTTTTCCTGCTCTTTTACTGAAGCTTTGACAACTTTTTTTCCAACAAGTTATAATCAATCATTTTCAGGAAACAGAATCTAACCAGTATTACACAGATTTCTACAAAAAATTTTATAGGATAAATGCCACTCTAAAAATCAGAAATGTTTACTCAGTAATCCTGTTCCGGGATGCAAATTCAATACTTTTGTTGGCGAGCAGACAACTTGTGGTTAGTAATTTATTTTGTATTTATCCTGGTGTGCCTGTGTGGTCTTTGAAAACACAAGCTGAGGAAAAAACACTCTACTTGCAACTGCAGATTTTCCATTCCTTCTATTTTTTTTTTTTTAATACTATAAGATTGGTGGTACTGACCACTGAACACAAGTGTTTCTTGTTAAAGCAGTATACTGGATCAAAGCCTCGACCGTATTCCCGTATTGCTACTAACCACAGATAATATACAGAATCCACACTCACCACCTAAACAAATCAGAGGAAACTTTGAGATAGTACAGGTACTGGGTAGGTTTGTATTTTACTGAAGAACATGAATGACACACAAAAAAAACCCAAACAAACAAAAACCATCAAGCACTAGTGTCAAAACTTCCTGGTTAAAACTATCATTCATATTACAACAACACTTTCATGATGTTGACAACTATTTTTAAAAATGCTAAGGAGGAATCACTGTTCGCCTGATGGTAACAAACACAATGGTCACTGTGACAAACAGCAAAATAAGGCTCCTCTTCCAACCCACACACTGCTTCCAGCTCTAACCATCCCTTACACTCTGGTACCTGAATCAGTACTATGGAAAGTATGGAAAGGCTTTGGCAGACACGCTGAGCACAAGATGCACTCACACTTCACAATACAGAAACGAAAAGCACTTGCCACGTCAGGTTCAACCTTTAACTCTATTTGAGAGAGCAAACGTAAGAAATGTTTAGCAGCAAAGCGTACCGTGTTATGGTAAAAGAATGCATCAATAGCAAGCTAATAATCATAATTATACCTACTTCTGCTGAACCTCAGATTTTTATACATAAAAGAATTTTAATTAACCTTAATCCCACCTTATTAAGAACCATTTTCACAGTCACTTCAGTCACAAGCTGGAGATTGGATAACACCCTTGGCTACCTGTCCAAATGGTCTCTACCTTTTCAGTTAGCTATTCCCATTCAAATGTTTACCTCTAGCAAGAGTACAAGAAAATAGGCATTTTGACAAATTTCATAAATTCAGGTCACTGATTAGTGCAGGTTGCACCTAACTGGGACCACTCTATGTTCTCATCCAGCCAGGAAAAGATTTGTTGGTACTGGCCTGAGGCTTGGAACTTTGATTCCTCTCCTCTGCCATACGAATGAACCAGAATAATGTAAAATGGCCTAAGTACAAGGATCACATTCAGTTACAAGACCTAAAGCTCTTGTGGAAATGGAAATCAAAGACAAGAGACATTTATGGGGTTATTATACAGTGCCTGCTCTGTAGCTGATTAACTTGGACACTCACTCAAGGACAAATAGTTAAACTATTACATCAAGAAAAACAATTACATAAAATGCAACTGTTGCTTAATTCAACTGACCTGCTCTTTTCTTTTGGCTCAAAAAACTACACACTTTAAATTTCTAAATAGCTATCCTAGCTATTTCTCTGGCACTAAAATCAGGATCTCTTATCACAGCAAGTAAAGAAAAACTCAACAAGACACACGTTTAACTTAATTTCCATTATCCTTTTCAAAGGCCCAAAGAATCCACTTGAAACACCCACTTCTTCCTTCTACCAACAACAATGCTTCACAAACCCTTACTCTGCTTATCAAACACTCTCCAATCTCATCAGTATCACTTCATCAGGGATCTTCAGTTTCCATTCACATCTATAGCACCAAGAGTACTTTCATATTGGCACTCTGCCTTTTTCCTCTTTTCTCAGAAAAAAAGTTTCCTTTAAAGCCTTCATAATTTCTACTTTATCATAGGTTAGATTTCTTTTCTTGCACTTTTAGAGGGTTTCATTCATTACCAGAGCAGTTATTACTCCTGCCCCACAGAAAAAAAAACGGAAAGCACTCCTAGAATAGATTCTTAAAATAATTTTCTAGATCACAGTAATTTACAAAAGCAATAGTCCCATGATACACTTGCCAAAATCTGAAATTTCATGGAAATTTATAAAAAAAAAACATGTGAGACCACCGAATACTTATTTAAAATGCTTAGTTAGTTTTGACATCCAATTATTCCAGTAACATTTTCATTATTATGGAGTATATAATGTAGCATATCAATATTGCTGTTGAAACCAACTAAAACTTCTGAAGCATCTTTATGGCCTGGACATGTTTGTTTGCAGTCTGTTGACAAGGCAGGTCTGCAGGCTGGCATTTTTATAAATGTTGTGAAGGGAAAGCACAAACGCTGTTTTGTCAAAACCTGAGGTGTGTCTGCGATCATCTATTAATGAAGAATAGGTAATCTTTCAAAAAAAAAAGCTACCAACTCTCAGTCCAGCCAAAAGCAGGACTTCATCACTCAACGGATGTCACCCAAAAAGCCGGATGGTTAGAGGTTTTACTCTTTCAAAATATTTTTATCTGGCAAAGTAGACTTCTTAGCAAGCAGCAAGCCATTTGACAAGACCAAGCAACTAAGAGCAAGTTATTGCAGAGCTGCAGTATTGGGAAAACACCACCTGCAAGTGTACAGTTACCTACTCAGGATTTCTATGTTGACCTTTCAGAATTACGTGACTTTCTTTGTATAATGTACTTTAGGGCAGGAAATCTTGTAAAATTCTTCAACTGTCACTGTACATCAGCATAGGCCCTGTCCTGTCCTTTCCAGCAAAAGCAGAATTTCCAAACAATAACTCACTTTTCTACAAACACATATAAGCACATTGAGCAAACTACAGTCAGAATACACACTGTTCTCCCAAGCAAGAGTGAATGTAAGAGACAGGGGAGAAGAGAGAACTGCCTCTTCAGAATGTTCTTTCAGGAAAGATTTATAATGCCTTAATGTTGCCAAACAAACCTGATACTAACAGCCAAAGAGAGCCTAGTGACTATATGCTTGTTTTGTTTGTTAATTTTCACTACACACAAGATTGTAAGGCAGTAAAATTTTTTATAAGCTGCAATCCTCAGCAGTAGAGAAACCACAAAGAATGCACAGATGTGACTACGTTCTTCCAAGTTAAAAGCATTACTTCAGAAACATCAGCATATAAAATATGTTGAATCACTGATGAATGAACATACCTCAGTTTGCCCACGAGCCAATTCTCCAGATGAAGTGTTGTGAGCCTGTTTTAAATAAAGGGTTGCTTTAATTAGTGAAATATTACTAACTGACAGGGTAAATTCCAGAAATACTTCACAAGAATTAGAAACCTTTTTCCCCTCACTAAAACAATTTTTAATAGCAGTTAACCACTACACAGCCACATAGGTATGCTCTAAGTATGTCCATTTCTCCTCTGTACATCAAAAAAGCAGTTAAGTGAGAAATAAAAATGTTTACGAAAGCATCTGAAAAAGCTTCCCAGTATTATTAGCAGAGAGGAAGGCAACATTTTATTTCAGACCTGTATCAGATCCCACTAGGTCTGAATTTTTTTTACAGGGGACAGAAGGAAGGGTGGCAGCAGAGGGGGAAACACGTAAAGGAAAGCAGAATGCCAAACAGCTGTTCAAACCAATTTTCAGTTCAGCTTAAGTTCAATTCATAGCCTGTTTTTACACTGACTGGAACTGTCACCTTCCCCCACCTGCAATTAACTGTCCACCTTTTTGCTTTCCAGTTATTCTTTCACCACTTTGAGCAACCTAACACACCACAGTTCACCATGTGAACCCGAGACTCCAGCGTGTCCCCACAATGTCCTCCACACAGTCACAAGCATACTGTGTTTATATGATAGCAACTTCAACTCTGGAAATCAAAATTTGCTGCTGATAGAAGAAGCAATAAGATATCAATACCAGTGCAGATATTTTTAAATGAAAAAATATCATTTTGCAAGCAAATAAAGGATTAAGTATTTTTCTTAGAATGATAAAATTCTAATTTCTTAGAATTAGAATGATAAAATTCTTTTAAAGTTAAGCCAAACCAAATTCTGCAATTTCATAACCTGAATTACTGTATTCTATTCACCCAACCATGACAAATTAATCTTTTCCAGGCAAAACATGCACATATACACAATCTATTAATTGTATAATTCCTGTACCACAACATATAGATGCCCTTTTTGTTCTTACTGCTTGCAGGTGCTGCGAGTAGAGACAGATGTCTTCAGACTAAACTATATGTCTTGTCATAGTAACGCTTTGCAGAAAATTTATTATCTTTGTATTACTCTGCCTCTTGAAGGGTGGCTGTGTTTAACTGTCTCTCTGTGACTGAACGTGCTTTGTGAAAAGGAGAGAACCCCATATAGACTTCTTGGTTTATGTGAAGTATCCCTTAAACATCAGTCTGCCTGAACTGAGATGCAGTGTTCCAGTGAGCTCAGTCTCAGGAAAGCAAGGTGATCCTACAAGGTCATCTAAGTGAAAATTTCTAGCAGAATCAGATGACCTGGAATTTAGACTTATAGTTGTCCAACTCATGCCATCATTTCCAAGCATTCCAGCCAGCATAAGCTTGTATACCTTATAATCTACTGCAATGCTTACCTGCATCATGACCTATGCTAAGACTTCCTCTTCACCACTGACTGATCTATCTAAATGTAGAAGCAAATACTTCCACAGAGACAGCAATTATCCTCCAAGGTCCCCCAAAGGTCCTCATATAATAAGTGCCAATATCTAACACAGTCCTCAAAAAAAAGCCCTCATTTTTACAGGTATTGCACAGTTCATTTTCTTTGACTCACTCAACTTGCTTTAGTCATCAGCTTCTTTTCTTAAAGAGACATTTGTTAAGAAAGCAATTCGACTACTAGAAACCATTTACTGCTCCTGAAAAATTGTAGCAGATGGCAGAATTGCCAATGCTTTTAATTTTTTAACACTGCTATATAACCCAAGATCTCTCAAACACAAAAAAAAGGCCATGCTTTATTCAGTTTATTAAAATTTAAACCCAAATACACAATCTCCTGTTAGCAGAGGCTCAGCTACCAGCAAGTGACAGTCACTGTGAGTTCAGGAGGTTTCAACTGCCCCTGGTTTCTTTTAAAAACACCTCTGTGAGGTGGGTGAGAAAAGCGCTTAATATTCTTTCCTTAGGACTCCAGTGCACCTAGAATGAGCCACAAACTACAAAGGCATCAAGGTAAGGCATCCAATCAAAGCTGGACAGACCACGTTTATTCATCCTAGAACACGGCCTTTGTCAAACACATTTCTGAACAAATTCTCTGAGATCTTAAAATAATCAAAGAGTGATCCCAATCCAAAGCAAACTCCTAAAATCTTTAAATGTAGAAGCAACACGGGGGGGGAAATTCCACTAAAAAAACCTATAAACTTATGGTAGGACTCTGATTTATATGCTGCTAGTTTCTACCTTAATAAGAAATAAACACCCTCAGAGAGATTAAAAGTTCCAAATGACACATGCACACATACAAAATTTTCAAAATGTCTTCTGGGGTAGGGAAAAGGTAGGGGATTAAATCTGTCTGTAACCCAACCAGTGCTATCTTACCTGCAGAATAAGCACCCAGCAGAATTCTGTGAAAATATATAGCAAAGAAAATCCTCGTTCTTTTGAAAATCTTGACTTAAAAGAGCAATTGGAGAGGAGGCAGGGCAATAAAAGTCAAAGAGAATAAGCTTAACAGTCTTTAAGGAGTTTGGTTGAGAATCAGAGCATAACATTCACTATTACCAGCCCTTTGTCTATGTATAGGATCACTTCCACCCACATTTAAGAGGCCTGAAGCTGAAATAAACAAGAAAAACAAATTCATGAGAGTGAACTATTGTGGATTGTCAATGAATCAGATTTTCCTAAACTCACTAAAGTTTCTACGAAGTAACCAAATACTGCAGACGACCACAACATTATACACTGAGACACAGAGGAGGCTCCAAGTGCTTCTGAGCAATTTTACTTCCCTCATCCTGCAGAATACATGATGTTGTTCTGGACAATTAGTGTCAATTTTTTCAAGAGCTGTAGTTTAAGAGTTGTGCAGCCCTGCTTTCCATCCACATTCTTCTTGCATTCCCTCTATCTAGTCTGGAACTCCATGTCAGCAGACAGAGAAATGTCTTCCTGCAGGCAAGAATGAACAATCTCTCCCCAATTACAGAGTCATGTGTGGGCTATAAGCAACTTTCCAAACATAAAAGGAAGGCGGGAATTTGCTATCCCTATATTAGCAAGCTAAAACAAGCCAACCTGCAGATGGAAAGGATCAAAGTGCCTAAGTCACCTCAAAATTAATCCCCTTCAGGAATGTTCACCACCTCCCATCCGCATATACTATATCCCTGCAGTCCCTCCCAGAGCAAAAAGTCAAAGTCTTTGAAATTAGAATGACTACCCAGAATACTGTCATGGTTTGACACTGGCCAAACGCCAGGCACCCATGAAAGTCACCCACTCGCTCTCCCCTGCTACAGCTCGGCAGAGGAGAGAAAAAAAATTAACAAAGGGTTCACGAGCCGAGATAAGGACCAGGAGAAGACAGTCCAAGGGCAAAACAGGTTCAGCTTAGAGGTACAAAGTAAATTTATCACTAACAAAATCAGAGGAGGATAATGAGAAGTAAAACAAGCCCTTAAAAACACCTTTTTCACCCAATGCCTCCCTCCTTCCCACCGACAGTGCACAGAGACAGGGGTGGAGGTTTTGGTCAGTTCGTCACCCCAGATCTTCTTCCACTGCTCAGGGAGAAAAGTCCCTCCCCTGTGAGACTGTGGGGTCCCTCCCACGGGACACAGTTCTCTGTTAACTTCTTCAATGTGGTTCCAATCTCATGAGCAGCAGTATTCCCAAAACCACTGCAGTGTGAGTCCCTCCCACATATGAACAGTCCTCCCAAAACTGCGGTGGCATGAGTCTCTCTTCCACGGGGTACAGTCCACCAAGGAAAGCCTGCTCCAGCCTAGAAGCAGGGACCTCCTCTCTCCACTGGGTCTCCCACTGGATACCAGCCTCCTCCAGACATCCACGAGCTCCAGCGTAAGCACCTCCCCCACAGGCTGCAGGTGGATGTCTGCATCTCCCATGGATCCCCATGGGACAGCTGCTTCACCACGGTCACCAATCACCACGGCCTGCAGAAGAATCTCAGCTCCAGTGCATGAAGCACCTCCTCCCCCTCCTCCACTGACCTTGGTGTTGCCGTGTTGTTTCCTTCACATGATCGCACCTCCTCCTCTTCTCTGGATAGAAAAACATTGTGCCTCCACCTTGTTTTGATTTTCTTCTTAAATATGTTATCACAGAGGCATTACCATTATCTCCAATTGGCCCAGTGACATGTCCATCTTCAGACCCATCAGGGACTGGCTCTGCTGGACATGGCGGAAACTTCTAGCAGCTTCTCACACAAGCCTCTGTGACTCCCAGTTCCAAAAACCAGGCCATGCACAACCAACACAACTTTGCTCACATTTCAGTCCAGCTCAGCCTAACCACGTTTTCTGCATTAAGCAGAATAACTATGTTTTCACAAAATCTCACATCTGCAGGGGACATAGTCTCACTTAAAAGCACACAGATAAAGGCACTAACCAGGACAACTGGGTCTTTTATATGAAGTGTTAAAGTCACTGAACTAGGGGCTGCCTTCTTCACAAATGAGCACAAGCCATTAGAAAACAATTCTCCAAGATTCTTCTGATTATTTATCAGTTCCTTCTAGCAACACGTGATCTTGCACCACATGATCATTGACCATTTTGAATCTATTGTCTTAAACTAGACTGAGAATCAATGTTTCAGCCCCGGTGTTCCGCAGAAGTACTGTTCCGTCCTTGTGGATTCAAGATGTCACAGGTGAACACAGCCACTCTTTCCCAATTAGCCCCCAAATCCTCTTTCTTGGTAAGTGGTATACCGTCTCCTGCAGGCCATAATGAAAGCTGGAGTGCCTCATTAAGTAGTCTCCAGCTTTGGGTAAAGGTCAGTTTGTTGACACACTTTATGACCCTAACATACAAAGAGAACAGCTACTCTCTTTTCAGGGCAGAATGAGCATCTGCATTTCAAAATAAAATAAGAGTAACAGCATGTACACACACAGGGAACAGTCAAAATGTTCCAATGGCATAGAATTAAAAAGTTTAAACTGTAATATTTTAAAATTAGTTTTCTTCAAAGTACCTTTGCACAGCAGAGAGACCAGGAATTAAACAAAAGAATACTCCCAGCAAAAGCTAAAAGATTTTTACATGCTACTCTTGCACTTCCTGGAGAATGGTGTTTTAACTGGCTTCTGGCCTAACTCCTCTAGAGGTTCATTTCCTACATGGAACTATAAATCCCATGATGCACTTTATCAATGCTAACAATAAAACTATTGTGCTTCAGCAAAGCTACTCCTTGGAGAAAAGTCCAGTGCTTACCAAGGCTGGGGGTGGGGGGAGGGGGGAGAAAATATCACAAATTAAGCACATTCCAGAAAGCAACACAGAAGTAAAAGCAAAATATTAGACTGAAAAGGCAGAATTTTTAAGCTGCAAAAGGCAAGAACTCTATAGAAGAATATTAAGTGTCAGGTCAGAACTAAACCTATTTTCTCCTCTGCCACATCATTAAGTGTCTTGAAACACATACATAATTTAATATAGACAGACAAATCTTAACATAAGATTCAAGCTTACACATCTAAATATACTTTTGGAAGGCAGGCAGGCAAAGGAGAGGCAGGGCAGCACCAAAATATTCTACGTAACCACAGTATATAAGACAGAAAGAAATTAGACAAGTAAAAGAATATTAGCATCCATAAAATACTGCAGAACACAAAAAGCTCTCAAAATAACACAGAACAGCTGGAATCGACTGCAGCAAGGCCACTGCTGAATACCTGCTGAAAGGGAACACCTGCAAGGTTACAAAAAGCACAGAATTGTCAGTCATTTCTTTCCACAGTCATAAAGAAAGTATCTAATACTTGCCCATATTTATGTGCTATATTTTACTTATGGATTGAAGATGCACTTCTAAAACATGCATATTGCTGATATTTGAGAGTTTTTATTTCAACAAACCACACTCAAAGAGCAAGAGCAGCTATAAAATAGAACAGCAGGGGATTTTTTTACATGCTTATAACCTTACAGATCAAAAAAAAACAATATTGGGGCTAGACCAGACAAAACAGAGAGAAATTTTAGGAAACAGGCTACTAACAATCTCAGTGGTTCAATTGAAATCTACTAATCTAAACATTTATTACTTAAAATCCAGTCTACTACTAAAAAAACCCCTACGTTTTCCCCCAGAGTTTGATCTTAAATACCCTAACCTACTAAATTTGCCACTGAAAATGCCAGGTTTCCCAGAACTTGCAGTAATAGGTTGTACTTGACTTTTCATCTTCCAAATCAAATCCACCTGAACAGAAAATAAAAATAGTCCTGAAGACCGAGTGTGGCTGTTAACTGCAAGAGCAATTGAATGACTGCAAAAAAAAGATAGCATGCCTCAGGAATGACTTATTTCTAACTTAGTGAAATACTTAGTGCTCTTAAAGGAAGTGTATTCAGAGGTTTTTCAAGTACAAATTAAATTTATTACATACTAAAATCAACAGCAATTAATTAAACCATAGACCTAGATTCTCATTTCTTGACCACTACAACAGTATGTGTTTATTAGCTATAATCAGGTAACAACTCATTCATCAAAGCCAGAGGGATTAGTTTGTTACCAAAATCCAGGCAGCTAAAGTTTCTTCATGTATACGTAATGAATTAAAAAATGGCAAATCGCCCATAACCTGGCAGACGTACAATATCAACAATTTCTTTAGAATTACATTTCAATTGCAAACACAACAGAAAAGTTCAGATCCACCAGGTAAACAAAACCTAGCATATATTTTCAGAAAATCGGATGTTCCCAGAAGTACACAATACCCACAAAGATATTCTTTATAGCTACTATTTCCAGGACACTGCCTGTTAGAAAAGTATCCCATAACAAGTCACTATCACCCATTCATCCAAAGCCTGCATGCACAAAAGCTGTATTTCCATGACTAACTCATTTACAGTTAGGGTAAAGGTCACACCAAGCTGTGGAACACAGATCATGTCTCCCTCTTCACTAGCTCCATAAGAGGCAGAAAACAAGGATGCTCACAATGTGGTACAGAACCTAACACTGCTAAAGGTAGACATTACAAACCATCCAGCTCTGGAAGAAACCTCTAATGGTGTAATCCACTAGCCTCTGGTTGCTATAAAACAGTCAGGAACGCCTGACCTGCGCACATCTCAGTCTCTCCTGTTACAGCAACTGCACTTCATACTAAAGCACTGAAGCAGGAAGGGGATAATCTGCACGTGCAGCCTACAAAAAGGCAAGTCTGGAAGATCTCTAAGCCAGTACACTGTCCTCTGATGTGGAAGGCTCACCTGCAAGCTCCTTCTCACCTTTTCTTCCAGACTGCAGATGAGCGCACCCAAACACAGTGCTGTGGTATCTGTCTCTTCCTGGCTCTCTGAATAGTGGATTATTTACCACAGTGGTCTAGCCCCAGATTCCAACACCAATTTTACCCCTCTTCTTCACAGTGGGTTGCCCACAATTCCCCCTATGCAGCTAAACTACCAACTTACCTGTCTAACAGCAGCAAGCTATCTCTGCCAACCACTACAAACACAGCCACAGCCCTGAAACAGGAAAAAAACCTCGGTGCATCAGAGGATTGAGCTACTGACACTACCGCTGCCAGAGGACTGGAGGAGGATATAGCCACTTCTGCAAGGACAAGAAGCACCAGCAGCATGCTGACAGTGACCAGCAGCACGAAAGAAGGTGCAGAATGCAGAACACAGCTCTCTGGGCCCTCCTCATCCCCTCCGGAGAACAGGTGGCAAGACAGAGGGAAGTGTCCTCTGGGTCACTTTCAACTGTAGCAACTTGCTGAATCACTAAAACGAGAGATATGGAAACCTGAGTGCACAAAAAAAGGCCTCAAAATGCCAAGATGAATAAGGATGATTAGGACACTAAAATGTCCTGTTTTGGCAACCAAGAAGCCTTGCAAAAACCTGACATTTTTGTCTGCCAAAAGATAAAATGTGCAACATGCTTTATATGGCACAAAGAAACACGGATAGAAAGAATATTTCAGCAGAGACCCTGGTATCCAACACAGCAATATTACACAAATATAAATATCCCTCGTCAAATTAGACACTAGTGATTTCTTTTTAACTTATCTCGTCAAAAGAATTTTAGTAGTACTAGCTGCAGAAAAAGAACAAGTACAGAAAGACCTATGGAAGAAGGAAGGCCACCCATTTTACTTCAACTAAAAAGACAGCTGTAAATGACAGCAGTTCTTCTAGTGATCAATGATAATGTGCTTACAGAGCACAGAGTCTGTGAAATGCTATGCAATGTACACAAGGTGGTACGGTATATTGAAAATTTTATATATGGTCTAATATACACTCTTCCTTCTATTGAAAAGAGCTCAAACTCACATCACAGGATTCCAGTTTCTCCACTAAAATGATCTCCTTCAAGAAAAACCATAATACAGCATTTTAATTGAAAGTAAAATCATACATCTACAATCACCTTTTCACTCCATCTGCAAGCATATAGATTTGACCAAATGGAAAGGAAAAAAGATGGCCTCTACTCTGCTTTTTTGTTTGTTTGTTTGTTTCTGTAGTTAAGGCTTAAAAGATATCACCACCAAAGTTTTAGTTTTTCAGTAAATTAATGCAAGACAGAAAGTTAAATTTAAAAAGCTAAGCTGTAGAGGTTTCTCCTGAACATATAAAACCTGTTCTCCAAACACCACCATTCTTCTTCTTCTTATTCCCCAAAGCACAAATAAATACATTTCTCAATGGATTCACATCCTCTTTCTGCCATCCCCAAAGCTAAGAGAGTGTCTGTGCAGCTCACGGAACTACAAAGATATAACAGCATCTTCCCTTCCTCTGTCTCTGAGGCTGCTTAATTTCCTCAGATCCTTTTCAGTGCATGTACACTGAAACCAGGCTGCATCAATGCATCTGTCCATTAGACTGCTGCATATCAATCTACCACCTTATGCCTCAAGCAATTAATTACCTCAATTCTATTATCACACATGTCTGTACCTGCAGGGTAATTAGACAGTAGCATGGTGTGGGGTAGGCAAGATGAGAGAGGGAGTAGTGAGCAAAAGAAAAAAGAAAGGTGGACACCTAATCCCTGTGAAGGAAGGCCATGTTAATTTCCTGTCACTGGCAGATCACTACAACAGACCCTGCAGACTATGAAAGTTCTGGCTTAATATATGAAGTACAGAAAAGTTATACTCTTTTCCAGAAGTTAACAAGTCCTGAGTATGCAAATCCAGTTATATTCTTAAAGTGTGAAAAAACCAGTAACTGTAAAACCACAGTTACATTGTGAAACACATCAATACAAACAACTATCAAATCAAGTGGGGAAAAAAGGTGAGGGGGCACTTACATGCATTAGGTGTCCCTTAAGTGATTAAATGATAATTGTATTATCACTGCAGACTCCCTCACACTACTGTAAAAAACATAAGAAAACCTGAGACTCCCTTTTACCAGAAACAGCAGCCTGCTCTATCCCTAGGTGTAAAATATCATATTGCAGGCTGTTTTTCTGAAACTCAGTTTTTATTCATCATCAAATGGCAGGCTTCGCTTTGGGGACGTTGGCCTGCCAAAACCTTTAATAACTTTGACATTTCCCAGATGCTTGCCTTCCCTACCCCTCACTGTTTGCTGCCAAACACCTGCAAATACTTACATACAAATCCCTGTTATAGGCCTGCTGTGTAAGAAATAACTAAGCAGGAACCAAACTTAACTTTCAGAGAGGCTATCCAGTCACCTGGCTTGCTTCTCACCTTCCAAAGGTACTAAGATCAGGAGAAAGAACAGAACAAAATACCCAAAACCCAGCCCAACCAAAACAAAACAAAACTAAACTAAACTAAAATAAACTACAATAAAATAGCTGAATTGTTCACTCCCTGTCTCCCACCTCTCCTATCACACACCCTCCTTCACAGCTGGAGAGTCTCCATCAAGAGGCATTTTCCAAGAGACTCTTCAGCAACAGCTCAGGTGTGTATCTGATACATACACTTTCATTATGATATGGTAACTTCTGGTTACTTTCAGTCCTGTATTTGAGCCCTCTGCACTCAGGCACAGGAACTAAGGTTAATTTGACCTGCAAAGGTTCTCCTTTTCTAGACTTCATTTCCTTGTTGCTGGTCAGGTTTAGCCTATAAATCCACACTAGTGCTAAAACTGTCAGACATTTCCAGATGGTAAACAACAAGAATTGCTATACAGTGCCATTTCACTCAAACTTTACGTTTTCACTCTTAAATCATCAACATGAATACCTTACTTAACATATAGATAGACACTTCCATTGTCATCTTCATAATTTTGCTCAGTACCAGATGCCAATGCCAGTGCCAGAATTAGGACACAAACTGAATCATGCAATATTTCATTTTAAGTTGCACTGAAAGGGCAAGATTGTGGCAAATAAATAAAGCTGTAAATTTCTGACAAGTTTTGTGAAGCTGATGCGTAAGGTACATTCACCGCTGATTACAACAGGAGAAATTGTATATTCTCAATAGCTACTCAGTAAGGATCAGAAGATACTTCCAAAATGCAAATGAGTTCATAATCCCATTCTTCAACTGGCAGACAGAAAAACACCACTAGAAATTCTCACCAAGAATAAAACTGAACTGTAAGCCCTAAAATTAAATCCTAACCAATTATTAAGTTTCTATAGTATTTTTACTGACTTCTGAAATTGCAGAACAGGTATAATAAAGGAAAACCTATATAAAGGAATGATTTTGGAACTACTCTATTTTAGTTACCATCTCTCTTTTTGTTAAAGACTATATTTAGAAGACACATAGGTAATTATACTAACAAGGTTTTATCCAAATAACTGCCACCCATCTCTCAAAAATACCAATTCATTCTCTGTCATTATGGTCACTTCCAGAGAAGGAAAGTCAGACAGAAGAGATTAAGAGACTTCCCATCAGCTTTTTCTAATGCAAAAGGAATTGCTGTTTTTTTCCAATATTCTGCATTATTAAATCTCTATCTCAGTAGTATCTTCTGATCTGCTAGCCATACAGCTTACAGTCAAAGCGGCAGATAACCCTGAGGAATGGACTTATATGCCACCCTGCAAGCAGCCCAGAGAGAAAGAAAAAGATCCCTGTTGTGGGTTCTGTGTTCAAGATATAAATATTTTCTGAATGACCAGAAAACAAGAGCAGGCCAAAGAAGGCAATGCCAATGGTGATGATATCCCAAAATATCACAGCTGTTATAGTAAAACAAAGTGTGACTTGAAGAAAGATACTTTGGATTAAATCAGAGATTGCAAGGAACACTGATTAAACTACTTGTGGCCACTGCCTTCTCTAAATAATCATTCCCTGGGGCACATGCACAATTTAAGATGAAATAGAATGTTTTAACTTAAATCACAGAAAATTCTTGGTAATGCAGCACTGATTCATGAGTACGTGTACTTCCAACAAATTACATTACTTATTAAACCTTCCAATAAACATTACCTATTAGAAGTAATTGATTTAGTTACACAAAAAAAAGCCAATTCTGACTATGTAGGATGAAAAACCCGCTACTTTGAATACCTCAGAGGTGCTCTTTCACAGCTTCAACCTCATCAAAAATCTCATTAGTTTAAGCAAAAGTCCTGCTTAGCCTAGACTAACTGTAGCTGTTTCTTTTAAAAATTAGCCAGCTTAAGACATCTGTAATCAGTCGAAATTGAGCAGCATACAAAAATTTCCTATCAAATATCACATAAAATAGTCCCAAAGCCCTTGTAGCTCTCTCTACTGTTTCATTTCACACCTAGTAGAAAGTAAACACTACAATTACAAATGTAATGACTACCAGGCACTTCTCAGCATTTAAAAAAAAAAAAAAAAAACCAAAAAAAAAAAAAAACCCCCACCCGAGNAAACGCCACCCCATGCTGTTAAACATATAAGCAGCATTCCAAAATAAAAAATTCAAGTTATGGAAAATACTGCAGTTCTCACCTAATCCTAGACTTGGAAATGTGACTCTTGGTTAAGGTGCAGCTCCTTAACATTCAGGAGACCACCCGACATGGAAGATCACAGCTGTGGAGCCTGAGCCATCCAGCCTCCGCTACTGGCCAGCACCCATGCCAAAAGCTGTTTAAGACCTGGACATTTGTCAGAAGACACACAAAGATCCTGAATCTCGATCCTCAATAAGGATCATTTATCTAAAAAAGCCACCAGAAAGCTTCAAGCAGCGGCAAGTTTTAGCCAGTGATGGCAAGACACTGCCAACAGTTCAGGAAAGCTGGGCATCGGGAGAGATCCGGGTGGGTACCAAAGACAACAAAATTTATCACACACACCAACAGAAGTGCTGAGGTCCAGGGCAGCCTCAGCAAGGGCTGTCTGTGGACGGCAACCCTAGGAGCCGAGCGTCGGGGGAGCTCCCCGCTGGCAGACGCACCTCAGCTCCAGACCGGGGCTTCCCCTGGCATGACAAACCCAAAGGCTGAAGTAACTTTCTAAGAGATAAGCGAGTGCCTGGCCACTAAGTTGCCCAGCACGGAGAGGGCTAGCCTGACTACAGAGATACGGGAGCGCCTTCCCGCCTCCTCGGCCGGAGCCTGCCTGCGGCCGGCACGGCCCTCAGCCCCGGCGCCATCCTGCCTTCCCTGCGGCGGCGCTCCACCACCTCTACCCTCCCGGTAACACGAACTCGCGAACACTGTCCCAGTGGACTGAGCTCCCAATCCCTCTGGGCTGCCCGAGCCCCCGCCCGGCCCCACCACCGGGAGCTGCGCCCTTCCCGCCCGAACACGCTCCGGGGCGAGCCCCGCCGCCCGGCAGCGGCGACTGCGGGGCCGCCGNAAGTTTACCTCGTTTTCCCGGCTCCGCGACAGGACGAGGCGGCTCGGCCGGGGGAGCGGGAGCAGGGATCCCCCTCCCCCAGCGCCGCACACACTTGTTTTTATTTCCTGCGCTCCCTCCCGCCGTGAGAAGGCTCCAGCGTCTCGATCAAGGCTGAAGAGGAGGCGGGGAAGAGGCGCGTGGCACTGCTCCCGGCTTGGGGCGGGGGGTGCGGGGCAGCCTTGCCGTGCCTCAGTGCCCTCACCCTGAGGCCGCGACACCGGCCCCCTCCCCTGACCTGCTACCTGGCGCCATCTCCCCGCGGCAGCCCGACCGCCTCGCTCGGAAGGCTGATCGGCTTGGGAGGGGGGTGGGGGATCTTCAGGCGGGAGAGCGCCGCCCCCCCTAGGGCCCTGCATGGCCGGGCTTCCCTCCGTGTACCGCGGCGGCTCTAAGTGCGAGGCTAGGAGTTGCAGCTCCTGGGACAAGAGCATTTACCTCTCTCCGGGACGGCTTGGCGTGGCTGCCGGCAGAGGAGTGAGGCTAACACCCACGAGCAGCCATGTGCAAAGCGGCCACAGTGAGGAGGCTAAAATCAATTGGGTGCCGAGAGTCTGCACCTGTTAATTTCTCAGCACAGCACCAGACATGCAAAGATGACAGCTAAAATCACTGCTTAGATGCTGTCTAAGGCTGTAGATTCCCTGTCTACATATGTTCATGCAAGTACAGTTCTTTACTGCACTGATATTTATGCTATTTACACATCAAGAATTACCTCTCCCTTGAAGAAGCTCAGGAAAGGGCAGCTCCACACCTGGAGTTCCCGCAGGACATACACACGCGACACTGTTCTCAGTACCTGCTGGTTCACAGCTGCTGCCACTTGCATAAGGAGTAACTTCCGTGACGTAACACAGCCAAAGAGCAGGGCAGGGAGGAAACAGAAGTACTACTGTCCTTTTGCTCCACATTTCAGAAAGCAGAGGTTTTACCCCAGATGCAAAAAATGAGAGTTCATGTCTTTCCTTTGGTGTGGAATTTCACCCCCAAAGGTACCCTGAAATTTAGCTGAAACAGGTATAACTTGAGGCCATTCCTTGCACATACATGTATATATATATAGTTAATCAAATATTAACCGAAGCAATAAGGAATTTAATTTATAAGATTGGGTTTGCTAACACACACCACACTACCAGATGGTAACTGAGGCCTCTCTTGAGGTGAATGCATATTACTAGTGACAAAGGAGAGGATTTGAGCATGCCTCTTTTGATTAGGACCCCATGTAAACAGAGTCTCCATACTAATTTGACCTTGTCGCTTGTTCCAGAAACAAGCTCATAGAAGTGATAAGCAATAATAAACACTTCATTACTCTTGGAGGCTAGATTTACAGCCAGCCCATTCTAGCACTAGGCACTTCCCCTGGCTGATTTAGGTAATACAGTGGCTAATATTTGCAATTCCATTGCCTTGAGGACAACGGACCACCAAGAAACAGAGATCTCTAGAAATCCCAGAGATGGAAGTTTCAAAGTTCAATGCTAAGTCTGTTTTTTGCAGTGCTTCATATTATGGGAATAGGCAAAATGCCTGCAACACCAACAAAACAAAAGCAGAATTACAATCACGTTCTAGCTTTCAAGCAAAAGTTTCAAAACTTGACCTCCAAAGAAAGAAGGCAGAAATTACTATATTTTTTAAAATTTAAAGTATCATGATTTAGCACTCTGACACATGGTTTTTAAATTCTTGCACTTAGGCAATACTTCACATGTGTGCAGATACCAACTTACAGATGCACATATTTTACATATGACACTAGTCAAAGAAAAAAAGTATTTTTGCACAATACCTGCAATGTGAAGGCTCCGTGCCAGGAAGTTCAGTGTGTAGGGTTAATACCACAGTGTTAGCCTAGCATAAATGTTCTTTACATTTTATAGTATGTCTGTGGTGAATAATATCTTCTTATATGTTTCCAGCTGTCATTATCACCTCTATATTGTGCATTCCTCCCTTTGTCACTTTTTCCTAGGAATGGGGAAGGACAGGAAAGGAGAAAAATCTGTGTCTGTGTTTTAAAGAGGTTTCAGTGTTTTTGAACCTGCCTAGAGATGTTGCCACTGACCACGTTAAACATTTGTCTCGGACATGAACTTGCTGTGTCAAGGAATCTGCTGTGTGCTATGCGACCCTGCTATCAAAATAGTCTTGCCTTCTACTTCAATGACATTACAAACACTTTAAAATATTCCAAAGAATGGAGTAGGAGTAGTTATAGTAGCAACTCATACCTTTTAACAGTGGGCTACCTCTTGCCCTGATGTGCTTTATTCTTACTGGTTTCTACAGAGGCAACCAAATTTGAATAATGTATCAGGTGAACAAATAAAGTTTTTATATCAGAAGGAAGAGGGATTGCTTGGTCAGTTATCTCGGTGTTGAAACTAACCATCTATTCTTACCAACAACCAAGAACTTGGAGAGCAAGTTATGCAGAAATCAGGGCACAGAAAAATGGTTTCAGTCCTATTGCTATTTTGCTTAAATAACACAAACACAAACCAGAACAGTAGTCTTTCATGTGCATAAAATTCATACAGTGATGGCATATGCTATGTGTATAACCACTCATAAGGCATATATATATATAGATCACATTTCCATCAAGAACACTTGATAGATAAAAACTCAAGTTTCCCTTGAGCAAGTCTCCAAAAACTCAGTACACTCCTTCAAACTAGGCTATTTAACATAAATTTGTAATCTGACTTCCATGTTAGAGATCACAAATTAACTTTAGGTAGCTCCAAATGTAACATAAACAGTAGCATAAGAATTTACTGTGTTTCATAAATGTCTCTGCAGCAGCTCTGTATTCTGGCATGAACAACCACCACATTTTTATTTGCAACAAGAAAAAGAGTTCTCTGGTAACTGGTTTTATTGTTTCTTTTCATTTTCAGCAAAAAAAAATCCTTATAGCAGTGCTGTACAAGAAATAATCATCTCGTTCATGTACTGTTGACAGAACTGGTGATCTGTAAGGTTCCTTCCAACCCACACCATTCTATGATTTATGAATTGCCCCTGAATATGTCAGTTTTGGGCACTAAGGCACCGTTTCAGAAGTTTTCAAGCTACCACACCAATGAACCATATTTAACCCCATGTTCTGTGTTCTAGGACTGAACCCACCTGACCTCTTTTCCATCACTGACTTACTGGTACAGATGATACATGGTATCTGTAGGGGTTAAAAAGCTAATGTTAAATCTGCTGATTTATAAAACACACCCGTGATCGTGTTGCAAGTGCAACAATGAAATATCAATCTGCATTAACCTTCTGAAATGTTCAGTTGGTACAAAGCCAAAAGAAAAATACAAAATCTCTAAATTGTGAATAACTTCAGTCCATACCTACAGTGTGCTGCAGAAAAATCTATCAATTATCTGATTCTAATTGGTACTCTTATTCTTTAATAAAAGAGGGACAAGAATCTTGTACAGTATTTACAACATTTTCTCCCTGTACTGATTTATCATGTTCCTAATAAATGATGACATTTTTGCAGGTTCACTTTGCAAGGCAAGCCCTTGTAAATGCATGCCTGCATCACCCACTACAAGATAGTGTAGGCATGCTGAAAATAATTGTAAAAAACAGGACTATGCAGTTTTAAGGTTGGCTCATTTATATTATTATGATACAATGAGCATGTATGTGTATTCATGTAATCCAATACTTGATGCCCTGTAATATAACAAAAAATGCCTGGTACTTTACATATTTCCTCAAACTCCTCCTCTTTTTTTTTTTTTTTTTTTTT
>VXAX01007350.1:211121-265611 GCA_013399835.1 Leptocoma aspasia
TTTTTTGCCCTTGCATTAAGAAGCATTAAGAAGAAACTAGTGAGAAACACTGCACTTGGCAAGTTTAAAATTGTGGAGGCTACAGAAAAGCCTCTAACATATTGTATAACTGAGGCTTTGTTTGACATATACTAGCACAACTGTAGTCCAGAAAAAAACACCAACTCCAGAAGTGCTTTCAAGGCAAGTCCAGTGGTACTGAGTGAGGGAAGTCATGTGTTATTTGATACAGAGAAAACCAGTAGGAAAGAGAGCTAAATAAAAAGTAAAACAGTTGCTGCTTTTTACTCTTCACAAAACTCAAATCAGTTCTCTCATAGGACTCCAACAGAAGTTCCACACACAGGGATCAATTGTACAGTTCCCAACTCCTGTGATGGGAGGCAACTGAATCAAATGCCATGTATCATATACTTAGTGTAACAGGACTGGAAATTTAGTGCAGAACATACAAAAGTTTCTGTAACTGGCTACACACAGTTAAAAAAAACAGAGAACCTAGAGTATGATGTTGTAACATGCCTCCTCAAATCTCAGTGCATTGCTCCATGATTGGTGACTGCTGGGGTTTCTTGATGGCACAAGAGCTTCAAAATAATATATTTCTCTTCCTCCACCTCCCCTTTTCCTACAGTGAAACAGGGCCCAACTCAGAACAATCTGTAGAGATAACAGCTCTGAGACAGAAACTGCTGTACATGTTGAGTGTCTACAAGTAACATTAGTATGTATGTACACTAATTATTAGTGGAGATGGGAGGATTTCCTTAAACTGAAGAGAAAGCAAGCTTTCTTCAAGACTGTGCAGAGCATCCTACATCCTAGTTAAGGTCCAGTAGTATCAGCTACCAATTATCAGTGAAGTCATACAACACCTCATAGATGAGTAGCCATGAGTTTACATGTCCATTTAGAACCTTCACATACTGCAGGTTAGCCACCGCGGTTTTCTAGAATATGGAGCCAGACAACTCAGGTTCCAGCCATTAATTTGAAATTAAGATTCTTTAGATAAGGGTAGATAGAGCCACACTCTCTAAATACCTGTTACGGATTAGGAATGATATTCCCCAATTTAGTATTCCCACCAAAACCCAGGCACTGCTCTACTCACTCCAACTCCCCCTCTCCATCTGGCAGCTGGAGAGGAGAACTGGAGCCACAAAAATAAATATCAAATAAGAAAAATTACTGGAAACAGCAATGAAATAAGAAAATAAACACTAACAATCCTAATAACAAAAGTATACAAAATAGAGAGTGATTCAGAGAATTCCTTCCCCCATCCTAGGAATGACATCAGGTGGTATTGAATAACCTCATCATCCTAGCCATGCCCTATCCTGCCTACTGGAAAAATTAGCCCTGTCTTAGCTGGAACCAGGACAATACTATAAACAGGAAATTTATTTAACCAAATACAATAATTATTATCCCTTCTTAAGCATAGTATGCTATGTCTCTGTAATATGTAAAACCAATGGCTGTGCCCCAAGGAGCCTAAATTTTTGTCCAGTTACTCAATTCCTGGCTGCTTTTTACAACCCTACATACCATCTCCAGTTTAAGGAAGGTCCCTAAACTTTCATTATAATGTCAGCTATACAAAAAGCTTTAAAGACTTGAATGGCTCACCTATGACTCACAAAAATCATAGGTCTGGTAGTTACTCTTCTCAGGGAATATGATGTCTTCTTTTTAATTCATAATGACACGATTCAAAGAATAGACCCCAAAGAGTAGAATCTAACCTGCAAATGTATATGTATATGTATATCCCCCTTATGACAGGGGGATGCAACAAGACAAAATTGTTTTATAGAACACCTTCCCGTGAGTTGAGACATGTCTGCCTCCAGGTTCCAGGTACCCTATCCTATTTCAAACTCCCATATCCTTTCCCGTCCACTCCAGTTTATAAATCAAAATAGTCTTTTTCTCCCCGGTTTGAATCATATGGGGAGAGAGGAAGACACAAATTTTGAGTTTGATGTGAGCTTATGCTGTCCAATAACATCAGAAGAGTTGCAATAACATAACTGTAGCCACATGAATTAGGAAAATACATTCAATTAGCTATAATAAAATAGAACAGAGGAACAACATTGCTCTGAGTGAACACAAGACACAAATCAGCCTGTTGTATTTTCCCAGAGCTTACATTCAAGTCTGCAAGACAAACCAAAACTAAAACTCTTGAATGAGGAGGAAACATTTTAGCATAGTGACAATTATAAGGCACATGGGAATCGCATTACCTACTTGTTCAATACTAAACCTCAGCATAGTATCCAGTCAAGAAAAATGTAGGATAAAACACAATGAAAGTCTTAATTGAAATCTGTTATAGGGATGGAGAACGTTTTAATAATTTTACTGCATCTTTGGTGCTCAAATTGTCTCAGGGTTCTCACTGAAGACAATGAAAAAAACCCAAAAATTTTCTTACAATTTGTCATTTCCCGTAGATGTTTCTGAAAAGTTGCTTTCTGCCTACCTGTTAGATTATGCCAGTCTTACACTACAAGTAGAGATACTGGCAAGTTATTTATGACAAGTGGCAGGAAGCACTAGCATGAGCTGTTTCTGGCTGGTTCACTCAGCCACCTGTGAAAACCCTTAACTTCTTGAGCATTGCTTAGGAACCACTAATTGGTGCTGTCCCACACTTTTGGACCACTTATGCTGACACAGCTTCCTACCACAGACTTACTTTGCAGTGGTCTACAGGATGTCTTTTGCCACTACAGCCATCTCACATGTTCAAATATGAACCACGCACAGAGAATTACCCTTCTGCTGGGAGGTCTCCATCTCCACTGAGGCTTTGTCAGCAGTGCTCCATCAGTTTAGAAAAAGGCATTTTCCCTAAAAGGACTCCCAGTTGACATGGCTGTGCCAGTCCAACTTGACAACTTTAAAATGTAGAGCAAGAAAAAATTCTGAGATTAACTCCCCTTTATCCATTATAATCTTTGTTTCAATTCCCTTTCTATGCTATCTGTTTTGTCAGCCTGGAGACTTCACATTTTCAAGCCTTTATCCCAAACCAGAAACTTTCCTTATAATAAAGAAAACCAGGATTAATTTATTGTTTATTTATCTTCAGAACATTATAAATGCACCAAATTATTGCAAGATTCAAGATAAAATGAACAGTACAGGCAAGAATATCCACTTTCTCAAAGCTACAGGCAGAAGATATTGCCTAGAACTACAGAAACTTGCTATGCCCAAGGCATATCTACTTATTTACCTATGTCACCAGAATAGCTGATGTATATCAAATGTACAGACTGACAGATCTTCCTGATCTCACATTATTCCAAAAGCAGCACCTCTGAAATTAACCAGGTACAGTGCTTTTCTTTCTTCAGTATGGAGAACGGAACTAAACTTCAAATAAGGGATGTTATTCCTCACTCAAATTCCTTTCATAATAAGGGAATTTCTCTTTCAAGCTTGATAAAGCTTATAGTTATTTTGGATCTTTCCTATGCCTACTTGTCTTGGTTTAGGGCAAATTTGGGAGAGAACTTCTAAAGGGGTTCTTTTAGAAAGCAGATTCAAGCGGCCCCTCCTCTAACCAGTTCAGGAAAATATTTCCTTGGAGAAAAGTGGAAAAACTGTTTATTTAACAGGCAAAGCATTTACTAGCACAAAAAGTGAACAATATTAAACAATAAAACCTCTTGCTGCTCTAAAAGAGATGACAAACCCAGAAAGTCCCCTTGGTGGGCTATAGCTTGGCTCACTCGGTCTCTTATCTGTCCCTCCAGCACTGGGAAATGCCGGAGTCCAGGCCCAGCCCAGTGGCCACAGGTGCAAGCTCCTACTGCTCTTCTGGGTGTTCAGTCCAGAGCAGGTTTAAACAGGTCCAAAGAAAAAAAGAAAAAACTACAGTCCAGGGAACTTCTCTTCCTTAGCTAGCTAAAAACTAACTAAAAGCAAAGAAGAGCTCTGTCCCAATGTCTGTCCATCTGCAGACAACACAGTTAAGCAGGAATGTGGAGGAGTGAGTGCAGTGTCTGAAAACAAACTGCACGCTTCTTCTTCCCCCTCTTCACTCTCAGAACTAGTCTTAAAGGTGTGTTATAAATAAAAACATGATCCGGTAAATAAAATAATTTTAGAGAGCCAATTTAATAATAAAAATACAAATCAATTTTTATTCTCGCAACCGCATTACAGTAGCAACAGCCACGATCGGAAAAGGCAGCGCTGAGCCCGGGAGTCGACGCGGGTGAACACTGACCCAACCTCCATCGCATTGGGTCCCCTCCTGTTCACCAATGCAGTCCTGGTCCCAGTGGGTTATATACGATTTATTTTGCTGGGAGCCAAAGTTCTTTCACTCCTTTCAGTCTCCACATATGCAAGTGTCCTTCTTTTCTTCGTGTGGAGTTAGACAAAGAGACTTTGGGGAAGTGATGAATACTGTTGGTGGTTTTGCCCGGACCCTGCCATTGGTGTGCAGAAATTTGATGGTTTGACTATCTTGATCGGAGACCGGTGATGGGTGTTAATGTCTCCAGATGTCCAGGGATATCTCATCCGGAGATATTAATTTTGAATTTGCAGCTAGGGCATACCTAGATATTAGGGGAGAAAAACCCATCTCCACCCAAAACCCCGTCCTTTTATTTTGTTAATTGGGTATTCTCCTGCAGTTTTCCAGCTGCTGCTGTCGGAGCCGAATCCTTTAGTCAGAGCGGGTTGGTTTTTAAATGCTATATTCTTTTTCCCAAAATTGTACAATATCTCATTTATAACATTTATTGAACATAACACATTAACTCACCAGCCTGAATTACCTACTACATTTATAACAGGTGCAAAGCCTATTTCTGGGCTAAACAGACAAATGGGGATACAAGCATCATAAAGTCACCCTAGGACGCTACTCCAATATCAGACAGATGTACAGTGGTAGCCTAACTGCATGACTCAGATTTTTGTGACTGCTTTTTCTTTTTTTTTCCAACACTTACTGAAAAAATTCATTAAGTGGAGGAGAGAGGGTCTAAAAAAAGAAACTTGGTAGACTTCTAAGGTTCTATTTTAAACAGCCCCCATAAAAAATGTACAACAAAATCTCAAACAACTCTAAACACACCAAAGGCCGTATCTTGAGATCACAGTGTTGTTCACATAATCACAGAACATTCTGATTTGGGAGAGACCCACAAGGATCATCAAGGCCAGCTCTAAGTAATGGTGCAAACAGAGACTGAACCTCCAACTTTGGTGTTATTAGCACCATGCTCTAACCAATGTAATATTTATAGCTTCATAGAACATCTGAAGACAAGTTATCAGGCCACCTTAGTTTAAGACAACTGTATGGAGTGGAGACGTCAAAATGAGCTACCTTCCCTTAGTTTTAACCATTCCCCTTTCACCAATAAGGAGACATGAATGGAAGAAGATATAGGTGAAAAAAATAACAGTTTATTAGAAAACAATCAACAACAGCCAAGATAACAGCAATAACCACTAGACACAAAGGTGCTGAAACCCTTGCACTGCCCAGCACTGAAGAAAACCAGATGCCAGGTGTCTTGGTTTAAGACAATTTAAGGGAGACACTCTAACATGAGTTTCCTCCCCTTGGTTTTAACCAATCTCTTGCCACCCATAAGGAGAAATTAATACAAGTCAATGTAAGTGAAACAATTAATTTACTGACAAGCGAAACAGAAACAAGGAAAAAACCCCAGTAAATAATACTTAGATACAAAATTGCAAAATCTGCCCAACTTCCCTGGGAACAAAGAGAAACTTAAAATGGCAGTGACACGTCCCACCAAGATGGCTTCTCCGCAGCAAAGCATGTGGCTCAAAAGTCAGTGGGAAAAATGGCAGTAGCCCTCCCACTCTAACCCTTATCTCTCCAGCAGTGGAAATTCCATCAACAAAGGCAGCTGGCACACTCCAGCAGCTGGTACTCAGTCATGGGCTAGGACTCATGAAGAGACTTTTCCATCCTCTTGGCAGGCAGGACACAGCAAAGCAAGGCAAGGCCAGCTGGGCTGGAGCGACTCTCCCTTCTTGCCTCAGCTGGGCACTGTCTGTGGGCTGGGGACCACACAGACCGGGGCTGCTCCACTCCTCTTGACACAATGTCCTGGCCACAGTCATGCACTCCCAGAATTCACCTTGAGGCAGTCCAAGATGCAAGAGAGGAACAAAAGAGGGCTAAAAAAAAGCCAAAGCAGAGTCTCTGCCTTAAGCAAAGACCACAAGGCAAAAGAGGGTCTGCTTGGGTGACTCTGACTTTTTAAAGGAATCCCAGCAATCCCCCAAACCTGGCACCCTGTTTTAAAAAGAGATAGTAATAATTTTGGGCACAGATAGATATGGAATACAGTAACATTTTGGGTTACCCAGGAGAGGGGGGATGCCCCTCCTCCCCAGATGGCAATCACTGTAGCATGTTGCATGGATCAGAAGACAAAGACAGTATGGTGGAAAAACCCTCCCCCAAGATGGCAGCCACCATAAACAGACTGGATGGACCAGAAGGCAAAGATGATATGGCAAAGAAGCCACACTTGGCTCAACCTTTCCCCTGGAACAAAACAGAGGAAGCAGTTCTGGTGGCAGATGGGGTGTGCTGACTCTGTCTGGGGGGCTCCGGCCCTGGGGTGCCAGCTCCCCTGCTTTGTTTTAATGACCGTGGTGTGTCTGTGTGTGAGGTCAGGGCAGCTCCTCGCTGCCTCCTCCTGCCACCTACTGCACTCAGCCAGTGTCGGTGCTGCTGTCACAGGCCCCTGTCCCAAAGGGTAGGAGAGGGAAGAAGAAAGCGGACCCATGGAGCACTGAGGAGGTGGCTCCAGTCCCCACCAGTCCCATTTTGGTATGGCAGCTGCAGAAAGGTGTTCACTCTGAAACAGTTTTGGATTGCAAAATTCAGCTTGTCAAGTTTCTAATCAGAGACCTGCCCAAAGCAACTTCCTTGGGAGCCCAGAGAGTGACAAGAGAGGTCTCAGCATGTCTGTTGGCTGTCTTTTAAAGGGACCCCAGACCCCT
Source organism: Leptocoma aspasia (assembly GCA_013399835.1). Taxonomy (NCBI): domain Eukaryota; kingdom Metazoa; phylum Chordata; class Aves; order Passeriformes; family Nectariniidae; genus Leptocoma; species Leptocoma aspasia. Next base: position 218,154 of record VXAX01007350.1, read on the forward strand.
CCTTTCCTGTGAACCAGGGTAAAACACACAAGTTCCATTTCCCAGGCTGTCGACTCTTAGTGACAGTAACACAAACAGTGCAGATTGACATAGAGAAACTACAGGATATAGTACACATTTTTTGGGTCCCCTAGGATACTACCATGATGCATTCTAGAAGTAAGTTACAATATGAGCACCAAACATGTCTTCAAGATATATTATTTAGCACCTCAACAGACATCAAGAGGACTTCTTTCACATTCGGCTAGCTTATCTGAGTGAATGTAACTAAGAAAACATAATTCCTTGGCTCATCAACAGAGAGCCTCTTATTACTGGCTCAGCAACAGAGCAACTGTTGACCCTTAGCAATTTATTTGCATTTCTGCCTGGGGATAATTGTGGATATGTATTTATATACTCACATAGGCACACACTTATAATCCTTGTATCAGTTAACCAAATTACGCAAAAAATATTCCCCAAAGGAAATAAGATAAAAACAGATCATTTATTGTTTGCAAATGTTGCCTCATAAACCTTAAGCATGCACATCATGGAACTTTAACTCTTGTGCCCTAAGGAATTCTTCTAACTACTGCTCTGTAATTTATTAGTATAGGAGTGGAGGGGGGATCTCATGTCTGACATTTGGTAATGATATATCTGAAACTAAACCCAAGTAAAGAAAGAGAATGCCTTTGTTCAAAGGAAGGCTACTTTCTTTTCCTCAATTTAGATCCCAGGGCCAAGTTTAATCAGCAGTGCAAGTACAAGTGCCCTACTACTATTCTGCCCAGGTGCTTCCAACAGCAGAGATTACGGAATAGAGACTCAGCCCATTCAACTTCATCTGTCCATGTTGAAGAAATAGATGAAATGCCAAAAATTATAAATAAATTGCATTTCAGTTTGAGTATTTAATAATCACCCAAACCAGACACGTGTTCAGCAAGAGCTGTGTTCAGGTCACTGTTTATTTTTCATAGATGAGATAACAGCACTTGCTTACAGCAGAGCCCTAGCTGCTTTAGAAGGCGTAAGTGGTTGTAAGTGGTTGTGTGTATGTAACAGTTTATCACAATACTAGTGACTTCAGGTATAATTATATCCATTTGTTTATTCTTATATCCAATGCATCTTGCTATTTTTGGTGAGTTACGACTGAAAGTGATATTCTGTACAAGCCTTTACAAGTACATATAATAATTTTTCCTAGCATATTAATTCGTGTCCAGGTCTTGTAAGCCCTGTCTTGTCAGCCACTGCCTTCTCCTTAGTAAGAATACTCTACATATTAATTTTACCATTAAAATACTTCCTGAAATTTTGTAGATAGGAATTTTTGTCCCCCGTTCAGAACAACCTTCACAGAGAAATCAGGGAATCATGTAAATAACTACTTTGGAACACCTGAGAAATTAATCAAGTTTGAAGAGTGCTGTGCTTTGAAATTAAGTTTTACCCATGAACAATTTTTTCTAGTGGAATTCCCTGTTCTACTTTTTGTCCTTTCCACCATGAACACTATGGGATTAATACTGGTTTTTATTTCTTCTGTATTAACTATTTTCCTTTACTTTATAGCACCATTTTATTATCTTCAGCTTTGATCACCACATATGTAGCTACTATTAAAGCTTATGTATACTGTGCATGCTTTGCTGTATATTTGCTAGTGTCCACCTTTTTGTCAGTTGTGAATGTGCTCATTTTTTAATTTAACAGAACAGTTAATCCCATCCTAAATGGGATCCACTCCTGGCTTACTTTTGATCTGTAAGGCCTGTAACCCTCAGTACCTGGGGTGCCTTTGATCAATTTTCTTATTCTTTCTCACCAAGAAAACTTGGAGTTACAAATACCAAAATAAAGAAACAATACCAACTAGCAATAAAAGAAACTCCAAACACCATAATTACAACAACAGACATCTGGAGCACACTCTGAGCCTGAACAGTTGTGTCTGTTGATTACATGGGAAGCCATTGGCAACGTGTCAGTGTCTGTAATATGAAGCACACAATCAACAGCGTATTGTGTCAAAGCATTCACTTTCTGAGTACAGTGGAAATGCAGGTAATAATGGCTGACACTTGAAAAAAGAATGTGTTTAGTAAGTGACTCTGGTGCACTCAGCATCCCTTCTATTGAGGTTATTCAGATGTTTAACCAAATTGTCCTAATTTATGTTATACTGGCCATTACAAGAGGAGTTTTCAGCTCCTGTGTGATGCTTGCCAGTCAATAGCTTTCTTTTCCCCAAGGAATCGATGGGTCAAATGGCATCTTCCTCAAAGGCAATTCCTTTACTGTCTCTAATATTCAGCTACAGCAGTTAAAATCAGTATGAAATTACTTAAAATTTTATAGTGAGGTAAAAGATTGCAGTAGCAATTTTGCCTTTAATCTGAATATTCTTTATAAAAAATACTTAGCAGTAATAAAGGTTTAATGATCATAAAAGAGGATGTGTGCTGGTTTTGGCTGGGTAGAGTTAACTTTCTTCACAGTGGCTGGTATGGGACTATTCTCTAGATTTGTGCTGAACACAGAGATGATAATAGAGATATTTTTGTTGTTGCTGAGCAGTGTTTATGCAAAGCCAAGGCCTTTTCTGCTTTTTGTTCTGACACACTGGCAAGGAAGTTGGGCGTAGTTGGGAGGAGACACAGCCGGGACAGGAGACCTAAAGTGACCAAAGGGATATTCCAGACCATATGACATCATGCTCAGTATATAAAGTGGGAGGAAGAAGGAGGATGGAGTAGACATTTAGAGTGATGGTGTTTGTCTTCCCAAGTAACTGTTATGCATGGTGGGGCTCTGCTTTTCTGGGTATGGCTGAACATCTGCCTGCCCATGGAAAGCAGTGGATTAATTCCTTGTTTTGCTTTGCTTGTATGCACAGCTTTTGCTTTCCCTATTAAACTGTATTTATCCCAAACCATGAGTTTTCCAGCTTTTACCTTTCCAAATCTCTCCCCAGTCCAGCTGGTGAGGGAGTGAGCAAGCGGCTGCATGCTGCTTGGCTGGGGTTAAACCATGACAATGTGTTGAATTTATATTTACTTCCCTTAAAAAGTACCTCTCAGTGACATCAGAACTGCCTGAGGTTTTTAAGCATAGCTATTACAGAGCCAATCTCATGCAAATTTGCTAGATTTTTCTGACTTAGCTCTGGCTGGAGGTGTTCATGTATTCCCAGAAGCCTTTCAATAATAGAAGTATAGTAATTACTATAAAACACATTCTTACTTAATTCTTGACAAGTTGAAAATTCTCAGCTAGGTGTAGTGTGAAGCAGCAGATCTAACCAGGAATTAGGCTGTGGTGGCTTTGCACAGTGCATTTGTCTCCGTTACTTTTATTTTAGTTTTATAACTATTGTGAGTACAAAAATCACCTTGCTTTAGATTTCATTCTTTCTAGTAGTTTTCAAACTCAGCAACTCCATTCCTGGATAGTTCATTCAGATTTCCTGAAAACAGGATGTAGCTGAAGGATGCAAACTATGCTAATGCCTCCTGAGAGGGACCGATCTGATTTTTATTTGTGCCTCAGCATGTGTTATACATTAGTTAAAGGATCCGCATAAGGGCTGTACAGCCCTGTCCCAGGGGAGACTTCGCCTGGCAGCCAATCAGAAGAGAAGCTTCCACCACTGGGCTGCAAGCGACCCCCCACTGGCCAGTGGGGCAGATGCCTGCCCGGCATCTCGGGAAAAATGCCCAGGAAAAAACGCCTGGGAAATCGGGCTGTACGAGCCTTAGAATATAAAAGCAGTAAACCGCGACACAACGGCGGGCCATTTTATTTGGTTTTCTTGGAGGGATCAGGGGCTCGCTCGGAGGGTGAGCTTGGCTCTCCTCCCCGCCTCGCCTTTTCCTACCTGTGGTCCTGATTCCCCGTATGCACCTGTCCTGCCTTGCGTCACCGCTTCGGCGAGGCAGCTCCTCGCCGCCACGACCGGGTGCTCCGCTGCTTCCCGGACGGAGCAGCCGCCACCTGCCCCCAGCCGCAGACGCCGCCGCGTTTCCAGAGTTGCCCGCCGCGCCAGCCTGCCGCAGTGCCAGCCCGCGGTGGCCAGCCCACCACAGCCCTGCCTGCCCCCAGCCGCTCCCCAGAGCCCCGTGGGCTCCCCGCGGCTTGCGGCACGCACATTCCCTCTGCCGAGCTGACGGCGACGGAGCGCACGGGGTTCTCGCGGTGACGCTATTCCTGTCTTTTTAGATCCGTTAATTCACATTGAATGAGAGTAACTCAGGTTTGTATTCTCAGTTATGGCAAGTGAAATTTTAGGAGATCATAATTACAAGTGTGAAGGCTGGGACAGCTTATTAATGCAATTAAGTTTTTATATAATCACAGTTTGTTTTCTCGCCATTCCAAGGTGCTGTGCTCAGACACCTTTCCTATACTTATATTTACACCCTCACAATTTGGCAAGATCTCTAAAATGTTAATAGAGTTCATTCTTTAGTGATATACAAAGCAAAACACAAACCAAACACTTATAGTTTTTACACGAGTGAAGAAAAAAAAGTATGTGTCAAGCCAAATTATTTTGACGTAAACAGTTTTTCTTCCCCACCAAGTAAGTTTGCTGACCTACAGTTACATCCTGATCCTATAAGAATACCAAGTTATTTTTAAGAAACCCACATCTTTTGCTCTTTAAAAAAATCCAGCTCTAATACACTAAATAGAAATAATTTTGCCAAATTTGAGGCAGCTAAAAGCTGGTCTTCCAAATTTAAACTGTCTGAACTCCCTCTGTAGTCAGCAAACAGCAGTAGCCAATTATAAAACCGGTTGAATACATTACCTTCTGGAATTCTTAAGTAGGTAGCCTAGATGCATAACTTCTGGATAAACATCAATTTAAGCCAATACATACATATTACAGAAATTTATGCAGCTTGTGGTAAGTTATCTTTTCTTGGGTTTTAATCTTTTCCTCAATCTTCCTGTTTCTTCCTCACCCCATCTTTAATTTTCTCAGCTATTTTTGTTTCACTTCTCTGACACTTTTATTTGTAGCTCTTGCCTTCATATCCAACTTTTGGTCCTTCCTATTCAAGATCTCCTTTGCTCTCTGCCTTCCTCTTTGAATCTCCACATACAAACATGACTCCTACTTCTAAGTCCCCACTACTCTACCCTCTCTCTTCATTACTCTCTCCCAGTCACTGAAGGTTTAAAGTCAAGAAAGTAATCAAGAAGTTTCGTTACACACAGGGGTAGGAAAAAAAACAGTGGGAACAGTCATGTCTGCTAAAGATCAGTTTCTTCTTTTGTTAAGAGCTGAACGAAAATCAGGACTGAGCTTGCTTGCACAGCTACCAATCAGTAATTTAATCAGTAAAATATCTTGCTTAACAAATGCATGATTGTTAACCAAATCTAATAAAGGTATAATTTTAAAAGGTATGTGGCTTTGGATATGTTAAGTTTGTTCTCTAGTGCCTGATGACAAAAGACATCAGTAAACATAAAACATCTGCTTCTCTGGCATCTTTAAATATGTAAAACTTTTTTAAATAAATTTAGCATGGCTGGGTGGACCAGCAACCAAATTTGTGCCTTTCAGGAGGGCACCAGATTACCCCAGATTTGCTTGCAGGCTGTTCAGGAAGTCAGAAATAAAATACCCTTCCTGCAGTAAATCACAGAGTACAGTTACAACTGGAAAGGAAGGAAATTATAAAATGGGTTTTTTACAAAAAATTCAAGTCTGCTGGAGCAGGATGTAATTTTAAAGAAAAAAAAAGTTATAATAAAAATGAGTTAGAAACAGAACAACTTATTTATTCCTCCTGGTTTATTAATACATTTTGGGTTTTGTTCTCCTTCCATCTCTTAATAGTAAAAGAGGCAACCTTTTCATAAATTATCACAGTTTCAGTGGAACTTTTTTCATTATTCCAAAATCAATTTCACACGGATATCTTTTAACTTCCTATAGCAACTCATTTGTCCATCACAACCAGATATCCCATAACAACGATGCATGCATTGCAAGGGACCGGAGAAAGGCTGAACTGTAAGAAGAAGGCACCAATGGGACTAGTTTTCCTTTGTTCTTCACTGACCACAGTGTCATGGCCATGTGTAATTAAAACTCCAGAAGACTTTCATATTTGTTTGTATGGTTATTTCCATTCACCTACCATTTCCATAGGATTTGGTTACAGCAGACTTCATCCCCCGACTGCTGGGAAAATGGTACAGTCTTCATAGGCCCTATATAACTATAACTGTGCTGTTCGCTTTTCTTCTTTTAATATTTTGTCTTGATTATGGTGTCTTAATCATGAGCTGAAATGTTGGAAAACACATTCTTAGGATTTCCTTGTAAGGAGCAGGTCTTTCTCAGAATTATACTGCTGTTTTCACCTGGTGCTTTCTATTACCAAGAGCTTCTAGATGGATGGTCATCGTTGGCTAGTTGGCTCTTAACTTGCCAACTGCCTTCTACATTTATCTGGAATCCAAGTGAGAAATGGGAGCAAATACATTAAAAATATAATTTCTGTGTCATGTAGTAAGAGGCCACAGCATATATAAAAGTGTCTCAGATGCATGTGTGCGTGGCGATTCCAAATAGCTCCATGTGGCCATATTTGGTCGTGCGGCTGTCCTGGATTGTAAGATAAGTGTGTGTCACAGTCGAGCTAGAGAGCGAGACAGAAACTCACCAGCCAGCTGTGACAATATGAAAAGAGAGTTTGTTTGAAACACACTACTTTTATAATACTGATAGTTGCCATTAGCTGATTGGTCTTATGGTAATCTATCTGACTCCATTGGTGGCTTCAGCTAACGCAGTTCCAAGGACACTGTCTCTAAACTTAACTATTGTTTACATTTCTTCTTCAAAGACTCACTTATTATCTCTAAAATTTCTCTCTGGCTGTGAGAATACAGCCACAGGTGTGTATTCTATTTTGCCATCTGTTAGAGGTGGGGCAGTTAATTGCACAGTTTTCTTATCCTCCAATCCTCCCTCGGGGAGATATCTTCTGTTAATGGGCCATTGAGCCTCACTGCATGACTGATAAAATTACATCATCCTATTGTGAGATGCTCTGCACAGGGGGAGGAGCCAAGCATTCCTCCCTGGATATAATCAGAGATTTTGAGACATCAGAGCAGCCTTTTCCCATTAGGTTCCCAGATGAAGACCAGGCCCATCTACACCACCACTGGACATTCAGAGGAAAACTCCACCCTTCTACAGGATCACTGCTTCAGCAGAACCACATCTGTCACTCCAGGAGGACTGCAGCCACCATTTGATGGGGCTGCTACTAACACCCTGACCCATAGGGTGTCGGGTCGTGTTCTGACTTTGTCAGTGGTTTTGTTTGTACTAATTACATTTGTATTTTCAGTTTTCCTAGTAAAGAACTGTTATTCCTACTCCTGTATCTTTGTCTGAGTCCCTTCATTTCAAAATTGCAATCATTCGGAGGGAGGGAGTTTGCATTTTCCGTTTCAAGGGAGGCTCTTACCTTCCTTAGCAGACATCTGTCCTTTCAAACCGCAACAGATTTTGGTGCCCAACATGCAGGTCAAGGGCATTGAGAAAAAAAGGGTGAAAAACAAAATAACAGTTCTTGAGTAACCTAATTTTTTTGCATGCTGGATATAGAAACCTTGTTAGGTGTCACAATGTGGTCTAGTTTACCCTGGTTTGGGTGGCATGTGGTCATGGCTATATTTCTCCCATTTGCAGGCCCTTATCTAAACATGAGTCCTATAACTAAGGCTACTGTGGCTGTTATGCAATTTGTTTTATAAGTTAATAAGGTGATAAATTAATAAATTTTTAGCTTCCTCTGAAAGGCAGGCACATAGATTTAGAGCTATCACACACTAACTGTATGTTTTTGGGGTTACTTTAATAATGGTACCTACTGTAAAGAAATGACAGAGGGAGAAATTTTCTCCCAACCCTTCAACCAGCTCTTTAAGTCTACCCCACCAGGTTTCAAAGGGTTCAAATCTTCTCTACATGCTAATGATATCATACAGTTGTTAGTGTTGCTGATGTTAAGCCTGTTCTCTTTAGCATTCAGAGATAAGGGGAGATTGACTTGGATACCCACCCTGATACCTACCCCACAGAACAGGGATGCTGACCCAGAGCCTGACCCTGCCCCAAGTTCACCTCAGAAATTAACCACCCAGATTGGGTGGGGGTTCTGGTGAAAGAGATACACTAGATGAGCCAGGTGGTGAAGGAGTGTATCTCCCCAGCTGGTGAGAATCCCTCCCCCTGCCTAAAAGGAGAGCCTAATGTGCCCACAGACATTACAATCATCCAGGTTCCAGCTGAACCACAAGGGCAGTCACAGCCAGCAGCAGTCACCCCTGTGGAAACAAGGAAATCTAAGATGAAATCAGAGCACCTAGATTATAAGGATAAGAAAGGAGGGCCCTCACAACCCTCAGGGAAGCCAACGATTAAGATCACCGAGTCCCTGACGTATGAAAGTCTCCGTAATCAGCACAAAGACATTGTACGACGGGGGCGTGAGGCTTATACAACCTGATTATTTTGGGTCTGGGACGTTATGGGTACAGGCGTGCAACTGGATGGTGGTGAAACATGGAATTTGGGACCCTTGACCCAAGACTCAGGTATGAATCAGGTATTGGTAAGGGAGCCAGGGCCCCTTTCCCTCTGGGATCAGCTCTTAATGAGTGTAAGAGAGAGGTTTGTCCACAGGTAGAGAATACAGGAGCACCATCATAGAATACACTAGAACACCCTTGAGGAAGGGATCCAATAGCTAAGAGAAGTGGCAGCATTGGAGATACTCTTTGGGAGGGGTGGACAGCATGATAATGAGCCTGACAAGGTCAGGTGCACAGGGCAAATGCTGTGGAGTCTGGCAAATCTTGGGCCATCTCAATACACCACCTTCATTGCAATGATTAATGCTGATAACAACCAAGAGACAGTGGGTTCTGTCACCAACGAGTTTAGAAATTACAAGAGTATGATCAGTGGCCTGATGCAGGCTCATGTCTCGGCCATGGTTAAGGAACTCAAAGAAGAGTTTAAAGAAGAGATGAGGGAGATGAGGGAGGAGGTGAGGAAGATCAGTGCAGCACCACTGTGAGTCACAGGGCCCAAAGCCAGAGCCCAACGTCCCCCAGCAAGGGAGAGAGGGTACACCCCACAAGCTGACCTGTAGTTCTTCCTGCGTGACCATGGGGAAGACATGGGAAGGTGGGATGGGAAACTCACTTCTGTCCTAGCAGCACAGGTGCATCAGCTCAAGGAGGGAAACACTAGTAAGGGATATGATATATCTATTCAATTCCATCTTCTCTGCCTCAGGTGTTTATAAGGCAGTTCTTGAAATGGGTTCTGATGTCTGATTTGATTCTCTCAGGGATGCCACGTCTCCACAGGACTTGCTTTTCTAGGCTTAAGATGGCATTCTGGGCCATAGCATGAGGCACAGAGAAGGTCTCTAACTATCTAATAGTGGCTTCCACCATGGTCAGCACATAGCCCTTGCCTTGGCGTGTCTGAGGCAGTGTGGTGAGGTCAATTTGCCAGGCTTTCCTATATTTATATTTGGACTATCGCCCACTATAGTATAGGGGCTTTACTCACTTGGCCTGCTTGATCTCAGTACACGTCTCACAGTCATGGATAACTTGAGAAGTACTGTTTATGGTTAGATTTACCCTTTGGTCTCGTGCCTACTTATAGGTAGCATCTCTGCCCTTATGACCTGAGGCATCATGGGCCCATCGAGCTAGGAACAACTCCCCCTTATGTTGCTAATTAGTATTAGAATTATTTATATATTGAAATTCTTTTGCATATTGATTTTTAAATGTTTTCTTTTAAAAATGTAGCTTCCATCAAATTATCCCCCTTCAAATAAGAATAACAGAATCATAGAATGAGCTAGGAAAAGACCTTTAAGATCATCTAGTCCAACCTATGACCTAACACCTCCTTATCAACTAAACCATGGCACTGAGTGCCACCTCCAGTCTTTTTTTAAACATGTCCAGGGATGGTGGCTCCACCACCTCCATGGGCAGACAATTCCATTGCCCAATCACTCTTTCAGTGAAGAATTTTGTTCTATCATCTAACCAAAACTTCCCTTGGCAGAGCTTAAGACTCTGTCCTCTCATTCTGTCAGCTGTTGCCTGGGGGAAGGGACTGACCCCCACCTGACTACAATCACCTCTCAGGAAGTTGTAGGGAGTGATGAGGTTACCCCTGACTCTCCTTTTTTCCAGGCTAAACAATGCCAGCTCCCTCAGCCATTCTTCATAGGGCTTGTGTTCCAAGCCCTTCACCAGCCTTATTGCCCTCCTCTGGGCACGTTCAAGAATCTCAACGTCCTTCCTAAACTGAGGGGCCCAGAACTGGACACAGCACTCAAGGTACGGCCTCACCAGTGCCAAGTACAGAACAAGAATTACTTCCCTGGTCCTGCTGGCCACACTATTCCTGATACAGGCCAGGATGCCGTTGGCCTTTTTGGCCATATGGGCACACAGCTGGCTCATGTTCAGCCAGCTGTCGACCAGTACCCCCGGGTCCCTTTCTGCCTGGGCACTGTCCAGCCACTCTGCTCCCAGCCTGTAGTGCTGCAGGGGGTTGTTGTGGCTAAAGTGTAGGACTCAGCACTTGGACTTGTTAAACTTCATGTTATTGGACTCAGCCCATCAATCCAGCCTGTCCAGGCCCATTTGCAGAGTCCTCCTACCCTCCAACAGATTGACACATGCTCCCAACTTGGTGTGATCTGCAAATTTACTGATAGTGGACTCAATCCCCTCATCCAAATCATCAGTGAAGATATTAAACAGAACTGGGCCCAGCACTGATCCCTGGGGCCCCCACTCATGACTGGTCCCCAGCTGGATGCAGCACTGTTCACCACCACTCTCTGGGCCCGGCCATCCAGCCACTTCTTAACCCAGAGAAGGGTGCACCTGTCCAAGCCATGGGTTGCCAGCTTTTAGTACTAATATTTGGATCAAATGAGATTTAACTATAAATTCCTCTGCATTTCAGAATCCAACTATTCCCTTAGCTAAAAAGACAGTATATGGGGTGGAATGGGGTGAGAAACCACCATGTACTATAATTTCTGCAATTTACTTTATATACTGGGGACAGGCAGAGGAAAATGATCCACAGCTCAATGCTTGCAAGGTTTTTTGAAATCTGCAACTACTTTCACAAAAATGCTTTCAATGCAGTGTGATTTTCACAGAGTTTAAAGGCACAATTATGAAGGTAATTAGGAGTATAGGTCTTCCAAGTGATATCAGTAATATTTTTCAGCTTTCCATTTTTAAGATTTCTTGGCAAGGTTTCCTCTCTAATCCTGGCTCCCAATTTCTGTATAATGCCCCAAACTGCCAGCAGGATTTTAGAGGAATGCCTTGTGGCAATTTTTTTCCTGACTTACTACAGGAAGATATGTGGTTTCTCCACACAGCATTAGCCAAAAATGTAGGTTCAGAGAATTTTCAAGAATCCATCAGCCAGTGGTCCATTCGTCTGTATCAAACCCCTGTGAACTAATGCATATTCAAGTATGTATCCCAGCTTCATACCACAAACTCCCAAGTTAAATCTTTCTTCTCAGTAAGCATGGACTGAAAATGCACTTTTCATATTTGTCCTGTCAGTGTTTTACAGGTATAAGCCAGGTTTCAGTTTGCAGTCAGATCGGAGACACAAAATGATGAAGACAATAATTCCATTAATTATATTTTCAGCTTTAAAAAGTTATGGTGCAAATTATCAAAACACTGAAGATAGGACTGAAATGCAACTGCAATATTAACAAGAATTCTTGTTATTTGTTTATTCTGTGCTTTTAATTTTTGTAACAAAGTGTAATACATAAAATTCTACAGTATGTAGAAGCAACACAGGATATGGGTATTTTTAAGAAAACTGTTAAATTCACAGTATGGATAGCAGCTACCACTTTCAAGTGCACAACTCTGTGCAAGGTTCATCATTCTCATCCTTTTTTTTCTCCTTGTCACCATGTTTCAGGAAAAAGTTAACATTAAAATTTTAAATCTTGTAAGAAAAGCCTTTGCAGCTAACTATCTAAGCTGGAATTAGAAAGAATTTTAAACAATTTAAACTGAAAGTTCTCTGGTGAGTTTCACACAATTAATTTTTCCATCTAATGCCCTCCAACATTGCTGAAACCTGTCCAGCTTTGCTAACTTTTTGAATAATGTTCCAATATTGTAACACTGACAACTTCAATACGGCTGCAAAACCCAAGAAGCAGCAAGCATTGCCAGAATGTCAGTCAGAACTGCCAAAGGCTCAGCTTCCATACTTCTGCAAAAGCTTCTGCCTTTCAAGATGGGGGCCATGCACAATGAAACCAAGCACTTGATTCTGTCAATCAGTTCTACATTTTAATAAATATTTAGCATCAACGTCCTTTCATGATGGATTGCAAGGGAGAAGTACACAAGTAAGGCAAACATCTTTTGCTTTCAGTATTCTTCCATTTCTCTTTTTATGGATGTTCAAAGCATTCATTGATCCCAGCTGATACATTAAAACCATGCTTCTTTTTCTGTGTGATACATTAAAATCATGCTTCTGTTTCTGCAGGAAAACAGTAAAGTGTCATGGTTTGGTGACACAGAGGATATACCATCACTATTGGAGGGTTCTGTCAGTGTTGCTTTTGTCTAGACTCTTACATCTTAAGCCTTGTTAGATGTGTAAATGCGTTCCTAAATAGGAATTCTTTGCAATTGAGGGCTGAGGAAAGAAAAGCCATCCCCATACTGGTGTAACATGGTTCCGCAGTGAGGAGCACTACAACTTTTGCCTTCAGATCACTGGCTTTAAAATACCATAACCTAGAAACCCTAAAATTCTGCAAGGTTTGTTCAGTTTGAGCCCACATATTGTCTTATTTTCCCAGGTGGGGACACACTTCATGCAACTAAAGCTATCCAAAGTCATTGGGAAATAGGTTAGCACAGACTCAGTGAAAAATTGCAGGTCAAATGTCACATAAGCAGTTAACAGAATATACACTTTTGTGTCAAAGTAACTGCAAACATCAACTTCCTTCTACAGAAGAAAGCTACAACCAGGAAACTCAGGGCAGCAGATTATCCATCAAACTTTCCTATGCATGACTTCAGCCCCCCCTCCCCAAGTTAGTACTGCTCCTGATGTCATGGCACTGAAAGAGCTGAGTGAAGTAGTATACTCTAAATCATTTTCACATTAATTTAGTTCTTCTTACAGTGCCCATCAAAAACACTCATGCACAAAGTAGCATTTTCCCCTGCTCAAGCAAAAATGCAAGAAGAAGTTGCTTCAAATACCTTAAAGACAGGATAAAAATACAACCCTTTGTTTAACTGCCCACCAAAATTACAGCTGTATGAAATACAGGTCAAAATCCTCAGGCTGAGCTCCCTCATTCTTCTGTATGATCTTTTTCTCTCACACATGCATACTGGCACACACCTCCATTGTATCTAAGTTCTGGTGTCACTGTGTATATGCTTAAATTGATGCCCTTGGACCACTGCATTAAGATCACAACATGATCAGCTTGTTGTTGAAATGCCATACTGAATGCATGCATGCACTGAAAACCCATGAACTGATATTGCGATAAATCTACAAAGAACCTTGTTAAGTTTTATGGGGAGCCTTCAAGGAGAAAAACTCAAATGGTTTTAATTTTTCTCTAAGTGATAGCCACAGTTAATACCAGATTTGGCAGGGAGCAGGCATCACATGCCTGTTGGGCTTATACAGACATGAAAAAGGGTTTATGTTTGACATCTGCTTTAAAAACATAATGAAAATCTTTTGCTCTTTCAAGGCCAAAACTTGCATTAATTTGTGAGAGCCTATTACTTCAAAAATATTTGTTGGCTCTGATTGCTTGGATAACTGACAAAAAAAAAACATTAGGACCAGGCTCTTGATTACAAGTTGACAGAGAACTGACTGAGAGCAACAGAAACAATATGCTGAAGACCACATTGTCTCTTTGTCCCCCTTTCAATTTTTTTATGAATAAGTGGCTTATGACATCAAGCTGTGATTCATCACTGGCAGCTTTTCATTAATAGAAAGGAAACAATATGTAATATTTCCATATATTGCCATGGTTCACTCCACTTGTTTTGTCCCTGAATGTCACATACAACTATCTGCCTGGTGCCCTGGTGGAACAGTCAAACCACATGACAAATATTGGTAACAGTGAAGATCCATAAGCAGCAGTCCATTTTCCATCAGTTGTGTTCCATGTTCCTGCCAGATGTGGAATAGAGGGCTAATGCCTCCTCCAAAGTGCAGACATATTTGAGGTAGGTTAGAGAAGGTTTGTAGATGACAGTCTTCTCAGGACAGAACATATCAAAGAGCCAAAGCCAACTAGCTGTGAGAACTGGAGTTATCACTTTAATGCATTGCTATTAATGTCACACAGGCAGGCATGATCAGCCTTCGTCCTGAAATCCATATGGGAATCAAAAAGATACATCTTGCTCTATATGTGACAACTCCTGAAAAAATTACTGACTTCAGTCCATGTGTAAGGCAGCATATCTAATGGTATAACTGAACTCTTAAATATCATAACCTGTCCTAGGGTGACTTTATGATGCTTGTATCCCCAATCATCTGTTCTGTTTATGCTGGATATTAAGTTCTGCACCTTTAAGACTGGTTGCAAGAGCAAAGGTGAGGAGAGAAGAAGTGCAGAGTTTGTTTGCAGAAACTGCACTTGCTACTCCTGGACTGTGGTGTCTGCAGCATGGACAGTGGGAGAGAGCTCGCCTTTGCTTTTTAGTTGGGTTTTTTTAAGCTAGCTGAGGCAGAGGAGTTCCCCAGATGGTGGCTTTTCTTTTTCTTGGAACTGATTGGCCCTGCTCTAGACCAAAAACCCAAAAAAACACCGGGAGCTCACACCTGTGGTCCACTGGGGCCCGGGACGTGGCATTTTCCAGTGCAGGAAGGACTGATAAGAGACTGAGCGAGCCAAGCTACACCCCACAACAATGACTTTCTGAATTTGCCATCTCTTCAGAACAGTAAGAGGTTTTATTGTTAAATATTACTCCTTTTTCAAGCTTGTGAATACTTTGCTTGGTAGATAAACAGGTTTTTTCCACTTTTCTCCAAGGAAATTTTTCCTGAACGAGCTGGGGAAGGGGCCACTTGAATCTGCTTTCTATAGGGACCCCTTTAGAAGTTTTCCTCCCAGATTTGCCCTAAACCAGGACATGACCTAAGGAAAGTGTGAAAAACACGATTCACTTTCCTAGTAAAATTTGAAAGTTTTATAAAGGACAATAGGAGACAGAGATAGTAAAGCAAAGATTATGGCTGGGTGCATCTTGGCACTCAGCCAAGAGCACACTCTAACCTTCGGGGA
Source organism: Leptocoma aspasia (assembly GCA_013399835.1). NCBI lineage: Eukaryota > Metazoa > Chordata > Aves > Passeriformes > Nectariniidae > Leptocoma > Leptocoma aspasia. Next base: position 233,585 of record VXAX01007350.1, read on the forward strand.
TACCCCTAAAATACCTTTTCCATTACATCAGCAGCCTGTTGCATATTCATAGATCCTTATGCATATCCATAAACGAGTTTACATATTCCAGGAACGATTTTGCATGGCCCCTGCTTGGGTCCATCTTTTTGGAGCATGCGTGTTTCTTGGCTGTGGTTTCGGTTCACTCTTTATCACTTCCAGTCTGGGCCTTGGTCCATACTGTCTTCAGATGGTGAGTACTGAGAGTTGGCATGTCAGTGGCAGGGTCCTCATCATATGTTCCTTGGATATGATCCCAACCAAGCCAGCATTTTAATACAAGCATATCTGTATCAGTCGCTTCTAAGTTTTATTTAACTATAGGAATTTTACAGATACATATTACAGTATTGGCTTTTTGCAAATAATAAGATGAATGCTACATGTACAGTGTTAAAATAACTTTGCTTTTATTTCTGCTACTAACAAAAACTTAGACATAGTAGTAGTGGTAGCTGATATAGTTATGCGTGAACTGTCTGTTTGGTCAGGATAACATCCAGTGAACTTGTAATGAGGACCCTTCTACTGATGTGCCAACTATCAGCACTTGCTGTCTGAAGAAAGCCCAAGAACTGAAGGTGAGGCTAAGAGTGAACCAAAACCACAGCCAAGAAACACGCATGCTCTAAAAAGGCGGACCCAAGGAGGGGCCATGCAAAATAGTTCCTGGAATATGTATATCATTTATGGATATGCATAAGGGTCTATGAATATGCAACAGGCTGATGTAATAGAAATGGTATAAAAATGGTGTTTCCTAAACTAGCAGGTGTGCTCTTGGCTGAGTGCCAAGGTGCACCCACCCGTAATCTTTGCTTTACTGTCTTTATCTCCTATTGTCCTTTATTAAACTTTTAAACTTTAACAGGAAAGTGAATCGTGTTTTTCACAAGAAATAAAAACTATATTTTTATAGCAAAGTTACTTTAACACCACACATATAGAGTCCATCTTAATATTTGCAAAAAGCCGATACTGTAATATGTATCTATAAGAAAAGGAACAGCTCTGTGGTATGCCCTAGATCCACCATCATAATGATTTAATGCTTAATACTGCATTATTTGAAATTAATACCCCACCAGTTTAACCACATGTTAAAATACATTATGGAGTTCACAAGTAACTCGGGATATAAATAACAACCAGTGTGAATACACTCATACATGTACTCTCACATATAGATTATGTGCTGCATTTTGTGAAAATATATGCATTAATTTTTTCAAAACATAAACTCTTGCTACTGAAACTGCTTATATTCATACGCAGGCAGTAAAGGTACAATTAAGATTATTATTATAACCTAAGTCCCCAAGAAGTAACAGAGAAATCCTAGCTTCGGAGACTTTGAAAGAGATCTAGGATGTAAGTACTTTTTCTTAAAGACCACAGGGTTGAAATGTGGTTCAGAAAACAGAAAGTAATCTCAAGATCACTTTTATATAATCACCTCTCCTTATATTACTAGCTGGCTGAAGTTGGAATACAAAAAAGTGGGGTCAAATAAGTGTTCACCCTTCCTCAGAAAGGGGATCCATGACCAGCTGCATGAGGGTCAACGGGTAAATCAAACCAAGTACAGCAGCATGACAAATACTGTGGATTAACAGCAGCATTCTCAGGGAGCAAGTCATGCTCAAGGCTGGTCATCACACAGGGTTTGGCAATGACCTCTGTTTTCAAAAGCCAGTTCAGACATACCAGATAATCACATCCTGATCGTCATGATTTAAGGTGGTATAGGGGTTATGTTTCTTTCCTTTTGTTCCTTTTTACTTATAGAATTTCTTCCCCATCAGTTGCTAGGATACACTAACGACTGGGTACTTAAGAAAAACAAAATAAGCAGCCAAGCTCAGGGGAGAGGAGCAGGGATACCTCAAGAATTGGGCAGGCAGAAGACAGGGCCGGGGACCTGCTAGCTCTGTCGCTCTCGGCATCAGAAGAGAGCGGTCAAGCTGTTGCTTACTGCGGGGAGAATTCACTATCACCGCTGGAGCCCAGTCCTGCACTGCTTCTTCCTTTCTGTAGGTGAGCATTTGCTCTTAAGAGCAGCCATTGGACTGGGACCTTATTAACACCCTACCTCAGGAAAAGAGGGACCTATATACATCTGCTTGAGTGCCCGAGAGCTCACCCCTTTCTGCCCTGCTGAGAGCCAGTCTGCTGCTGTCCCGCCCCCACTGCTTCTTCAGCACTGCTCCGAGTTTTCGCTGCACTGTAGCCCCGCACCCCCCGCCTGCCAAGACATCCCGCGGTTCCAGCCACAGCTCCAGAGCTTCTGATAAATCTTGTCTAACACTCTGGGATTTTTGCTCATTCCTGTCGGCCCAGCTTTCTTCCTCCAAGAGTCCTGCTGAGGCACCAGGATCGACTGCCCCAGGGGCTCTTTTTGTGAAGCAAAGCCTCTCTTCAGTCCCTTCCCGTCTCAGCTGAGAAGGCTGTCACTGGGTTCATGATTCTTTTTGTTGTTAATGCCATAGTTGTTTTTGTTTGTTTGCTTTATTATACATACTAGTAAAGAGCTGTTATTCCTATTTTCATGTCTTTGCCTGATAGCCCCTTAATTTCAAAATTATAATAATTCAGAGGGAGGCATTTACATTTTCCATTCCAAGAGGCTCCTGCCTTCTTCAGCAGACACCTGTCTTTCAGACCAAGACAGGTGGTCATCCTTGTCATAGCAAACTCCTGAGGTCTGAAGGAGTCCTTAGAAGAAAATGTACTTGTTGGCTAAGAATAAGTAGAAATCTCAAAGACTTTGAAATAAACTTCATTTTGCCCTATCACCATAAAGAATTCTTTCCTTAGTTTTATGTATATGCTAAGAAATTAAACAGGCCAGGAATGAATGAGACTACCTATTCACTTCAGTTAGCTAAATTTAGTTAGCTCTGGCATTATCCAATTTTTTTCTTCCTAGACTTTAAACAGCTCTGATAAACCATGGTGGCAGTTGACTCCCTAAAACATTTCACATCTACATTATTTGCGATAACTGAAGAAAGGAAGACCTACAAGGAACAGGTATTTTGCTTTCATTGCAAAGAACTCTTAAGAATAAAAAATAATTTAAAAAATCCATGAATCCTTTAGTTCAGAAAGCAATATTGACTGATAGTTAAAGCACAGATAAAGTGAACTCGTAAGGTCTGTTACAGGCAGTGCAAGCAAAATTATGTGACCTATGTACGCACATTAGGGGGAAAAGAAGGGCAGTGGGCAAGAAACCTGGTTTTGTGAGCCTATCTGAGAGGGTATGACAAAGCAAAAGGAAAGATCAAGTAGGTATTTCTTTGGAGGAAGAGAGAGAGCATAATGATAAGTGTTGTTACGTTTGCATAGAAAGGAGAAATTTATCATGACCATATATATGTCACTAGGGGATTAAACACTCCTAAATTTAATTCATCTTAAGTTATCTTCAAGATTCATTTTCAGTTTCTAGAGATGTCAAGATCACACGAGCCTATGTTTTATTGCATAGGAACAGGCTTAAGAAATTGTTTAATGCTCAAGTGTTTTGCTGAATTAAGAACCCCATGCTGCTGGATCTAAGTAAACATCCAACCATGGCAGATTCATTATTATCTTTTATATAAGTAGAGCTGAGTGAAAGAGGAAGGGAAATGCTGTGAACATTTTATTTTTTAAGGAAAGAAGCCAGGACTGCTCAGGCACCAGTGTTACTCAAACAGCAGGAACTCTCTCTGCATTTGAAGGGTCAAGGGATTTGCATCAACCTTAAGGTCAGGAGGAAGGACCAGCTAAAATAAAGGAGAAATAGGAAAAGGACTCTCACCCCATATATCATAGAATCTCACATGTTTTTAATAACAATTATTATACTATATTCATTGGTTTGGAAGATTAAGCACTGTGTATCAATGATCTGTCTGCATTCTGAACCATTGATTCAAAGAAACAGCTTTATAAAATGGCGGGGTGACCAAAACTAACCTCTTTGCTTCTAAGCAGATAGATTTGAAGCAGATTGTACATACTTACATTCTTAGATTCAACATATTCACTTCTCCCTCACTGTTCTCCAAGACTTTTATTCTATCCATTTTCTGGATAACCAAAGACTGTCAAAGATTCAGGAAACACCCATATTTAGACTTAAAAAAAATAAAACAGAGAAAACCAACAATGAATCACTTTTTAGAATAATACAATTTATTGTACAGAAGTAAAGTCTGTGGAAAGAGAAAATTCTGGAATTATAAAGCAAGAGCAATGCTCTAAGTAAACCACAAACTCTAAAACAAAGTTTTTTTCCTATTGTAAGTTTCATAGGAAAGTTGTTCATCTTACCAAATATCTCTTGCGAGCAGTAACCCAGCCATTTGGGGAACTTTCTTTTTCCTACTTATACTAGTTTGAAAGCAAACCAGTGGGAGATCCTGTGGTAATTATGATTTTGGGTTTTCTGAATTTCCTAGCAGCACGCCTGCTAGGTTTTTCTTCATATGGGAAAAGATCACTTTTCCCACCAGCAGATCCTGTAAACAATCTAAGCTGTGTCCTGTTCTCAGGGACACAGCTGGTGTTTTTCTGCCCTGTTCCAAAAACGTAGAGAGATAATTTTCTCTATCTAACCAATGGTAAGAGGAAGCTGGTCTTGGTTATCATCTCCTCACTTTAGTATCAAACAGAAGCACTCTTGCACTAAGCAGGAGCATTCTCGTACTAGGCACTGAGAAGAAAGCAGGTACGGGGATTGAACCAAGGCTTTGTAAATAAGCACTGAATGATAATGATATATCAATCATATTGATATATGATAATATATGCCAATGATAATAAAACTATCTTGCCTATCCTTCTGATACATGGAGTCAAAGTTATTATGCAGGAGGGAAACTGCCATCAGAACTGGTAACCCCTGTGCACAAGAACAACCACAAGATCCCAAGTCAGGAATACAGTTTAATAAGAAAATTAAAATGAATGCAATAATAACAGAAACACTGACAGAGTGAGAATACAACCTGACACCCTGTTGGTCAGGGTGTTGGTAGCAGTCAGATTAAATGGTGGCTGCAGTCCTCCTGGAGTGACAGATTGTTACATGCGGTCGTAGGTTGGAGACAGATTCACGACTCGAGTCACCGGGATCATGCAACAACAGCATGTTTTATTGTTCAGAGACTTCTTATACAGGGAGTTGAAAACTCCCGGGTCTAGACAACTGATTGGTCAAGGTCTCAGCATCGCCCAGCTCCTTGACCAGTGATATCTGCATTCTGGATTGAACATGATTGGCTGAGGTCTCTGTTTTTAGTTTAAATCTATCCTATGGTTGCTCACTCAGAGACTTGTGCATTTCTGAACTAGGAGAGCCAAACTGAATTTATGTTATGGCTGGATTTATCTTGTCCAGCTACAGACTAGCTGTACTGTGACAATTCCTCCTTTTCTGTTTTATTAAAAATGCAGAATGTTCTTTGTTATCCTTCCTGCAGGCATCTTGCAGATAGGACGACAAAGACAGTATGAGTCTAACTTGAATGAGGCTTCCTACTCAATTTGACAAACTTAGCGATGTGTCTCATGTATCACTGGAGCAGTAGCACTAACGTCTAGGATCTGTTAGGCAGAAACTAACAATATCACAATCTCTCAATCTAGCATGTCACAGGCTACTTGCTAGACGTCTGCTTAGAAGTTACAAAGTTACAACTCAACACTAAAAACAATAAACAATTAAATCAAAGTAATTTCAATTAAAACCACACATATTTCTCCTATTGATGTCTTCCAAATATTTGAGTCTTGGAGTCTGAGTAGGGTGATGGGCAGACTATCCCACCATTGTTAATTTTCTGTTTCCGACAAGCTGTTGGCTTGCTAGATTATGTTGTGAAATGATTAAAAAATATGAGAAAAACATGAGAACATGAGAGCACCCAAGACTTTTGAGAGGGGTGTACATCCATCTCACACTTCTCCCCCTTTGTTTTAAAAATTGTAACAGGAACAAAATATGCACTTATTTTATTATATAAAAGTAAATATAAGTTATATTTACTTATATATATTATATATAATATTTATAAGTTTATATATATTATAAAAAAGTATTATAGAGAAGTAAGAGAATACATCTAATAATACAATTAAACATAATATTAAACAAAATTACTTACAAATATTTAAATGTTTATTTTTACCTAGGGTCTGTCATAGCTGGACTTGGATTCCCTTTTCTGGAACCAGGCTACTGAGTTTAGCTGGAAAAGAGGGCTCAGCTTTCATAAGGCCAAATTTGCAAGCTGAAGTGTCTTGATTTAATCTTTTTATGATAGAAACACTTGGGATTTATGGCATTCTTCCTTTACCAGCCAAGTCCAGGGCTTGATCAGAGCCAGGGACTTGGTTGGGAAGGTTTTCCTTAAAATATTTTTAAAACAAACTTTTATTTATATTTACTGAAAAAGTTCCTCAACATAAACAACTTAAGAATAATCAAAGAAATTTACACAATTAACATTAAATAATATCTTATGGCTGGATTTCTGTGTGCGACAGGCAATTTAACTTTGTTAGTTGTTACATATAATTTTGCAAATGTATTATTGGTATACTTAACATTATTGCTCAATGGCAGTGGTGTAAACAATGAGTTTTTTCTTTTTGTTTAGAGTTTTGAAATTGAGCTAGAGTTAATTAGTGAAAATAAAAAAGGAAGGTGAGAATTTTCCAGTATACATGGGCTAATCAACAATTTTAGTTATTAAACATATTTTTGGGATGATTATATATTTTTAATGAATATGTTTCTTGCAGGATAAGGTATAAAGATATGACTTTAAGGCTGCAAGACAAACTATTTTGTTATTATAAATTCTTGTTATTACTTTTGTATACTTAGTTGTAAAAATTTATCATTAAAGTTATATTTAAAAATAAGAAAATATGTAAGCTAGTATTCTAGTGATAGTAGGGACAGACTTGCTATATTTAGAAACTTTTTATTGATTTTAACAGGAGTTGTCTTGAGTTGAAAATTATTTTTAGCTTGAAAATGATGACAGGTGTTAAATCTTTAGTTAGAAAATTCAGTAACTGAAACTTGTTAATGGAGCACATAATTTCACAGAATCACAGAATCACAGAATCTCAAGGTTGGAAGAGACCTATAAGATCATAGAGTCCAACCCAGCCCTAACACTTCAACTAAACCATGGCACTGAGTACCACATCCAGTCTTTTTTTAAACACATCCAGGGATGGTGACTCCACCACCTCCCCTGGCAGGCTATTCCAGTTCTTGATCACTCTTTCTGTAAAAAACTTTTTTCTTATATCTAACCTAAATCTCCCTTGACGCAGCTTGAGACTGTGTCCTCTGGTTCTGTTGGTTGCTGCCTGGAGAAAGAGACCAACCCCCACCTGAGTGCAACCACCTTTCAGGGAGTTGTAGAGAGTGATAAGGTCACCTCTGAGTCTCCTTTTCTCCAGGCTAAACAACCCCAGCTCCCTCAGTCATTCCTCATATGGCTTGGTTCTCTTCTCCCAGCCCCAGCAGCCTTATGGGCGATCGGTGGTGATGTAGAAGAGGTCAACATGGTTGCTGCTGTGGTTGCTAGGCAATGCAATCTGGTGTCTGTTTTGGGGAAGTTTTTGGTGTGGGGCAACTCTGCTTTGCTCCATGCGTCCCCGTGGCTGTCCACAGCTGATAGGGCTCCCCAGATCTTTGGGCGTTAGCTGCTGCTGTGTCCCTCAGGCTCCTCTAGCCTTGGCCCTGCCACAACATGGTGCTCTGCGGTCCCGGGCCCTTTCACACGCAGTTCTGCACTGGCACCCCCAGCTCCGCACGCCACCCGACCCCCAGCTCCCACCTGCACACCGAAGCTGCAAGCGAGTGCTCCAGGTGCTTCCACGGTGACGAGGGGTGTGCAGCAAAGCAATAGCCCCCACAGGTAGGGCACAGGCAGCCCCAGGCACTCTGATAATGCACTTGGCAGCAGCCACGGCAGCTCGGGCGGCCGTGGCACAGGTGAACCCGTGCACGATGGAAACGCTACTGGTGCCCGCGGCTCTACACATGGTATGGGCGCGGGCGGCGCTGGGAGAGCTCTGGTGGTGCAGCTGCCAGCTTCTCTTCCGGTCCCTGGCACACACACTCTGCCATCTTGAGTGGGCAGCTCCTGCGCTACGTAGTGACCACCATCTTACGTGACCCGTGTCTGAAGCTCATGGCATCCGCTATGTTGGGGTTTTTCCAGTGGGCTGTCTCTGCAGCGCGTTACGGGGCTCGGAGCCTAAGGATGGTCCCTGTAGCTGAGGCATGGGGGACCCCCATTCTGAGGATGGACCCGGTGCCAGCAGCGGCAGTGGAGCCCTGGCAAATAACGGCCATTTTCCTCTGTTTTTCACTAGGCATTCTACCTCGCTCTGCATCCTTGGCAGGCATTTCAGCGGGTGGTGTCCACAGCATCTCCACTGCTATCCCTGCATCCTGCTCAGCTTCCAACTGCCCTAGCAAGTTTGAAACAATTTTCCAGGGCTTTATAACATTCAGTTTGTGGTTCTTAGACCACGCTAGCAAGGCTAACAATGCTAGCTGCATAAATTCTACCCCCCATTTAGGTACCTTGACGATGGGGTTTCCTTCTAGTGAGATCCATCCTTCCATATTTTCAGTGCCGTTTTTCTTCTATTTACAAGGGATATTTACAAAGGAAAATCCAGATTTTTGGTTGGATCTTCACGCTGTTTTTGGCGCCTGTGCTCACTCGCCATATTTTTATACAACCTGATGGGCTGTTCTGTCACCGCCCACTCCACTCGTGGAATGGTTGTTCTCCTCACATGGGGGCACCATGAGTCACATGCAGTTGTAAGCTGAAGGCAGATTCACTACTCAAGTCACCGAGATCATGTGACAACAGGGTGTTTTATTGTTCAAAGCCTTCTTATATAGGGAGTTCAAAACCCCTGGGTCTAGACAACTGATTGGTTGAGGTCTCAGCACCACCCAACTCCTTAACCAGTGATATCTGCATTCTGAATTGAACATGATTGGCTGAGGTCTCTGTTTGAATTTAAATCTATTCTATGGTTGCTCACTCAGACACTTGTGTATTTGTGAACTAGGAGAGCCAAATTGGATTTGTGTTACGGCTAGATTTATCTTGTCCAGCTACAGACTAGCTCTACTCTGACAACAGATGTGGTTCTGTTGAACCAGTGATCCTGTAGAAGGGTTTGATCTTCCTCTGAAGGTCCAGTGGTGATTATAGAGCTCTTGTCCTCTGGGAATTCAGTGGATAAGGCTGCTTGTGGTGTTCCAAACCTCAGATTATATCCAGGTAGGAATGCTTGGTTCTTCCCCCTGGGTAAAGCATCTCACAATGGGATTATGTAATTTTATGAGTCATGCAGTGAGACTCAATGGCCCATTAACAGAAGATATCTCCCCAGGAGTTATGAAGGATGGGCCATGGAAGAGATAAAGAACACTGCCCCTGGCTTTAACAGATGGTAATAGAATATGTACTTTTGGTTACATCTTACATTGTAACCTAAGACACTACTGTTCACTTAATATTCTTCTAGAAAGAAAGTGTTTTAAATCCTTCTTCATTTATCAGTTCCTCTAAGAATTTTTTTTCAAGTTTTGAGGCTGCATTTATTTTCCTAAAACAAAATGTTTCCCTCTTGCTGAAAACCACTATAAAACTGGATTATAATGACTGAAAACTATCCAGCCTATTTTCCACAGGACATATTGTAGCTGTCAGACAGAAGGCAGGATGCTGAAGATGTATGTAATTCTTTCAAGTAACAGCCATCACATGTTTTATTGTACTTCAGCTGTTTGAGATTGTTTGGAAACTTAACAGAAAGCAGCTAAAATTGCTTGAGGTTTTAAAAAGCTTTTTCCCCTCTTTGTTCATGAAAAATATCATAGACAACTTGCTTTTAAGGAACCAGGAACAGTGCTGAGGGCCTTGAAAAGACCTCCAGCTACATATTGCTTGGTAATCTGTATTAGTCTAACTCCCATTTTCCCCAAGATTGTCATGTACTCAATAACATTAGCAACAGGGACACCATAACATGAATTAACCTGACTTGTTAAATAATAATGAAGAGGGAACAAGATACACAGTCTAAGGCATTTCCTGTCCACATAAAATAATAAAAGTTATGCCACTTTCCTCCAAAATGTATTCATTAGATGAAAGGACGCATTTAATAACAAAATGATGATTGGCCCACAGGATTCATCAACATCTTGAATAGGACATGACTAATAATGGCCCCCCTGGCTCAGTCTTCTACAGTTGTCATTTTGGCCTGCAATCTGCAAAGAGGAGTTAGCACAGGCAAAAAAATATATTATTATGGATTCTTGCTGTTTTATTCTGACTTTTCTGTTGCAAAACACCATACCATGAAATTATGCTAAATACTTATGGACCTGTGAACCTTTTGAGCTAAAGCAGCTATTTGCTTGTTATTCAATCCATAAACCCTCCAAATTTTTTTTTTCCCGGAAGAACTACTTTTCTTCCTATTCTTTCTATATCTACAAATAAGTTCTCCTACCAGAAGTCAGAATATTCCTGCAGGGAGATTATGCACTGTGTAACATTGGTGACTGCATTCTGATGTATAGTATTTACATTTACACATTTTCTTACAGTCAGAGATACTAAGTTATAATACAGAAGCCTACTGTACAAAGGAAAACACTACAGAGATACATTTGGATGCTCCTACAGAGATACATTTGGATGCTCCTTTTCCCTTGCTTTGCACAAATGCACAAACTCATTACTTAAAAAGTAATGCAAGTCAGTGGAAAAGCATTACAATAAGGATCAGATAATCAAGGTCTTTTATGTATTTGCTAAGCAACTCTGAAAAAGTTATTTTATTTGCTTTACTTCGTACTTCAGCTTTCTCTCTGTTTTTTTTTTTTTTGCTGATGTAAGACAGCAGGACTGATACATCTTTTTCCTTTCAACAACACAAAACACAGGTCTTTATTATTATAAAATGTTACGAGCGGTAAAGACACCAGACATTGAACTGAAAATATCAGAAATCATATGTGAACAATTTCCTGTCTCCCACAGTCATCTTCCAATGGGAAAAAAAAACAAACTAAAAACATCACAAAAATTGCTCCTCAAGAAAGTCTGATCTCACAAAAGGTTGTTCAGGGAGTTTGACTTCCCTTACAATATTACACCCAAAGAAATTACAGTTTAAAGAGGTGGTTAAAAAGTAAAGATAACGACAATGAGTTTTCAGGTAACATTGGGATGTGCTGAGGAATAATTATGTACAGAAACTAAGCCAGGGCTGGTCCTTGCATTCAGTCCTGACTCCATTTCAGACTGAAAAGGGAATTCAACAGTCAGTGTCACAGCAGCCTCTCACAGAAAGCTGATAAAACACCCAAGGATGAGGCCTAACAAAATATCATAACTGCAAACCTCTGGCATTTGTTGCCACTAATTTTAAGTTAATTTAATTTCATTGATTATAATGGAAATGTCTTATCATGTCTTACTTGTCTAATGTAATCATACTGGAAAAATCTACCACGCCCCTTGAAAACATAAACCAAAACAACCTCCTAAGTCTTTAGAACACTTTCCTAGAGTCAAAATCATGCTATTTTCCCTTCAAATATATGTTAAGACCTTTAGGCATATTCTGAGGCAGAATGTCTAATGTTACAATTATTTCAAACACCCAGTGATAGAAATTCAGATGGCCTATTGTAAAATTATATATTTTCCTGCTGGAAAAGAAAGATCAAGAGCAATGTAGAAAGCTCATTTTTAAGCTATTGTTTGTTGCCTCCTTTTTTATATTCCAGAAGTAAAATTAAGCCACTGATATTAATACATCTTACCCACATGTTTTCTATTCTATAATCGCAGCATAAATTGGAGTCTATGACAGCTTTTTAGACTATTCCACCACATGAACTCATTTTTTAACTAATATTTTGAGAATTACTAGCTTTGCTTCCCCTATCACTCATGCTAGTTTAAAACTGATGAAATGCAACTGATCTACAATACATATAAAACGAGAAGAATGCAGACCATCCGTTTCATGTAAACTTTGTGTGAGAGTGGTGAAGCTCAGCTTAACCCCAGCCAGCCCCTGCTATATCCCTATAGACTAGTGGTAAGGAAACGACAAGATTTCATTATCTTCTTGTTTGATGTTACTTCCCCCATCCCTTTTAAATGTCACATAAAAAGGACTTGTTCTCTTGGATTTGTCATTCAGTTTGTTGTCTTGCAACTAAGTTCACTTGACCCTTCAGGATATCTTAAAAAAGGAAAGGAAGAATCAAGAACAAACATGATAGCAAGATCTAGCTTAAAAGGAGTAACATTTAATACCTGGAGAGCCATCTGAGCAGCAGAGTCTCAGTTAGCATACCCAGGCATCCACAAAGAAAAGCAGCAAAGTACAGTGGGGCAAAATTGTCATGGTGAACAGGTTACCCATCCCTAACTAAGTTCTAGTATTACAAGTGCTAGCATGAAGAAGAGAACAAGATCTTTGCTCCCAAAGTCACATAGAAAGGTACCTTCTCTCAATGTGTCTCAAGACCATCCAACAAAATTGGGGCCCTGGTGCCAACTGAGTCACTGCACATGACTAAGAGTTGTCCTTCCCCTACTTTCATTAAGATTCTAAAATCAGACTCACAGTGCTGGAGCTAAGAGTTACTTGAAAGCTGATATTTGACAATCCCTGAAAAAAGTTTGGTGCATTAATTTTTCTTTCAAATGTAGCATTATGATTTTCAGATTTAATATTGTGCCTAACATCACAGGCTGATGCTTATCAAGACACCACTGGAGATCATTGTGTATGTTTTCAAATGGAATCACACTTGTTCTTCTGAAAGGTGGCCCTTTAAAGGACTCATTTGTCTATTGTGAGTAGCCTCAGAGGAAAGTAACTCTGGCAGAAAAACATACACTCATCAATTTCCTTGGCCATTTTTTAATAATAAAATGACTATTTGAAGCTACTTGGTTGAAACGTTAGACACAAGAGTGATGGAGATATTTTCACAGAGTGCACAGATGAGATGGTCAAAGGAAGCTTGAAACCAGTAAAAATTATTTAGTGCATACCATATACCTGTGTAATATATTGTCCATGAATTTCTGGGAAACTAAGCCTAAAAGGGTACAATAGAAATGGGATGTATTCAGAAAGAATTTTAAATGAAAGAGGTTGCTTCCTTAAGTATGCAAAAGCAGAGAAAGGCTGCTAAGCTGAACCCAAGTCAGCAAAAACATTTAAACATGTGCTTAAAATTACTTTAAGTCTGTTGTTGAATCAAGCTTTCAGAAGTAACCCAGAAGGACGTGCATGAAACTTCAAAGGTTCAGAACTTTGCTTAGCAAACCAAAACCAGAGATGATTGAATGAGCTTCTGGAATGTGTTGTGTGGCGAGAGACTCTCAGCTAATGCTCTACAGATTTCTGGTAAGTTCCTATTTGCAGTTGTGCTCTGAATGTCCTATTTTGTCAGTTTCTCTGTTTTTGTCCATTGTCATAAAATCAAAGGGAACCCATAACTTAAAAACAGTTTTATTTAATGTTGATCAGGCTTTCATACCCATTAAAAGCCAGTATGTGTACTTCAGGACTGTCAACCCATTATCATTTTTGGACAACAAAAAAAAAGACAAAGCCCCCAAAAAGAGCTTTAGATTCACATTAAAAGGCCACCCTGAACATTTCCAAGACTAAGCAGGCGAACACATGCTGTGGCATGTGCCAGCTGAGGTCAGTGTCAAAAGAAAGCAGCACTGTTCCATCTCTGGGCTCAGCACCCGTCACCGGAGCAGCGACAACCGCGAACTTCCCCCCGGACAACGCGCCCCGGAACCGAGAGGAGTTCTAGGCTCCGCCGGGCTCAAACCGGGCGCCGGGAAGGCTCCACTAGGGCTTAGGGAGGCGGCTAAGACGCCGCTCCGCAAACCCGCGCCTTGGCTTTCCTCGCCGCCGCGGAGATTGGGGGGGGGGGACTGTCACTGGCACACACAGCCCGCGCCGCCCCGGGGAGGTGAGCGGAGCGACCGCCCGCAGGGAGTGGCGGCGGCCGCGGCAGTGCCAAAACCCGCGCCCGCGTACCTGGATCATTGTCACGGCCTCTTCTTGAGCCGCGCGGCGACGGGGCAGGGGATGCAGCTTCCTCCCGCGGCACGCCAGGCTCGCCCGGCCGCCCATAAGGCTCTCCCGGCCGCTCCAGAGCGGCCCCGCGGCTCTGTACTCTGTCCGCTCCTCACCCGGTATCGGCAAGTCATGAACCCTCCGCCTCTGCGCGGCTGGTGTGGGGCTTCCCCGGCCCTTGTGAGTTCCCCTGGCCGTCACCAGCTCGACCGCTCTGCAAGCCCCTTCCCTCTTCGCTTTGCCTTTTGTTACCGGGCTCTAGAGCTGACCACAACGTGGCCAGTACGACAAATCAGAGAGCCGCGGCGGAAAGCTCTGTCTCCACCTGGAAAATTTAGCCTTCCCCACGCTGGTGGGAGGGCTTTTGGACCACTGAGTGGTCTGGATTCAATAACAACGAAACTAGTAACTTGCAAAACAGTCCGCTTCGGAGGGTGTGCTGCTTTTGTGCAGAAGAAAAGCAAACTTCCCAGCAGTCTGCCACCATAAGCTGATAGTACCCGAGTAACTTGAAACTGAAAACCGGGTAAAGTTGACACCAAGAATGATTTTAAAAACAGTTTCAGAAGGGGAAAGCCTACAGGAATTTCCTGCTTCTTTGTGTAATCTGCCTGCCTGTGTACATTAATTATTTCAATTCAGTTTTTAAGAGACTTCTTTTCCGTGCCTGTGAAAGCATGCATACTGCTAAGAGGCAGAAAGGATAACCAAGTGATGGACGCACAGCACTATAAGCTTAGCGACAGAGACTAAGTTTCTTTCTTTGCCCAAAAGTGTTTGGTGCCCTGTGCAATGTTAAGTTAGCGGAAATGTGCTATAATTTTACATGTTTTAATTCTTACATCTCCACCTTTAGGGAAGGCACAGCTGCTTTACTCACACTGCTGAGAATCTGTAATTTGCACCAATATCTAAGGCCATAACGCTGGTTAACTCTTGCTACTATAATTAACGGATTGTGGGAAAAACCTTTCAGCTGTCTTCTCTTTGGGTTTCCTCCAGTGCAACAAAGGAAAAGGTATAAACCAGTGCTTCCCTGCCTCTGATGCCTCCTGAGAAGTTCAAGACATATTTATTTGCCTGTCATGCCGTAAAATATGTCTGAACAGCAGAGAGTGCATCATCTATTTCCAAACATTTGAATTTCAATGTTCAAGCAGAGGCATTTTAAAATAGGTTTAAAGGAACTGGATCAACCAGTTTTGTTTTTCCTCAAGTAATATAAGAAATGAGAAATAATTTCTAAACATTTGTGTTGAGATAGCATCTGGGATGCTATGATTTAGGTCAAAAAATATGTCTTTTTTACAGAAAAAAAAAAGGAATGGGGTTTAACACTACTATTATTTAGTTGTACCATTGAGTGTCCTAACTGAGTACTTGGCTGCCATTGTGCCAGGCACTCAACTTCAAGAGACTGAAGTTATTTTATTTCTTAAAATGAGTTGATCTTGTGCATGAAGGAGTTCAGGTTTACACCAAGTAGCATACAAGGGGTAATTTCTGGACTAACACTTTAATTTCACTGCATAAATCTTCCTGTGCTTTTCCCCTTGCCCTCCTTTGCCTGAACTGTGTTCAAAGAGTCTGAACGCACAAGTGAGTTGTTTCTGTAGGGTGAGAAATAGAATAAGGGAAAAAGGGTCCTTGTACAGGAAAAGCTAGTGTTAGACAGCTTGAAGCTCTGATATTGTCACACAAGCTTTTCCTTGAGAAATTACAAGTTATGACTAATGAACTGTGTTTGAAATATCCCAAACTGACTGGAGTCATGATATGTGTGAGAAACAAAACCCACTCCTCAGCTGAATTTTTAAAAATTTGATAAAGGACAATAGGGGATAAAATCAATAAAGCAAAAGTAACAGCACTGGGTGCATAGCCATAGCCAGAGGTACCCCAGCTAACCATTCTTAGATACCTTTTCTATTGCAGCAGTCAAATACATATTCATAAATGATTATACATATTCAAACATTTCTTCAAACTAGTTTGTATATTCCAGGAACTTTCTAGCATGGCTCCTCCTCTAATCCACCTTTTTAGAGCATGTGTAGTAATCTTCCTCATCACGCCCATTCCTCAAATGTTATCTAACCCTGTAGATGGTTTAGTTATTTCAATTATTGCAAGTTAACCACAAATGCTCTAAATCAACTACTTCACAAATATATCTGTTATTTTAATTATTGCCAGTAAGCTACAAAAATGAAAGCATTAGTTATTGTTTGACAACTGTAGCTACTTCTGCAAAAGTTAACATTATAACGCACAACCCATAGCATCCACTTTAATGTTTGTGAAAGCCAAAACTATGTGTTTATCACAATATGTAAATATATATGAAGGTGACTTTTAAGAGCTATTCAAAAGCAACATTGCCAACTAATGCTGCACTGACTCACCTACTCTAAGAGGAGTTCATCTGGTCCTTGTTGGCTGATGCACAAATAAGAGTCAGAAGAAGGGGAGAACTTAAGTCAGTATTGTTACTTTGACATTATAGGATGGTTATTGACATGTTCGAAATACCTGAAATAAAACAGTATAAATGTGGAAATGTCAACACCTTCTGAAAGACTTTTCACAATCCTACCGTAAAGGGTTGACCATTTCCATTGCTTTAGTGCTTTGACTCTACTTTTAATTACTGTCTTCTTCTAAATATAATTTGCATGTATGAAAGGGTTTGCAAAGCTTAACTAAACAAGGCAATGTTTCATATGGCTCTGCTGCTTGTCCTGGTATTTAAAAAATAAACAACCAGTATTTGTTTTCTCAAAACCAAAGTAGAATCAAGAATTAAAAGAGGACAGAGGGTCATATTACTGCTAAATAACTAAGGTTAGAGCTTTCTATTTTGTATTACCCCTTTGTGTATCAATTCGTCAAATGCAGATGGGCAGCTTCTCAGGTATGCAAGAATATCTATTTTGTTCATAATTAGACTGTAATTTTATCTGTGAATTCCAGAAGGTGGAGATCCCATCCTTGACAAGTTAAACACTCCCAACTTCTATTAATTGCTTATTAAGGGAACTCATTGCAACAAACTTGATCTAGTGCAGTACCTGCAATGAAAAGGGTATATTTTTAAAGAAAGTTGTTTTGTTTATAGGAGGAGCAGACAAGCATTGATGCATCATTATTTAAGTAAGCAAGAATGGAAGAGTTTACTTAAATATTCAGTCCCTCCTCCCCCCCACTTCCTCCTCCATTGTTAGCATTTAGTAAATATGGGTTTTAGTCTTGTCATAAGCAAAACCAGAGGGAGATTGGGGAGGATCAAGGAATACAGGGAAAGAAGTAACAAAAAATGCATAGACATGTAATGATTTTGAAAGGAATGAAGGACTTGCCTTTTCAAACAAACAGTGGGTCTGCTGGTAAATAAAGCTAGATACTGAAAGATAAAAGATACAATGGGAAGGATTCCACTGGTTGATAAGTGTAATGAGAGATTTACCTCCTCTTATACTTTAAACCATTCCCTTTCTACCAGTAAGGAGAAACAAATATGAGTAGATAAAAATGGGAAAATAGCAGTTTACTAAGACGCTAAACAGCAACAGGCAAAAAATAACAGTAAATAATCACTAGATACAAAATTTCTAAATCTCAGGAACTCTCCGGGAACAAAGAGAAGCAAAACTGAGAAGTACCCCACTTCGCAGGATGCTGCCAGGGGCAACCACGTGTGAGAAGACAAAGGGAAAATGGCGGGAAAACCCTCCCGCATGATGGGGCTCTGCAGGTGACCACGTGGTCCAGGAGACAAAAGGCAGATGGTTTGACAAACCCTGCTTGGCTCCACCTTCCCCCTGGAACAACAAAAATGGGCAGATAGGAGCCTTTTTAGTGGCAGATAGGAATGCCCAAGAGTGTGTGGGATCAGTGTTGCCAGGTCCTGACATCCGCTGGAGTCCACCAGTGTTGGTGGAGCTGCTGCCCCAGGTCCCTGCTCCAATGGAAGGGACGGGAGGGGGAACCTGAGCACGGATACGTTGTGACCCAATCTCCCCCTGCCCCTCTTCCCCCTGCACTGACTCAGTCTTTTCACAGCCGACACGTGTTGCAAAATTCACTCCAAAACAGTTTCTGATTGCAAAACGCAGCTTCTCAAGTTGCTACTGTTGCAAGCGCAGAAACTCACTGGAATCAACTGCCTCTGGAGGCCAGGGAAAAACAAAAAAAAATCAAAGCAGAACCTCTGCCTTGTGCAAAAGCCACAAAGCAAAAAACATCTGCTTCGTCAGCTCTGACTTTTCCAAGGGATGCTGGCAGTCTGCTGGCTCTTGCTGTTCCATTTCCAGGCATGGTGCTGGGTCTTAAAGAGACAGTAACAATTTGGGGCACAGATAAATGTGGAATACAGTGTTATAGATAGGTAATATGATTGGCTCTTGCCAATTAGGGGATGAATACTGTGTGTATGTTAAAAGAAGTTTTATGGATGTATGGTTATGTTGTTGTGGTTTGTTGTTTAGATGTCTTCTGTTCTCCCCATAGTCCCCTTTCCCGGCTCTGTCCGGGACATGTGGAGGGAAGGCGTGTACACGTGCCCCTTGCATCGGGCAATTGAGGATGAGAAAAGCTCGTCGCTAGGGGGGCGCGGCGTGACAACACCTGACCTCCTTTCTAGCTGCAAGAAAGCAGCCTCCACCAATAAACGGCAAAGAAGAGTTGACAGACAGACTTTAGGAGGGGCCAGGGTTGCCTGATGCAATCCCAGGGGTATAAAAGGCGGAGCAGCCATTTTGTAGATGAGCACGTGGCTGCCGGTCACAAACTCTCAGCAGCGTTGTGCTTTTTCTTTATTCAGTCTTTTGTTGTATTTTGTTAAGGTTTAATAAACCTTTGAAATTTTAAAAGTGAGAGGTCATTTCTCACAACAGCAACATTTTGGGTTACCCAGAACATGACCACAAACACAGGCAAGGGTATATTAGCATCAAGTCTGACACTAGATTTCCAGGAAATGTACCAGTATGAAGTCATTATTGAAATTATAGCCAGTTATTTGGTGGGAGAGAAACTAGTCAGGCAAGAAGGAAGTTTTCCTTGTGGTGCCATTATTTTTACTGAGCATAAGAAAAATTATTTTGATTTCATAATGCTGCATCTATATTTGAACATCTGCAGAGAAAGATCACAGAAGTTATTTTACATTCTTTCAAAGTTCCAGGAATTTTTAGCATTGTTGCAAGGGAAGAGGACCAGCCCCTAAATTTTGCACTTATTGTCCAGGTTCTATTGGTTAGCCTTCTGTTCTTCAAATACTTAGCTTCACTCTGTTTTAAAGTTTTTGTTTTCCAGTATATGACTGCCAAAAGACTCCCATTACCCTTAGCAGTATATGTTAACAGGCTATTTTTTGTGATTCAGATTATCTGGATGTAACAAAAATTACGTTTTTAGTAGAAAACTGACAGTTCTACTTGGACTGACAAAATTAAGTCTTAAATGAGGTTGATCAATCTACTCTAGTGTTCTGGTTTTGTCTGGGATAGAGTTGGTTTTCTTCTTAGTAGCTGTTATAGTGCTGTGTTTTGAATTTAGTACACGAATAATGCGGATAATTCACTGCTATTTTAGTTGTTGCTCAGTAGTACTTACCCTGAGCCAAGGACTTCTCAGTGTCTCATGCTCTGACAGTGAACTGGTGCACAAGTAGTTGTGAGGTAGCACAGCCATGAGAGCTCACCCAGAATGGCCAAAGGGATATCCCAGAACCACAGAATGTCATGCTCAGTATACAAACAGTGGGGAGTTGGCCAGTATGGGTCTATTGCTCCTTGGGGACTGACTGGGCATCAGTCAACAGGTGGTGAGCAATAGTATGGTGCATCACTTGGGAGTAGGTTTTGGTTTTAGTTTTATTCCTCTCTTATTGTTATCTCCCTTTTCATTACAATGAATACTAGTAGCAGTAGTAGTATATTTAACTTTATTTCAATCATTAAATGCTTCTTCACTCAATACACAAGTTCTACCTTTTTCTGATTTTCATCCCCCATCCTTCTGGAACAGGCAGGAGAGAATTGTTGACCAGTTGCATGATACTTAGTTGCTGGCTGGGTGTCTTGGAATAATTTATGTTAATAGTCTGTTCCATGGTCCTCCGCTTTATGCCCAAAAATAGTTGCTGTGTCTTTAAGGTGTGGCCAGGGGCGTGTCAGGTTTTTGGTGGAACCAACAAGAGTGGGAACCCTCCTCTTGGGCGCTTTGGAGGGGGTTCCCCTTTGAGTTCTGTGCCAAGGATGAAAAACAAGCAGGACTCTTGAGTTCTCGGTCTTCAGGATGTTGTTTATTTTTCTGTTAAGTTCAGTACGCCGTCTACACACCAGACTTAGCGTACAAGAAGCAAGGCACAAAATGGAGAGCTGGCACCCAAATTCAAGGTCTTTTAAAGCTGATTAGTGCAATTACCTTCCAAAATGTACTTTGTTTCTACTTTTCTACCAGTAACTTCTATTAATCTATTCACGTAACACCTATGCCACCTCTTTCTCTAACCAAGAACTTCTTGCCACAAATACTACAGAAAATGGAGTCGAAGAAGAACAAGAAGGAGATGAGACAACGCCCAAAATCCTCCATCTTGTCTCCTATTCACTCTCATATTAAAATCCTAAAACCCTAAATGTCTCACCCTGTGATAAACTACTACTACATACTACTATCTAGTTGACACCTGTGGACTCCAACTCATCCCAAAGCCTTGGTAATTTTTTCCAGGGATGAAGGTCAAAAGCAGTGTTCTGCTGAGGATCAGGGCTTCCCAAAACAGGCAGAGAAACATTTTCTGTGCCCTGGATTCCAATAGGGAGAGGGGGACTTCGGGCTCTTTGGCGGGCTTTCTCAAAGCCTCACTCCCCAGGCATCCAGGTGCCATGTGGTCTGCTTTTGCTTGGTTTTTATTAGACAAGGCAAGAAATTTTTCCTTTCCTTGGCCTTGGAGAAGCTGCAACAGCAATCCTTCAGCAACCTTTTGATGTGAGCTGGACAGTTTGTTAGTCCAAGACCAGAGGATTGTAGGCTGCAGGAGAGGGGTCACTTAGGATCAGCAGGAGAGAGGCCACTCTGTTTCAGCCCAAAACTTTGAGAAAGCTGAGACAGGGACAAAAAGCATACCAAGAGGCTCCAGCCCAGTTGCTTCATCTGCTGTGGAGAGGAGGTCAACACCAGAGAGTAACCAGATTTTCATCTGTTGCCAAAATTGCTGCATGAAGCTCCTGTTTGGTTTAATTTTTTTCTCCCTGAGAGAGACCCTGACACCATCTTGTACCACATGTCGCAAGTGGGTAGTTTCCCTAGCTTTTTGGGGTTTTGTTCTGGTGTGTGTGGGGGTAAAGGTCTGACAGTTTAATACCTAGCATTTATTTACTTTTTTTTTTTTCTTGTCTTGTGGGCATTAATAGACTGTTTGGGATTTTTTCGGTTCACTTTCATCCATTAGTATTCATTTCCTGTTGGTGGAAAGGGATTTTTGGAGCCCTTTTAGAGGAGATGATTCATTCCAGAGTGTCTTCTCCTAAATTTGTCCCTAAACAGAGACACTGGGGTTAAACCATGAAAGCCAGTTTTGAACAGAGCTCAGTGTTTTGTGAGAGTAATAATACATTGCACTTCATGCATAGTGCTTTAAATGGCACAATTTAAGAGCCAAGCAAAACCAAGAAGGAATGTGCTCTTCTATAACACTTCACATTTTTCAGTCAACACAAACAGTACTGCTTTTGGTAAGGAGTTTAGCTGTAACGTCCAGTCCTAAAGACCAAAGAAACAAAAGTACTGTCTTCCAGGGGAAGTGAAATAGTACCTGCTGTGCAGTGCAGCACGTAGACCCTCTGACACTGGTGTGATACACTGATGTCGATCACAAGCTCTGAGTCTGATACCTATGCAAACGCACCACTGCTGTTAATAACTTCTACAAAACATTTTTTTCTTGAGAAGGAATATGAGCATGCAGAATTGAGGGGACAATAGGTATATCAAGTTTAATATTTCCAGATTTAATTCCAGACTCAGTGTAATAATCAATAAATACTAACATAACAGAATCACAGAGTGATTGAGATTGAAAGAAACCTCTGGAGGCCATCTAGTCCAAACTTTTACATCAAGCAGGACTGCCTAACACCAATTGCCCAGGATCATATCAGAAAACTTTTCAGTATCTCCAAGGATGGAGAGTCCAGCACCTCTCTGGGTAATCTGTGACAGTTCTTGGTCACCCTCCCAGGAAAATAGTGCTTCCTGATGTTCAGAGGGAATCTCTTGTATTTCTCTTTCTGCCACTGCCTCTGGTCCTGTCAGTAGGCACCTCTGAAAAGAGCCTGGCTCTGTTGTCTTTGCAGTCACCCTTCAGATGCTTCTATACATTGATGAGATCCTTCCTAAGCCTTTCTTCTCCAGACTTCATAGTCCCAGCTCTCTCAGCCTTTCATCATAGGAAGTATGCTTTGGTCCCTTAATCATCTTAGAGGCCCTTTGCTGGACTCTTTTGAGTAGCTTCACAATTCCCCTGTGGCAGGTAGCCCAGAACTAAGTTGAGCATTTCAGGTGTGGTATCACCAGTGTTGGATAGAGAAGAAGGAGCACCTATGTCAGCCTGCTGATAATACTTTGCTTAATGCAAACCAGGGATACTAGTAGCTTCTTTGCCACAAACCACACATCATTGGCTCATGTCCAACTTGGTGTCCATCAGGACTCCTGGGTCCTTTTCTGACAAGTTGCTTTCCAGCTGCGTGACCCCCAGCATAGTGATGGGTGGAATTCTTCCTCGCCAGGTGCAGGACTTTGAACTTCTCTTTTCTGAACTTCCCTAGCTTTCTGTCTGCCCATTTCTTCAGCCTGTCAACGTTGTGCTGGATGATAGCATGCCCATCTGGCCCAATAGCCATTCCTCCCAACTTTGTGTCATCAGTAAAATCACTCTGCCCCATTGTGAAGATCACTATCAAAGATGTTAAACAGGATTCACCTGGTATTGACTCCAACTAGACTTTGCATCATTCATCACTACCCTCAGGGCCTGGCTATTGAGCCAGATTTCAGTCCACCTCCCCATCCAGCCCCTAAAGCACCTGCTTGAGGGTCTATGAGGCTGTTACATGGCACAGTGTCAGAGACCTTACTGAGGCCTGGCAGACAGCAGCTACTGCTCTCCCCTCATTTACCAGACTCATCAGTTCATTGTAGAATACTATCAGGTTGGGGACTTCCCTGTAGTGAAACATGCTGACTGCTACTGAAGAGTTTCTTGTCCTTCATGTGCCTTGAAATGGTTGCCAGGATGAAAATGTTTTCTGGTATCACTTTCCTAGGGATCAAAGTGAGGCTAACTGGCCTGTAGTTCCCTGGCTTTTCCTTCTTGCCTGTCTTGAAGATAGGTATGACATTTTCTCTCCTACAGTCTTTGGGCACTTCTCCCAGATTCTGTAACTGAGCAAAGATAATTGAGAGTACTTTGCCATGACGTCTGTCAGCTACATTAGCAGTTGCGGGTGTTTTCCCTCATGGAAACGAAAGTTACTCAATGAAACGTTGAGTTACTAAAAGTAACTAAACGAAAAGTTACTAAATGAAAAGTTTATCTCAACAAAAGTTACTATACATTACACTCACTTTCTGTGGTACCAGTAACACTTTATACCAATAGCAGTAAAGAGTTCTGAAATGGTGAGGCTGATACCCTGGCTAACCTAATAAGTTCTAGATCTGAATACAGCATAAGTATGACAGAGGTGAAATAAAATAAGCCTGAATCTCATCTTGAGACGTATGGATAAAGCGTATATTTGTGCTATTTTTGGGTGGGGTAGAGGAAATTTGTTCATAGTAGCTAGTATGGAACTATGTTTTGGATGTGTGCTGAAAACAGGGTTGATAACATAGAGATGTTTTTGTCATTGCTGAGAAATGCTTGCACAGCATCAAGGCTTTTTCTGCCTTAGCAGTGAGTGGGCTGGGAAAGCACCAGAAGCTGGGAGAGGACATAGCTGAGAGAGCTGACCCCAACTGACCAAAGGGATATTTAATGCCATATGATGTCATGCTCAGCATAAAAAGCTGGGGGAAGAAGACGAAAGGGGGAATGGGGTGTGATGGTGTTTATCTTCCTGAGTAACCATTAGGTGTGATGGAGCCCAGCTGTCCTGGAGATGGCTGAACATCTGCCTGTGTGTAGCAGTGAATGAATTCCTTGTTTTGCATTGCTTGTGCACATGGCTTTTGCTTTTCCTGTTAAATTGTCTTCATCTCAATCCACACCCGTGAGTTTTCTCACTTTTACTCTTCTGATTCTCTCCCCCATTACACTTGTGAGGTAGTGAGCAAGTGACTGTGTGCTGCTTAGTTAAAGGCTGGGGCTAAACCATATCATCAGAGCCAGAAATGGAAAGTTCCCTAAGAAACACATGGCCTTTACACTGTCAAAACTCCTCTAATTCCTCTGTTCCTCTAATAAGTATCATTATTATTGAGTTACTTTTAAATACTGTTCTGAATTTTGGTTTGAGAAAACCTGTGTGAATGTAATTCCCATAAAGAACTGAGAACTGAATCTCCATGATCCACTTATCCAAGATGTGTAACTACCCTGGTTCACAATCTGAGACCAACATATACAAATAAACTAACTCATGTGGATTGTTTTGGAGAAAGAACTGAACAAAATTCAAACTGAATTAAAAAACTGAACAAAGTTCACATATCAAAAATCCCACTCTGGCCATTCTCTTATCTCTATCCACTACCTCTGTTAACCTCTCCTTTTGATACCCTCATAATAAAGCCTAACCAAAAAAAAAAAAAAATTCCCCTCAAAGAGGCCAATGATAAAAGGCTTCAGAAAAGATGTCATTTAGCTCTGCTATTCAGCTGCAGGAACACCCAATTTCCTGCTCTGCCATCCAATTATGGGGGAAAACATTGCTCTTTCACCCCAAGCCAAAAATGTGGGAGGTCGAGAAAGGACAGACAGATGTGGCAGACTTAACAGCTTCATTATGTCTGGGAAACCTAATTAAATGACATGTTTTATAATCCTAGTATATGTGCCTGAAAAGATTAGAGAGAAAAGGGGGTTAGGCTAAACTATTGAAATTGCCCCCAAGTAGTTATGTCCTTAACTCTCCCACTGCAATTAAACTTCACCCTGAAAGTAAATAAGCTGAGTATCATCTTTTTTAAAAGCCACCACAGTAGAAAGAGAAAGGCAAACCTCTGCATAAATACAGATCTGAGTGAGAATTGTTCGTATGTTGTGTTTGAAAAACCCAAACATGCTACATAACTGTGCTGGATTTCCAAACACACAGCCATACAGCAGACAGTTAATGCCTGCAAATTCCACTTTTTTTTAATGCTCTCTGGGGCTAATTCAATATTTTCCAGACCCACCCCTCTCCCATCTCTGCTTGCTAAAAAATAGTCATGAAATACCAGGAAATGGTCCTCAGCTGCAGTAATGTTTTCATTTGTCCAGTGTCTGAGCTTTTGAACTGTTCCACATCCCCTCTACCCCAGCCTTCTGATGCTTTGGTCATTCTAGGAGCAGGCAGGTGACTTGAGCTTGACCTCTGCCAGACTTTTGTTACTCACATCCAAACTTGTCTCTAAAGGGTGCCCTCAGAAAAAAATCAGAACAACACATGCAAAGAGTAGTTTTGCAGAACTGAGGACAGTTTACACGAGGTGCTTCTTCCAAGTATCCAATAAACTTTCCCCTTGCAAGGCTGTCTCCACACTCTTAAACATATTATCAAAACCACACTTTCTTCTAAGGCTGTAATAAAAAAAAACCCTTTCCAAAGACATTTGCTTACTTACAAAATGAAAATGAAAATCTGTTTTCTTATGTTTATGCTGCTATTTTTAAAGAAAAAATATTTGGTTCTACTCAAAGCTGTTTAGCTTTTATGGTCTCCCACAGGTTTTTGAACAGTTGATAAGATATGCAGATACAGTTAATCAGTACAGGTAATTGCATCTTGCATAATGAGCATAAATGCACAAAAGGAGCATAGAAAAGTGAGATTTCAAAGTAAAACAATAGTAGTTTTTGGAGTTTTAATGCAGCTTGGGGTCTGAAGTATATTAACTACGCTATAGGCCTCAAACTGCAAATGCTTATATGTGTGCATAATGCTCCTCTTGGAAGCAGGTTCTAGTTGAGCCATCTGGTAATTTAATTTGTGTATGCATTAATGTGTCTTTTGCAAAGCTGACAGGAGGCTCCTTGATGTGGACAGTAGAAAAGCCACCAAAAAAAAGGGTGTGATTATCTGTGAGGGCTGCAACCTTAACTTTTGAAAGTCAGTCACTACTTCAGCTACTCTAAAATATAGCGAGTGTTCCTCTGTGTTACTCTTCTCTGCCACAAATCCCTTCTCCAGAGTGACAATTAAAGAGGCTAGGAGAGCCCTTGCCTTCACATTTTGCCATGTTCAAGTGCATCCCAGCCTGATGCCATGTTTTCACCTCTGTATTTCACTTCCTTGGAAAAAGAGATGGAGAAAAGACAGCCTGATCTCTGACAGACCAAAGGGTGTACACTCATCACCTTGGTCAGCTAATTTTGAGGCCTTGAGCCACACGACACTATCAGTGCAAAATAACTACTTTTTGTGTGAATGCATGTGTGCTGGTTCATGATACAACTGCCTCCTCCAAATTTACACTTGTCATTTTCATCTTTGTAGTTTTGCATCTAAGTCTCTTCTACTCATGAAAATCAATGTGGTTGTATTGTCTGTTCCTATTATCCATATGCTCCTGAATTGTCCTAGATTGCTTGCTTGTTAAATGCAAGGTCAAAAAGCTTCCACTGTGGACACAAAAACTCAACATCATTTGACAAAAGGAGAGACTATAGCTGGCTAGATTAAAGATGAACATGCTGAACTGAAAGAAAACCATATATTTTAATTGCTTTAACTTTAATAAATTCCTAGTGAAGGTAATATGTTAAAAACAAGATCTTCAGAAAAAGTAGGAGAATAAATGGGGATATGCTTTGATGTCATACAAACAAGCTTCCCACCTTCATTCCCCCATAATCCTAGTACTGCAAAAGTCGCAGAACTGATCTGACTGTGTAACTGCAGCCTGGAACATTTACACACTGTTACTAAAGCAGTTATGTCAACACTTCTTTAGTCACTTTTTATTTCCAACTGTCATACTACAGTTTCTAGTACATATTCAAATTTCCACTTGATAAAAATGAAGTCCTTATTTCCTCTATTTGGACACTGACAAATAGCAAAATGTTTAGGCCTTTTGTACATGTTAAAAATACATGAATAACCAATCAGGCTATGTGAAGAATAAGTTTTCTATCCCATACACATTATTAATAATTTCTAAATTCACCTGACCTCCAAATAAAACCCTACCATGCTCAACAATCTCCATTAAAACCCATGTGTTTTTATATATACATCTTGGAGATGAGTCTCAAAATAGAGAGTTTTTTTCAGCAGAAAGAAACACTGTCTTTGCATTTTGATTTTTCAATATCCAGTGGTAAAGTCAATGAAAGTGAAAAGCTTCTTCAAAAATAAAATGTTAAAATGCTGAACTAAAAAGTCTAAAGTCAAAACTGTAGTTCTTAAACCAAAAATCCAAAGAAAATTACCTAGTATTTTAAACAGATATAACAGTGTGTCCTCACACAGCAGAACTTTGGCCAAGTTTTAGTTTCTAATGTTATATAGAATATTTTGTAATAAAGTTTCCAGGGTAAAAAGGCTAACTAAAAATCATTCATTATGGGGAAGTTAAATTTTTGGCAAAATCATTAAGGTTACAAAAGACTTAAAGTTTCATTTCCCCCAGCTGGTCTAATAAATGTAGATTAATTTTGTTGAATGCTACTGCAGTCTGAGAAGAAATAGTTGCAAGTGTTCATACAAATTCTTTAATGCATCTAATTTTAGTCTGGCAAGCTTCACATTAGGGAGTTACATCCTACATTCTTTGTTGCCCCAAAAGCTCACTGAAATTTTCCTTCAATGCTGAATGTCCAGATTCTCAAAATGTTTAGGCAACTGAGAGTGCAAACACTGAGCAACATATGGAAGTGAGTTTGTGTTCTGTTGTCATCAAAGATAGACTGGGGTCAACCACCCAAGATTTATGTTCATTTCAGGAGTTAATATTGGTAATGTCTTTTCCTGCATGCCTGTATTTAAATAGAGTTAAAAGAATTAAAGAAGGTAATAAAGCCTCTGCAGAAAATAGCCTTGCTGCATCTCTTCTCAAAGTATCTTCTGGAAATGTCTTTGGAAAGTAGTATAACAACAATTAATCTTAAAAAGATTAATTTTGAAAGATTAAAAAAAGTATTTGAGTATTCAGTTTTCTTTTCAAGAGTTGATCAATTCAGTTTTATTAGTAGCCATAAGTAGACCCTTGTAAAAATTGCACTACTAAGGAAGGCTTGACCTTCTGAAAATTTTACCACTTGTTAAGATGTCTAGTTTTAATTACCCAATTTTGGGTTGATTCTGTACAGTCTCATTTCCTTTTTTGTAACTTGGCATAACACTGCAGTATCTTTCACACAGTACATGCAGTTAAGTTGAATTAATCAGTGTTTCTGAAACACTTTGAAAATTCCAAATGGAAAAAAAGTCTGTAAAAATAAGGATTAGTTGTTGCAAATCCATTAAGATGTATCCTTTTGGATCTGAAAGTAGTTTTTAAATCTGTGTGGCTCAAGTGAGGTGGAGAGGAGATAAGAGGAAGGTGATTCAAAGGGTTTCTTTTTAGATAGTTTCTTATTCCTCAAGATCTCAGTCCTACCATTTATGTGTGTAAACATTATTGTATATATTTATGAATTAAGTAACTTCTGTGAACACATCAAACAGAAGAGGATGTTGACTAGCTTAGTGTTCAGCAGTGTAAAGAGGATTCTAGTTTGCATGGTTCACACCTTAGGAGGCTAAAAAACACTGCTTCTGCTATTTTCTATGTCTGCAATTTCCATTTTGCTGGGGAGAGAACATTTGTTTATAAGGACATATACAGCTTATGACAAAGGAGAAGGATAATGCATTTTGCATACACCTAGTGCATGGCAATAAGGATTAAATGGGTTTAAACAATAGCAGTGTAATTGATGTCAGTTATTAGGAAAAATTTTCTACTGATAAAGATACCCTAGACTGGACTAGACTGTCAAGCAAAGGGAGGCTGGAGTCTACTGGTAGTCTTTAGAAGCACATCACATCAACATCTGCCAGAAGCAGGACACAGGTATTTCTGCTTGGAGACAGATGTTGACCTACATAGAGAAGCTTAGTCTTTACCACATTATTCTATACTGCAGGTTCCACAAAATGTTCTTTCAGGGAGTACTAGAGAAATAGGAGATATATATATTCTCCCCACAGAATCATCCTTGTCTTTGTAAGGAGAGCATAATCCAGTCTCCCACTTTGGGTCTGGACATAAAAAGACAATTTTGTTCTCCATAAAATGTAAGCTTGAGATATGCCATTAGACTGTGAACATTTCCTAAGTCATCATAAGACAGGCGAGGCATCATTCATTATGTAGAGATTGTTTATGGTGTAGTTTGGCTGAGCATTCCACCTAACCCTCACCCCAAACTTCAACCAAAAAGCAGAAGGTGAATGTACTGTTGTGTTGCAGAATAAGTACTTGACAATTAAAATTGTAAAGCAGGTATGTTTTATTTCCAGCTGGAATGCATGGGGGATTTTCCACCACACATGTGTGCCTGGTTGAGACAGGTTTCATGTTTAAATACACATTGATCCCACAAGCCCACACCTCCTTGTGCTTCAGATTATAATTAGTCTTCTTTAGTGCCACGCCTCCTGAGGGGCTGTGGGCAGGGTCTTCTGATGAAGTAAGAGGTCTTCCTCAGGTGCTCACTCCTTGACCTCGTCTCTGGGCAAGTGCAGTGGAGGTTTGGCTAGCTTCCAGGTCAGTTTGTCCTGGCCAAAACCAGGAGCCTGGTCCTTGCTGGTTTGGGTTCTGCTTTATTGGGTTTCCACAATACTTGAGTCTTGCTTTACTGAGTTTTCACAATATATATCTTATCTTTATGGCCTATACCTAGCAACTAAATTCTTATGTGTTCTGTTACAAGTTGTTCCTCTACTTTAACAAAATTGCTAAATAAGTTACATATACTTCTGTTTCTCCTCTACCCACTTAAGCACATTATATGCTTCTAAAATTCTGAATTTTCATATACATATACATTTCCCATATCACCGTAGACAAAATATTCACATGCTTCTATTAGAGTATGTGAACCTGAATTTTACCCACTGGAAAAGTAATATATTACCCACAATTTTTTTATCTCAGCACCTGTCTCACAATCTACTCTGAATAACTTTTAGCATTCAATATACTCCTCTCTCTTGGTGGCTTTAGAACCAGAAAAAAGCATTTGACTCATCAGTACAGAAGGTCTGTAGATAAAGTAGAATTGAACAGTACATTGGGCATTTTGGGGCAACTAAATAAAGAATGACACAGCACCTTGGGGTAGGAGAGGCAACCAGGAAGACAACAATCCAAAAGAAGAGAAAATTACTTGCATGATCTTGTCTTTCCTTCCTATAAACTTTGTTCTTAGACATATGTTGTGTGTGTGCTGAAGAAGCAAGGGGAAGACATCTGATTACCTGTGAAAAGCCACCCCCATATCTGTGCGATAATAAACCTTTTCTTGGAGGCCATATATAGCAATTTTGGCTGTTGTCTGTACTGTAATGCATAATAATAAGTTTTCTCTTGCTGCATCTTCAGCTGAGGATAAATTAGTTGCAGTGCAAAAGATAATAATTATTCCTAATAACAATTTTGAGTCAAAATTGGGAATGTATTGGGAATTTATTTGCCATTTGCCGCTGTCCTTGCTAACTAAGATATTACTCGCTGTCAATATTAAACAAGACTGGCCCTACAACTGAGCCCTGTGGAACACCACCTGTGACTGACCGACAACTGAATCTAACTCCATTCACCACCAATTTTTAGGCTCAGCCATTCATTCATCCAGGTTTTACACAGCAAAATCACATCTAAAATTTTGATTTTTTTTGTTACCTTCATTACTTCTATGAATCAACCAGTTTCTTGTTTTCAGTAAATGCTTTGGGTTTTTAATCTTTATTAAATAATATATCCCGGCTTAATGATTTACCACTGGCAGAAAAGTGCACCTATACGTGAGCTTTTAACCCTCTAGACTCTGAGGCAGGTTGAAGTGTTTGCTTGCTTTTTCATCGATAGCAAATGCTAAGTGAAGTGAGTTATGCCAGCTCAGCCAAGCAGCAGTGCTTTGGCTCAACCTTCATATCTATGTCTCAGTCTTACGTAAATTTACAGAAGACAGAGCTTGACCCGGACAACGAAGGCTGCCAGAAAATGCATCTTAGAGTTTCTTATGAAACAGATTGCTCCTAAAATATTCAAAATGGTCTCCTGGCCTGCGAGGCAGCCAAATAACGAAATGGCTGTAAGTTCCAGTTTTATTTTCACTCATGGCTAATGTAACAGGGCAAGAGCTATTACAAGATGAACCAGATCAGTCAAGACAGGTTTTTAACAGGAAATAAAAACAACTATTTAAGTAGGGTGTATATAAGAATTCTGTCAGGCAGCTGTAAAGACCCCTGAAAACCAGAAAAAAATACATCTGTACTGGAGTCTCCAATCATGTACTTATTCTGTGAAGGTGTGAGCTGTTCTTTTTCTGCCTGAAGAAGGGAAATGATAAGGGGCACATCCATTCCCTCATTTTCCAATTAAATGCC
>VXAX01007350.1:265749-386764 GCA_013399835.1 Leptocoma aspasia
GTGCACTAGACATCTGTGCTTATGCAGATTAATTGCTTCCCTAGAAGTTGTCATCATCCCATACTAACATAATCCTTAGGCCTCACTGTGGAGCTGGGCTGTAGCCTTATTTTCCACATGTCATTTTCACACAAGGTGGACAGTTCCTGCATCTTAGAGTACCCTATTGTGATGCCTTCTAATATTCTGATTTACTTTAAAAAATTAATCTGTTTAATTGCAAAACCAAATTAAAAATTAGTTTAAAATATTTTATATATTTGTGTGTGCAAAAAGATTTTGAATCTAATGTTTATAGGAAATTAACTTCCTTATATATAAATAAATAGCATTGCACAGTGATCTTTCACTAGAACCCTCAAGGCTCTTAAAGATCTAAGGAGAAAAGTGAAGAGATACTTTTACAAATTAGTGCAATTTATGTATTTGCATTGGGGTCTTTGGGTATAATACCGATTCTGAGCATCTGTGTAGCTAATTATTTCCACTAGTTTAGTGCATTCTGTATTGCTGTTGATGGCAGCAGAATCTCACCCTTACATTCTTATGTTCAATATTCTGAATATTTATGTTGACTTGTTCATTTGTTGAATTTATCTAATTAGTTGCTAATTATAGGCTTTTGATACAGAGTATCTCCTTGTACCACTGAAGGCCTCTGCATCAAGCTGTACCTTTTCAGTAATTTCATTTTCTCTTTAGCATTATTTGGCTCCTTTTACATAAACAAATGGACAAATACTGAAAAAAAAGCCTAAAAATTACTGCTGCAAGTTATTCACTTGTCTACAGAAATAAGCAATTTCAGGGAGGATTGTGTAAGTCCCATGTAATCTGAATCTACTTTATAAACCAAACTAAAATTTTTAAAGTTCTGAATTCTACACTAAATTGCAATCTGACGTTTAATATGAAGCCATAAATAGCTAATGTCAGGACTTGATGGATGTTGGGATACACAAGACAGATGATGGACTTTGGATCTGGTTAGCATAAGAGATTTGATAACAGGATGTCTTGGCAAGAGCTTCTAGCTTTGAAGACTGCAAGAAGATTAAATCAAACACTTAGAGGAAAAAGAAAATTACATCAAACTCTGCAAGCAAGAGATGATGTAAAATGCATAAGTTTGTTTATGGGATGTTTAACCCAATCATTGGAGGAAAACATTACTAGCCTTCCTAAAACAGTATATAAACATTTGTAGTCCACAATAAATTTGGGTCCATTGACCATCTCACGAGTCCCCATTTCTCTCATCATCACTGATAGATGGCTTTTTCCAATCCGTTTGTCTTTTAAGAAGAATAAGACCACCCATCCAGACAGCAATTAAGCACTTGAAAGAATAGTTGTAGTTTCTTTAGTACAAATAAATAGGAAGAATATCAAACCTAATTCAGAAAAGGATGATTAGATGACTAAAAGCAGGCCTAAGCTTCTAGACAATAAAACTGAAAGGGACCTTATCCAAAAAAAAAAGGGGGCGATAAAACCACCCGTGACTGCATTAAACAAAGGGTCCTGTTTCCAATCTTGCACAATTTAATTACTTTTACTAATGCCAGTGATAAAACAAAAATCTGATCAGAACTCTTAATTTCCTTCTTGTATGTTAATTAGAAACCAAATCCATTTTCAGTTCCATATTTCATGGTATTTACCTTATTTAATTTTTCTTGCACTGTAAATTAGGCAGTTTTTTGGAAACCTGTAAAATATTGTCTCAGAGGTTAGGATTTAGACAACCTGTATGGAGTCAGATGAATCTAAACTTTTGCATCCTGTTTCCTATGTTGTCTTAACAATGGCCTACAGAAAACAGGGTAAAACCAGGAATGATGCTATCTGTCTCATGCTGGAAGAAAACATGCTTCAGCGGCCACGTATCCTTGCCTGCCTGGAGTATTTTCAGAATCACCTCATCCACAGCTGGGAAACCAGAGCTGAGGAGAACTGGATTACAGTTGCTGCTGTACAAGAGGTGTGATGCAAGCAGAATTTTTTTTAACTTCTTCAAAGCACAGGGCTAATTTTTAAAGCCTACCCCCACACCTAGGTGTTACAAATTCCCCTGAGAGTCTTTAGTATCCTAGCATATTAAGAACATGTTTTATATAGAGCAGGAATACGAGAAAGAGAGGAGGTCAGAAATTCTCTACTATATTATTTCTTGATAAAACAAGTGTATTTCAGCTTTGCTAAATTTATCCAGCTTGGAAAAAAGTATTTTAGCTCTAGAGTGACTTGGCATAAAATGAAACATTTCTGCTTAGCAATTGTTTGATCTTATACTGTATCAGTGTTAAACTGCATTACATCATGGTGATGCATTGGCACAAGAATTGTGCTTCAGCTGGGCACTGAATAATGACGTCCAGTAAAAATCTTCTATGAGCTGCAAGAATTCAGCTGCAGGTTCATTCCCATCCAGCCAGCTTCACTGCTTGGATTTTTCTAAAACTGAAGGTCATATCTAACTTGTCAGTCTTGTCCAAAATTCTGCACTGACAATTTTGTGTTTGGAAATGCATACTACAACGCCAACCGAGAAGTCAACGTCACAAGGATACGTTATCTCTTTAAACCAGTAAACTATTATTTTTTTACCTACATTTCTCTAGTTAATGGTGTAGCAACACTAATAAACTTTTTATTATAGAAATGTGTAGTCAAACTTCTATACTTTAATCTATTTTTCATTAACAATAGTTTCAAGACATTTTTTCCACAAGTGTTTACTACTGCTCTACCTCTGATCCAGATGAAGTCAACTGGAGTTATTACTCCTGATTATCACAAAAGCACAGTTATGCCAACAATCAATGCATTTGACCACTCACCTGTTACAAAAAAATTTTTTTTTCAAGATTCAGCATCCAAAGATTAGAAAGGGTTGAAAACATTGAATTTTATGTAAATGGGCCCATTTGCTTCAAGCATTTAATCTGGTTTTATTTTCTTCTTGCAATGCCAGCTAAAACCAGTCTTTTCTCTTTCCAATATACTGCTCAGAAGGAAAATTAGTACAGTGATACAAAAATCCCTTTACAGTTAACCAAGCTACGGTCAGCCACAACAGCAGAACAAGGGGTGTAACAGCTGGGACTTCATAAACTTCTCAAAATTTCCTTGAGACTGTGACCCTCTGTATTAAGACATATTACAACATAACATGTAAGATCTTGCCAAACCATCAAGAAACCCTACTTTTCCAGCACTTTTCAGCAGTCCCATAAGGCAGCATGACTTTTATCTGCCCTAAATACTCCTCTAGTCTCAAAGTATCTCTTGAATATCACTACTGCACCATTCACTTTCCACTTTCCAGACAGAGAAGACAGTGCATGATTCACAGGAAAAAAAAAAAACCAACCAGAAAAAAAAAAACCAACAAAATAAAACAACCCACCAAAAAAACCAAAAAAACACATAGAGCTAACAGGAAATTGGGACAAATTTAAACACCAAAGGCAAGACAGTAAAGCAGAAGTAGTGCTACAGTCTTTAAAGGGAATTTAACAGCTTTCACGCATTCATTAGCCATTCAGCAGACTTAGGATACAAGACTAGACATCTAGAGGGAAAGCCTTTGGTATGCTATAGAGATGCAAAGATTTCAGAAAACTTGCTTTGAACCATATTACAACCTGCAACTTTTTACAAAGTTTTCTCAGCTTGCTCCAATTGTTGAGCAACTGATTCTCACTATTTGATTGGTCATTCAATAAAATCATCCTTACAATATATAATGGCTATTTCAGGCTATGAGATGACATTTCTTATCAGTCACCAATGATAAATATTAATTTGGAGAGAACCTTGTATATCATGTCATTACTAGAATTCATGTCTGTCCACTTAGAGAGAAATGAACTGGGACAATAAATGTTTTGACCAGTGTTACAGCTTGTTGTGGTTACAGGAGGAAGAGTGCCAATATGGGTGTAGTCAAACTATGAATTCTATACCAATTTATATTATTCCTGATGAGCTGTTTATGGTGGGTTGTTTGCAACAGCTGCCCAGTGCACACCCCACCCCTCAGGTGGCCTGGGTATAAAATGAGATGAGGAAAAAGAGGCTACCCTATGAGGCAGGGTAATGCTTCTTTTTCTTCCCACCAATTACTCAGCCCTGATAACTCCTTCCAGGGAAGCGGAAGCACAGTCCTGCCCATCCTGAGAGGTTCATCTCTACTAATAGGCCATAACAAACTGAATAGGCACCAGCAGGATAGACAGCTGCCACAACCATCAAGAACCCCAAAAATATCCCATGACTCATAGGACTACATCATCCCATTGTGAAACTCCCTGCCCTGCAGGAGGTACTGAACATTCCTACCTGTATATAACCTGGCCACTTTGGAGCTTGGGAATGTCCACTACCACTGGACATCCAGAGGCAGACCAGACCTTCCACGGCACCACCGCTTTCAACAAGACTGCACCCATTACTTCAACAGCACTCCAACCACTGCTTAATCAGACTGTGACCACCGCCCTGACCAACAGGGGCCAGGCTGTACTCTGACTTTGTGGTTTTAAGCCAATCTTTCTGTATCATTGCATTTATTGTAATATTTCTATTAAATTGTAACTCCGACTTGAAATCTCTTGCAAGGTATTTCTGTGGGGCTAATTTCTCCTACTGGTTTGCTTTCAAACCAGCACAGACCTGTTTATAAATTCCACAGGAGTCAGTCAGACCTGGAGACTAATGAGACGGCTGAATATTCAGCAGAACAATTTAAGATATCAAAGACTTAGGTTCAGATCAATCTCTTCACCTTTTCTGTGTATCCCATGACTAAGAAGGACAAGCAACTTGCCATTAAAAAAATGTTTCATAAAGCAGAACAAGGCACAGTGTCTCACCCTATACTGCATGCAGTTTAGAGTATCATGAAATATGGCAGGTCTCCTCTGGAGCATTGCTGCCTTGTGTACACATGTTAAAAGATCTCATGCTATTGTACCACTTGCACATTAGAACAAATCAGTATTTCCCATGGCATCCAAAGCTGTAAAAATTCCTCTCTACTTGAGTTTAAATATTACTTATGCATAAGGAGAGTTATTACTATTATTCAGTTATTCTAAAGAAGGATAGATAACACTCCTTTAAGCTGAAGCTTTGTAACAGAAAAATTAAAAGACTGTTGAAACCACTGAAATCTTGATTGAATCTAGGATTTTGTTTAAGTGAAATTTTACCTTTTTATCAGCTTTCCTTTGGGCTTAAGGGATCCTTTTTTGGATTTGCAGTTTGGGGGTTTTGTTCTGCAAATAAACTTCCCAGTACTACTTTATATAGATCCAAATCACCCAAATCTTTTAAAGGAGTTTTAATTTCCTCCAAACATTGACATAATTTTGTCATGCATTTTAAATTAGGAAATAATTTACTTCTTTCAGTGGCTTTTCTCCAGAAATCTCTGATCTGGTGGCTAACCATAGAGTTATAGAACATGGTAGAAGGGACCTTAAAGACCTTCTAGTTCCAAACCCCATCTGCATGCATTCTTTTTAAGAACTACTGTTCTTACCAAAAGAAGTTTCGAAAATAGTTCAAATCCTAGTTTCACAGTCCTTTTAAAAATTGGGCCTCTACTCAACTTCAACAGATTGTACTCCCGGTAAACAAAAATATAATATCTGATGGTATCTAATGCCAAATTTTCCATTAATTATAGATGCCTTTCTGTTTATTCCTCTGTCACTGAGAGGTATATTGGGCCTGTTCACTGGGCATATTATGATCATATTGGCTTGATTGTCTGTACAGTTATAGGCTGTATAGAGAAGACATAGCAGAATTAGCAAAAAAATACAGTGTTTTCAATATTCAGAAGGAAATGAACCTTCTCAAAAGACCTGAAGGGAGAAAAGGGCATAAAAGTCTGGGAAAAAAAAATCATTGCCTGCTCTTCCTCCAATAGGCTGCGTGCGATTATTTAAAAAACTCCCAGAAGTAGCAGCTGAGGCCAGGACAGGCAAACAGCAATGAATACACATCCCAAATAATTCTCATTTCCTCTGATGCTATCTTTATATAAGCTGATATTGCAAAGTATATTGGCAAAGCAATATTGGTTTGTGTCCCTGATACAAAAAAATCCATATCTCAGGCAAAATGTCCCATATATATGAAGTACACAAGCTTCAGTGCCACACCCCCAGGATTAGACTGGGTAGCACGGTGACTTGTGGGTTCTGTACCCAATACACAAATGTTTTGGACAAAATTGTTATTTTTTAACTTTCTCTCTCAGGCCCCTGATTTGGACACCTTGAGTTGGACATCATATTTGTCTTGATTTAAGACAATTTAAGAGGTGGACACTCTAAAATTAGTTACTTCCCCTTATGGTTTTAACTAATCTCTTTCCAACAATTAGAAGAAATGAATACAAGTAGATTTAAGTGAAAAAAATAGCAGTTTACTAACTAGCTAAACAGCAACAGGCTAAAAATAACAGTAAATAATCACTAGATACAGAATTGCTGAATGTCAAAAACTCCATAGGAACAAAGGGAAGCAAAATGGTGGGGAACCTCCAAGATAACCCCACAGCTAACCAAATGGCATGAAAGACAAAGGGAAAATGACAATAATGCCTCTCTCCCCCACCTCAAGATGGTGGTCTCCACAGGCAACTGCACTGTCTGGCAGACAAAAGGAAAAAGATAGTAGACAAACCCTCCCAGTAACGTAGGACCTTACAAAACAGTTCTAGTGGCAGATAGGAATTGCCAGCATGTTTGGGGTCACTGCCACCACCCTTCACTTTGAGAGGAATGACAGATTTGTCTTTACAAACAAGTTGTGGGACAGCTGGTAGATAAAACTACCACTGAGAGACAAAAGAAACAATGAAAAGGATTCCACTGATTGATGAATGGAAAAAAATATATTTGCCTTTACAAACAAACTGTAGGTTTGCTGATAAATGAAACTGGATATTGAAAGATGAAAGAAACAATGGGGAAAACCCATAAATTCCAAAATAATTGAAAGTTAAAATGGAGAGTTTTTCATTAGTGGGGACTCTTAGGTATCAGGCATTCCAGGAAATCTGTACGTCTGAAGTACCTCAGCCAATTGGGAAAGAAAGGGAAATGTGGCTGGGAAATTATGATAAAAATGAGGCTGCATCCTTTAAAAATTTGAGAGACCCCAGGGGAATGCCCCATGGCCTCCCTTTATTCGAATAAAGTAAAAGGACTCCTCTGTCTCCTTTTTGGACATAAACCTCTGGTGTTTGTGGGATTAATTTTCCTGACAACTTCCTCCTGCCACCCAGAGGACTTCACCACTGTTGGTGCTGATGCCCCAGGTCCCTTCTCTGATGGGGAGAGGGAAGAAAACAGACTGTCCCCACCAATGTGCAGTGGCCTGGCCCTGGACAGGCTCTGGCTTTGCACAGCCTACAAGTATTGCAGATTTCACTCTGAAACAGTTTTTGATTGTGAAATGCAATTTCTTGAGTTGCTGCTGTTGTTACTACAAAAGAACACCTAGGGGACCCTCCACTCCAGCTGAGAGCTGTCTCAGCTCTCCCAGCAAGAGTGACAGGGAAAGGCAAAAGCCAAGACAGGTCTGCTTGGGTGACTCCAACTTATTAATGGGAACACAGCAAACTCTTGGTTCCATTTCTGCTCATGGTAACAGGTCTTAAAGAGGCAGTAACAATTTTGGGCACAGAGAGATTTGGAATACAGTAACATTTTGGGTTACTCGGAACAGCTGTTCCCATATGTATATGAGATGTGTATATAGGATATTCATGTCATATATCATTTCTCATACTAGATGCATTTTCATCAGTACATAACACTGGAGAAGCTTACATGTATTTATTCTATTGTTTGAGATTCCTACCACAAGTTATAAAACATGCTGCAACCTGGTGATTTAACTGCTACTTACACAGAGAGCCAGACTTAATCACAGGACATTGCTTAGACAGCATCACCTCAAAAACATCACAATTGGCTTCTTCGTGTGTAGAGTTTTTGGCTTTGTGGATTTGCCTTTCATAAGAAATAAAATTTATTTTATTATAAAATTAAATAGATCAGTAGTCTACTGCTAAACAATGAATCCAAAGTAGTTCCCACATGGCCCAGATTCACTGAGCAATGAGTGTTGTAAATATTGACAGCAGTATCTCAATGTGCAACATAAGCTAGATTTTCAGATCCTTTGGGGAAAGCCAGTATGCCACTGTTTCCAGAGAAATCAATCAGGTTTTTTCACCTGGCCAGATACAGTGAAGGAATTTAAATAGAAATGTTGTTTAGTACTATGCTTTAAGGGTTAACTGATCTCAGTAAATAACAGGATCCTCTTAAGATAATTAGAGGGCTAAACCCCATATGTTCTCCCCAG
This sequence comes from Leptocoma aspasia, assembly GCA_013399835.1. Classification (NCBI taxonomy): domain Eukaryota; kingdom Metazoa; phylum Chordata; class Aves; order Passeriformes; family Nectariniidae; genus Leptocoma; species Leptocoma aspasia. Next base: position 274,147 of record VXAX01007350.1, read on the forward strand.
GATACTTTAATTTTAACTCAGTTTTTCTCAAATCTTGACACTTTATATTATTTGTTATTAGCTTTGCCAAATAACAAATTATCAGTGGCATCTCACCTGCAGGAAAAAAAAAAAAAAGAAAAGCATTTTTGCTAATGTCAGTCGTTCTTTGTTGAGAAACCTAACCATTTGGCAAAGAGGTTTTGCACTTCCCATTCACCCCTGACCATCCTCCTCTGTGGGTCTGATATTGGTGGTAGTTTACAGTGTCTCTCTGAAACAACAGACAGCATCTTCACAAGAGAAATTTAATCTCTATTCAAGTAATCACAACACAATGAACCATCTCTTAGAGCAAACTAGACTAAGCAGAAATACCATGTATAACTTAGCAAGGCCCATACATTAATTGTACATAAATCCAACTCTCACATGCTCCTGACCCCCAAGATTCTATAGCTGAGTACAAGAAGAAAAAATATTTTGTAAAGAAAAGAATTAAGTTTCTCAAAGTAATAAATTTTATTTATTTGGATTAAACTTTCTGAAAGAGCACTGTGAAGATATTTGGCAGTAAAAACCAAAGAACTCTGCCAAATACATGAAGCATGACTGAAAAGTAAAAGCCTACAGAAAATAGCAAAAATCAAAATATGAAGGGAAATGTACCGAGAAAAGATTAGGGCTCCAGAAGAAATCTAAGGGGAAAAAAAGTGGGTTTCTTAGATGAATATAACATTTACACCATTTGACAACACCACTTTGTAGAAAGAAAGCGGTATTTAACCACATCAGCAACAAAGGATATAATGGTGACATACAGTAGAGAAATAGGTCAATTGTGGACAAGCAAGAACTGAGCAAAAACCTAGTTCTGGGATACACAGGAATGACTGTGCTCTCCCTGGGTCCTTTGTGAGCAGCATCATACCATCCCCAACATTGGCAAGAGGTTTTACTAAGCAGCCAGAGCTGGCCGTGGGCCCCTCTGTTTGCAAACACAGCTTGGCAGTCTTGGCAACACCACAATTAACACTTTCCCCTGTCTGTGAAAGTACCACATTTTTTACTTACTGGATAGTATTGCAGGTTAGGATCTTTACTTTTTTTTTTCCTTTGTCTTAGGGAATTTTTTTCCCTAAGAGAAAGGAAATTTTCTCCCATTTGTTGCCTAAGAGATGGCAACAAGGATACTTAAGAGAGACAAAAGAAGTGGCCAAGATGGCGGGAAGGACTGCAGCTGGCTGCAGCCTCTTAGCTGCTTTCTCTTGGGATGTGCAGGGATACCACGGGATTTTGGCGGGGGTCAGGGGCTGGGCTCAGCTCTGCCCTCTCTCTTGTTCTCAGGACCGGAGCTGAGATGGGCTGCTGTTCCTGCAGGAAGAATTTGATGACCCTGTAGAGTTCTGCCCTGCACTGCTTTTCTCCTTACCATGGGTGAGCCTTTGCTCTTAAGAGCAGCTGTTGAACTGGGACCTAATCAACACCGGTCCTCACTGGAAAGGACCCTCACCATCTACTCGGGTGCCCCAGGGGGAAACCTGGGACCCCGACCCCTAACCCTTTCTGGAGAGAGTGTCTCCTGGCTGCTTTCGGGAGCCAGCTGCCGCTGCTTTGGGCTATTTCCTACACTTGAACCAGACACCCCGCCCCGGCCAGGACCCCCCACTGCTGCTCCTTCTGCCACCGCTTGGGGCTTAGCGCTACATTTCGATTTACCATCCAGTGCAGTCCACTCACCCGTGCTGCTGCGCTGAGGTTCCTGCTACAGTCCATTCCGCCATCCAGAGGGGCACCGGGACCAGCTGCCCCTGGGGGTTTGTAAAGGAAGCCCCTTTTCCATCTCTCCCACCAGATGTGCTGCAGCTGCCGTGTGGAGAGAGGCGGCTGAGCTCGCCCCACAGCGCCCCCTGCAGCTGCGGGGGAGTCATCGCACCTGCCCTGCCTGGCCGGGAGCCAGCAGCGCCCCTGCTGGCTGTGACCGTAACTGCACCAGCAGGGCACGTGACCACAGCCGAGAGAAGGCTGTCACTGGGCTTCTGGTTTTTGTTGTTGCTGCCACTGTTCTTGCTTGTTTGTCTTCTTATACATCAGTAAAGAACTGTTATTCCTTTTCCCACATCTTTGCCCAAAAGCCTCTTAATTTCAAAGTAATAATAATTTGGAGGGAAGAGGGTCATATTTTTTCATTCCAAGGCAGGTTCCCACCTTTCTTGTCATAAACCTGTCTTTCACACTAAGACAGAGAGTCAAGTTGTGATAATTATGCCTTGTTTGTACAGGAGCAGTGAAGAGTTCTTTTGTGATAGTCACAGAAGCCACTAATAAGATAGTTGCATTTCAGGTGCTATAGGAAAGACAAATTAATTTTTCTTTGATGGAAAATATTTTAGTATCTGTATTTTCTTGAACTTGATATTATTGAGCAAAGAGGATCTTGAAAAAATAAACAGGGCAAATGTTGTACAAAAACTTCCTCTCCACACCAAGTATCAGGCTCAAAGATAAAAGTTTTTAAGACCCTATGATGTGGTACAAAAGACTGCCTTGGCTAGCCTTCTGCTGTCAGATTGTGACTCCATACATTAGTTTCCTTTTCTTCCACGGAAGAACTAAAACATTTTGCCACTTAATGATGACAAAACATGACAGTGGATCATTTGGAGCAAGACACTGAAGCAGCTAATTATGATGAAGATTATCCTATTCTTTGAAATAATAAGTCAGTAACTAAGAAGTGACAAAATTAACCAAACATGCTGAACTTGAAAAGGGCAAGAATGAACAGTGAAATACAGGTCCAGTAAGAGTAAGATGAATAAGATTTCCTTTCTAAAGGGAAATAGAAATTAAATCCTAATGCACTAGAAGAAGGGAAAAAACACTTTTAAAATCTGTTTATAAAGCTGAATAAGTTGAATGTAATTTTTGGTTTGTGGTATAACAAGAGGAGACTGAGCACATGCTAGTTCTGGTCCCATCTTTCCAAATACAGCTAGTTATGTGCACATGGGCACTGAATGGGGAAGACATCACTGGTACTGTAAATGAAAAGTGCAAGTCTAAAGCCAACCTGATGCCTTATATACCTTCCAGAATTCTGGAAGTACTTGAATCACTGACTAGCTAAACTAATAAAAATGGTCAAAATTCATTAATCCCTTAATCACCATTTTTCTTCATTCTGCAATGATTGTTAAAACATAACCTGATTATTTTTGTTTTATGAAATATTTTCATTTTAGTTTGCAGACCTTTGACTGCTTTCTGAACACTCACTTTTTAGTCAATTTTATATCTTTTTATATCAAAACATAGAGACAAATTGTCCCTATCATCATGGCTAGTGAGCTTTGCTTATAGCAGTACTCTGCCTTTCTCCCATTACCTGTTTTAAAGCTGTGCTATTTTCTCTATCCTCGTTGCTGAACAGCTACAAGGTCTCACGGTAATAAGGCTTAAAACAACAGACTTTAATAGTATTAACCTACATATATACCATCATTCCAAATGCCAGGGAAAACTGTGTCTTCTTTTAGAAGAAGAAACCTGTGCCTTCTTTTGTGTAGTCATGAAAGGCCTCTGGAAGACCTTGTAAGGAACCTGTTTCAGGAGGCAGTTTAATCATGGGAAGAAAATGGAGAAAGCTGAGACCCCTGAGGCTATAAGCTGTATGTCTTCTTTCCCCTGAGGTCACGTACTGTTGCTGCATGTCATAGTAAAAGCTGGCTTGTACTATGATATTCCAACCCCTGGGTTGACCAACAGGTGCTTCACCCAGTCAGATCTCTCCTAAGGCTGCAGGCGTTTCAGTGGTCCAGAATCCCATGGGGCACAGAGATCAGACCAATGAGAAGATCCAGACTGGGTTTTTCAAATGCCCTTTATAAGGAAGGGCTCGGGGAAATAAACTCTCTCTGTTGCCACATGAACACCGGGGTGAGTGGTCTCTTTGTCTGTGCCCACTCCCCCCCGACCATGAATCAAGTCACAATGTACAGTTCCGGACAAGGAAGTTTTTCATTGAAAGGAACTTGTACAGATCCTTAAGACAATTGATTCTGTGCTTGTTTTATGAAAAGTTATTTAAACGGAGATGTCCTTGATTTTCACTGAATTGTCTTAACTTTATTCTGTGTCTGACTTGCACAATCCCTTAAGATTTTCAAACACACTAAAAAAGATATATCTGAAAAAAACCCCACAGATTATATTCCTGACTACCTGGAGCTGTGATGAACCAAGCTAAGAAAATAAAGCAAGCATATATTTCAATTTTCTTACAAATATGCATATGAAATACCTCATCTTGGCTGATATGCTGAGGCAAAAGCAGTTTTTCCTTGTAAGGCAGCAGATGTACAAGCATGTGTGCAGATGTATAAGGAAGAGGCGGGGAAGAGAGGTGTCCTGCTTCAAAAAAGCTGGGAGGGGTGAGGTTGTATTAGAAGACTATTAAAAATACAACTCTGAGAAGGGAAATAGAAATTAAATCCTAATGCACTAGAAGAAGGGAAAAAACACTTTTAAAATCTGTTTATAAAGCTGAATAAGTTGAATGTAATTTTTGGTTTGTGGTATAACATGTTAGAAGCATCTTTCTACCAGACCAAACATATCCTTTCAGAGTGTCAAGATGTCTTGTAGCATCATCATTCTGTAGCACTATCACTGTATTTGCAGTGTCTATAATAAGTCTATGTGCATGTATGCCTTCCTCATACAATCAGATGTTTAAAGGAGTCTCAAGCTCATGACTGCAGGCCTCCAAGGCTTTAAAGAAGATGCTTGATTACAACAAAATCACTGAGTTATTACAATGCTACTTCATGTTGCCATATTTCTTCTGGCTGTGGTTTGTGGCCTTTTTTTCTTGTGCAGGGTGGTTTACTTTTTGTTGGTCTTTTTTACTTCTGCCTGTCTGACTTACCACCATAAAATGAGACCCATGAGAAGCATTTAAATAGCTTTGCAGTGCCTCATGGCTGGCTGAGTAACACTTCCAGAACTCCAGGCTTCCTGAAATGTAATTCTTTCCAGGTTGCATAACTCCTTTGTTTAAGCTTAATATAAAAGCCCTGAAAAGGAAGCCATTGAGCACTAAGTTTTCTCTTCCCTCCTTCCAGAGTGTTGTATATAGTGATTGAAGGAGGATTTTTTTAATACATAAGCATTCAACTTAACTTTTTTTATTTCTTTAATGTGATAATAGCCAGTAAAAGCATCAAATTAACAAACTATGACTATCAGAGAAGTGATGTGTCACACTGCACAGCTTGGGAGGTGGGGGGAGGAGGGGGGTTATTATTAGTAATTGCAGCCAGAGAGACTTCTATGGCAATATTTCCATCTAGAGGTATCCAATCAGAGAACCAACCCGACTGTAGAATAAAAAGTCCTTCTCACTTTTCCTCCAATATGCATGGTCCATGTAATATTCAGAAATATCTTCCTGAATTTTATTCCTAGGTAAGGAAAATCAGATCAATACTTCTTAATTTAATAAAAATTATATCCTACTCTTATATTGGAACAGACAGAGAAAAAACAACAACTTGTTCTTTTAATCCATTTTCCTTTTACAATGCTAGCATTTTTTGCATTCTCATCCATGTATCTTTATCCACCATCAGCTGCCCTTCCCTATCCTCTCCAGATTCCTTTCATGGTAAATGAAATAAGAATTTTTCAACTCTGAAAACTGGACTTCTGCTGTAACTAATAAGGCTCTTTATTAGCTGAGGTTTGTAATTTATGTCTTTGGGTCTTTACATGTGAAATTTGAGGAATTCCAATTCATAAACTATGCCTCTTTATATTAGTAGCATTTATATTACCAGCTCTTTATATTAGAGCTGAAAAGCTGATATTCTCCCAGTGTCTCAGTACGCATTTATTGGTCAAGTTACCATGTGTGGAAATGTTCTTAAGTCTATTGTCATCTCTACTGACATCGTTTAGGGCATTCTTAGTAAATTAACTATTCCATGGGATGTTTGCTCAGGCAAATCAGCATGTGATTTTCTACAAGTTATAAAAATTCTCTTGCTTTTATTTTTTCCTGGGTATCTTTTGCCATGAAAACTAAAGTGTTAGGGATTTAAATTCTTGTCTGTGCTGAAAATAAAGATACTAAGAAAAGACAAATAGAGTGGAATTTTTGGGTGAGAGCATTCTTTTGCATTACATTTATTCAGATATACTATTCAAGTGTTAGGAAATGCATTTTTTCCACTGTTTTCCCCTTATCTTTGGAAATGTAAGCACATTACTAAATTTGGAAGAGCCCTGTTGTGGAGGAAGTGTACAAAGAATTATTTTTTAAATGCTTTCTAATGATGAAAAGTATTTCTGCTTTACTGACTCCTCTTTCTAATCCAATTTTAATCCTCCTGCAGTGAACTCAAACCTATGAATACAGACACGGCTTTTCAGTTCAATTTTTCAGGCAGTTAAAGACAGTTAATTTGAGAGAGGAAAATGTAGTCCTTTGGCATGACTAGGTAAAGTACTAAGGCCTGAACAACAGACCCTGAGCCAAAGCTGACTTCTAGATAAACTTTCCAACCAAATGTGATAAGTATCTGCTCATTAACGAAGCATTATTAGCAATATGATAAATGCATCCACTCATTGGCAAAACATGTAGTTCAGTTACTGATACTGAATTTACACTTGCAACTAGCCACAGCAATTGTAGTGAGAATATCAAAGAATGTAGTGGACTCCAGTTTCTGCTTTCTTAAGCACACAGCTCAAGTAAAGGTGTCAGGAAATTACCACAAGATGTTAGTAGCATGAAGTCTTGACTAGTAGCAGGAAGTCAGGAGGTGTTACTTCTAAATAGAAATTTCAGCATTTCATCACATGCCAGCCTTCAAGAGGGGACAGGCAGCCATTCAGGGAAGGGTCCTGAGAAAAGCCACAGCTTCTCTGAGGCGACACAGCCCATGTGCTTTTGAATCTTCATATTTTGTCTTGCGTGGCATCATGCCCCTGAAAGCATCTTTCATCGTATCAACTATTTCAAGTTTCCATTAATGAAGTAGCACTTAGAAAAGCAGGGAAATAATTTAGCTGAAATAAATTAATGGAGTATCTCAGAACATGTTTGCATGCTAGCATACAGAAGGATTAGTGCAGTTGTGATTAAAAATAATATTTATTCATGAAACCATCATTTTGTAAAACAATAATAATAAATGTGCTCAGTCCTCTACAACAACAAAAATATGTTTGGTTCTTTTTCCTATCTTCTGCAGTTACAAATCATTGTTTGATATTTTGGGTCCCATGGGCCATTTTTATGTTTCTTTTATTATTACAATGGTGTCATTCACATAATATATAAATTTAAAAATTGCTTCAAACCTCACATGACCAACTAGTTTCAGTAAGACTGTTCATTTTATGAATGGGACAAGTATATTAGTTAAGCATTCTCTCTTTGTTAGTGAAATTGTATTGTAACCAAGTTTTGCCCCAAGATATACCCCATCGATAAATGGAAATATAAACCTGATTTTTCCAAAGAATAAAGTAAGAAAGGCTTATGTTAGTGTGCAAACTAACTTTAAACACCAATGTGGCAAATATCCTAGAAGACTCTTATGCATTTCAATACTAAAATGAGACTGGCTACAACACCTGTCTTTAAAGGATTACTTTAAAGGCACAAAAAGAAAAAGAAGGTTATTTTCACAAATTTCAAACCTAATGTTAGCATTTAGTGTGGTTATTTGGTTGGTCCCAACACAGCTGGGAACCTACCCCCTGGGCCCTTTGGAGGCGGTTCCCTCGTGAGTTCTTTGCAAGGATGAAGAACGAGCAGGATTCTCTGTTTCTTGGTCTTCAGGCTGTTGTTTGTTTTTCTCTTATCTTAAATTCAGTACGCCGTCGACACACCAGATTTAACGTATGAGAAACAAGGTACAAAATGGACCCTGAGCACCCAAAACCAAGGCCTTTTAAAGCTAATCAATCCAATTACTTTCTAACACGTATCTTGTTTTTACTTTTCTACCAATAACGCCTACTAATCTACTCATGTAACACCCATGCCACTACCTTCTCTAACCAATGACTTTGTGCCACCAGTACTACAGAAAATGGAGTGGAAGAAGAACAAGAAGGAGAGGAGGCAACACCCAAAATCCTCCATCTTGTCCCCTATTCACTCTCATATTAAAATCCTAAAACCCTATATTCTTCACCCTGTGACAAACTTCTACTACTACTATCTAATTCACACCTGTATGCTCCAACTCTCAAAGGCTTGGCAATTTTTTCCCTGGGACAGAGGTTAAAAACAGTGTTCTGCTGAGAGTCAGGGCTTTCTAAAACACACAGAAAAACATTCCCTGTGTCCCGGATTCCAACAGACTTACAAGAGAGTGCATGAGAATGAATATATAACACACTGTGGAGACCCTGAGAGGCATTCCCTGCATTAGGGAGACACAAGAAGCTTCCCTCAAAAGATACCCTGTTCTGTCAGACGCCGCTGGCTCCTTCTCCTTGTTCCTATGGCTCTCAGCCACTCCCTCCCTATTCCCCCATTGGCCCTCACCTTTGTACTGCCCCCATGCCACTGTCCAGCCCCTACTTCTCAGTATACAAAACCTGGTCTCTCCCAGGTTTGGCTTTTTGGACCCTGAACGTCTTAATATGCCGCTGAATTAAACATCTGTGGATACTCTGCAAAGGCCTTTTTGCTTCTTTATCCTGGACTTTATTAGCAGCTAGATCAGCTGGAACAACATGCCTTCGAGAATTCTTTTCAGTCCATAAATAATATCTCAACATTGATATCTCAAAATACTGTTTTTTCACTGCTGCTTTTTTCCATATAGTAATAGATCTTCAAAGAAAAACGTTAATCAGCTATATCGTTGACAGTGAAATTCACTATTTAGACCTTAAAAATTATATAGTAGCATAATTTCTCAGAAAATTCAAATGAATGTACAGCTTTATTTTCCAAAACAGCATCAAGAATGAAAACCTGCTGAGGTCAAAGGTCCAAGGACCTTTCAAGGCATGTGCTGGAGAAGAGGGGAGAAAAAAATGATACTATAATATTGGCTTTTTTAGCTGAGACACAAATGTATTTGCTTTCCACTTTTTGTACTGGGACCTTTGAATATACACTTTTAACTCACACCTTTTTCATCTGATTGACAGAGAGGAGAGCTCTAGCATCTGGACCAGTCACAATAGGGTATTTCTTCCACTCTTTCTGTCAAACTCACCTCAGCTTCCAACAGAATCTACTGCTGCAATCCCCCTGTCACTCCAACAATAAAAACAGGTTCTGCCCCCACATGTCCCACTGGGATTAACCTGCACTGTGCACCAGTGTGCAAAGTACAAGGCCTTCTATTTTTGTAGCTCTGATGTGCCAGGTGATCGGATACACACTGTCCAGAAGACACAATTCTCCCATGTCTTTACCTGGCTAGAGACAGGGCCCCTCTAGCCTGGCTATCATTCCCTCCCTGGACATACATGCTGGAGGTCCCTTCAAGGGGATCGGACATGTCATCCTCCCTTCCACTATGCTGGCAGCTTGGCTATGGGAGACCGGAGCTACATCCCTACTGGTGGAACTCCGTTCATGAGTATTGTCCTCCTTCAGTACATGAACCTGTACTGCCAGGACAGAAGTGGGTTTTCCATCCCACCTTTATGTATCTTTCCCATGGTCACACAGGAGGAACCAAGGTCAGCTTGTGGGGTGTACCTTCTGTCCCTAGCTGGGGGATGTCTGTTTCTGATAACAGGGTCTCTGGTCTGTACTGACAAGACTTGGAGAAGATCCTCTTTAAGCTCCTTCCTTAGAGATTCTGATGAGTCTCTTCAATCCCGACTTCCATTTTCTGCATACACTCTGACAGACTTGTTTCCACAGCCAAGATTCTTGCTTGTGCTGGGCAGTGCACAGTGTCTACATGCGCCTGGAGCCTCTTTATCATAGTACCCACTGTCTCATCCCCCTCATTCCACTGCATCATGGCTAGGGCAGGGGTATATTATTGCCACCCAAGTCGTGCAAGTTTTAGCCACATCACTAATGGACATTTTACCATGTCTGGACTCTTAATTGTTTGGTCGTCTGAGAAAATTATCTCTATGGCCGGTAGTTCTCTCAAGCATTGAATTCCTTGTTCCATGGTCTTCCAAGAGCTTTCTTGCAGCTGGATATCTTCTTGGCACAGATATCTTTCCTTCAGGCTTCTTAAGAGCCATGTCCAGAGGCTGAGAGCTTTGGGCTTCCTTGTCATCCCTTGGTCAATACCCACATTACATGATAGAGATGCCTCACTTCAGTACCATCCAAAATCATACCATCACCTGAGGTGTCCCAGATTTGGACCAACCAACTTAATACAGATTCATCAGGCCATTGGGTGAAATCCTTTCTTAGAAAGCAAAGGCTTTCTAGGGACAGAGACTCAATAATAATTTCTGGTTCAGATTCCTCTGCCGGCTGTGAGGATCCTGGCTTCCCATCATCAGCCATTGGGTGAATGGATTTGGTTTTGTTTTTCCTTCTCCAGACAGGGGAAATTGCTATTGACTTAGGCTCCCTATCTGGTTTAGTTGCAGATGGAGTGAGTGAGGTGTCTGCTGATTCATCCTCCTGCCCCTCTGGCTGTATCTGCTGCCCTACAGTACCTAGCAGTGTGCAGTACGCAGCAGCCAGGGCCCAGCACATTGCAATGAGATGCTTCTTGTTAGAGTTGTCACTGCAATTTTCTTTCAGATATTTCCCCACCTCAGCTGGGTTCTAAATCTGTTCAGGAAAAAAGTTCCAAGCTATCAGCGCAGAGAATTAGTTTGGCCTATGTCCTCCCACATCCCACACCACTCAGAATTTTCCACGACTGGGGCAGATTTCATGACAGCTTCTCTGGAAATCTTAGCCCTGATTCTAGACAAGCTGCAGACCATATAAAGGAAACCTACCAGACAAAACAACAGGAAGGTTATATCTTTGTCATCCAGGGAAAACTGAACATTCTCAAAAGGTGACTTGCCAGATCTGAAGGGAAAAAAGAAATAAAAGGCTGGGAAAAATCATCTACTTTTCCCATAACAGACTGTGCATAATTATTAATAAACCCCCCAAAAAGGCTACCCATATTAGGATAAATGGAATGAGTCATCTCCTCTAAAAAGGTTTCTAATAATCCCTTTCCACCAATAGAAAATGAATACTAGTAGATGAAAGTGAAAAAACCCATACCATTTACTGACAAACCGAATGCCCACAAGGTACAGGAAAACAGTAAATAAATTCTAGATATTAAATGGTCAGACCTTTTCCCCCTCACACACACTGGAACAAAAACCCATAATGTCAAGGGGAAAAAACCTGAATAGAATAGAGTAGAAAATAGAAAATAGAATAGTTGCGTGGATCTAGAATGACAATTGAGTCCAAGTGCCTGACCACTTCAGGGCTGACTAAAAGTTAAAGGATATTATTAAGAGCATTGTCCAAAGGCATGATAGGCATGGGACATTGCCTACCTCGCCAGGAAGCCTGTTCCAGTATTCACTGTATTTATGCTGTCATCTACTATCAATCCTGAATGAAGTTTGGAATTTCACATGTACAAAATGTGAACATGCAGTACATTTAACCTACATTCTCTAGTAGATGAAACATCCCTTGTCATACTTTCGTAAGTTCCTAACAGCTTTTTATATTGATAAATATCTTACTTGTCTTCTCTTGTAACTTGAAAAGCAGTGGCAAATTCCAATTTATTCTGCTTTAAAAGTAAGATAAATTTAAAAGAACAAACCCCAAAATTTTGTTATCATTTTGATTTTAGAAAATCATCTTCGACAGCCACAATAGAGGTTTGTAGTAATATTTCTTGGAATAATCTTTGCATACTTATATTAAGTAGTAGGCAAATATATCTGGCAGTAAATAAAATTTAAGCAACAATTTATCACATGTTACTGGGCTACATCCAGATGTAATTTTTGGATGGGACTACAGAAAGCTCGCAGACTTTTTATTGAAATTGAGTTAAAACTCTGTTAGGTTTCAGTGAAAGGTAACTCTAGATTGTTTTTTTAATTCTGCATTATAGCAGATAGCATGGGCCTGGAATCCGGTCCCTGCTTTTTGTATATTGCATGTTTTTAAGCTAATAAAGAACTGGTTAAGACTAAAATGCAAGTCTTTGCCTTATATCTGTGTTCAAAAACCAGCAGACTCCTTCAAGAAGCTGTTCATAGTACTCTTTGGAAGTTGAAATGGCTTCCATAAGAGGGACTGTGTAGTTAGAGCCTGCAGAATCACCTTCTCTTCAAGAGCACCAAGTGAGAGATAGATGGTAAAATCATCTAACCATAGAAGGACACAGTCTGAAGACTAGTTTTGATATATGCCACTCCTTGAAGCTAACTCTAATGTGTGTGTACCAGGAAAGAGGACAATTTATTAAATACACGTTTAGTCAGCATGTATTTTTGTTGAACTTGACAGCTTGCTGTACATAATCTCAAATATGTTTATCCTCACATATTATGCAAGACATCTTTTTGTACTACCACTTAGCAAAACTTCTGTTACTTGGTGTTACTGCAAAGAAGTGAGGTACCTTGCTGCAATGTGCAGGATCAGTGCATCTACTCAGTAATACTGGGTTGTCAGTCTAAACTTTAGAACAAAATCAGAACCTTAATTAAAATAGTATAAAATATATGTTATTAATTAGAATGGGATACAAAAATTCAGGTTTATTCCTGAGCATCCCAAACAAAGCTTGTTACATATCACTTGCTAATATTTACAACCAGTAGCCAGCAGCAGCTTTGCAAAAGCAGAGAAGAGGACTAGTGTGAGAGTCTGCTGATATATCATCTGAATCTTCTGGAGGTCAGTGCTAGTGTATTTACCTCTGCTTCCCTCTTTTGTTTTCCACAAGGCAAAACAAAAGAGATTATTAAAATTAATTAAATTTTTAAATTAATATTAAAGAGAGATTTTTTTCTACTCACTTGGCAAGGTAAGCAGTTGCCTATGTGGAGGAGAAAAAAATAGCCTGCAGCAACATTTTGCCTGCATGAAATTGCCACTTGCTGCTGGTTCAGAAAACGCTGCCTTGGGGGGAACAGCTAGTTATGGAGCTGCATCTCTTGAGATATCCTGAGATATGTCCCCACGGGAGTCTGATGATCAACTGGAAAGGCAGTGGGGGAGATAGATGTGGAAGTTGAACCCCTTGATTAATAAGACGTTAAAAGCATATTAACAGGCTTAATTAATTTGCAGTCAGATTTGGAATCACAAGACAAATCACAAAACACAGAAAGCAGTCAAAACAGAAAGAGCATAGTAAGACTCCAAAAGCACACAGGTTTTTTTAACTCATTTTTCTGTGCAAGTCTGAGTGTCTAGCAACCCTTTGAGGTTGAGACAGGTTTAGAACCAAATACATTCCAAAACAAAACCGTGTCAGAGTCAATGGTTTCTGTTAGCAAACAAAACTAAGACCTTGGAGTGTCATTAGCTCCACCTTTTGGACAAAATATCTCTATGGGTATAAATACCTCAAAATACCTCTAAATCTAGAATCAGTCAATTAAGATACTTATTAGTGTACAAATACTTAGCATACCAATTGCTAATATTAAGACAAAAAATTAGCACATCAGGATAATAGAGGTATAGTAGCATTTATATAGCATAACCAAATCCAGAGCAGTTGAAACTAATATAGAAAGGGCTGGTAGGCTGGTATGCTTTCCTGCCTCTCCTGGAAAAGCAAAAGTTTTTATTAGATCCTTTCTATTAAAGTATTATGACTGGCTGTATGCGATGGATTGTTAGGATAGCCTCATGTAAATATGAATAGGCATAGCTATGCTGCTATTGTGTGATTTTATGATAAAATCTATGCAGGTTTTGTGCAGTGAAATACATTAAGTGATTTAAGATAGTTTTAGTACTGGATTGAGTATTTCTGACATAATTTTTGCCATTGCTTGTTAAAAGTACTGAGATAAAAAAGAAAATTTTAATTAAAAACATACAGTAATTAATTCTCTAGTTCTATAGTTTAACTTTAATCATAGGTGAACACAAAAGCAGACATTGCTTTTAATTCTTTCCCATGCCTATTTTCTCTGAAGGCACGAAGCCCAACACCAATTCATTTAGCATGACGTGTGTAGAGGCTTGCCCTCCCTGCTGCATTCCTGGATGCCATGCTCCCAGGCTGTAGCACAAGCACAGCATGAGTTCAGCTGCTGCTGTGCTCCAAGATAACACTGCAGCTGTGGACAAGACACCTCTTCATCCAAATCCTCTTTGCTTCTCTGTGCATCACCCATTAACCCAGGCTGTCAATTAGCAGAATGCCCTGCACATCGCTCTTACTCTCAGCATCTCAGCTGATATCACATACCTACCACAGAATAACACCCTTTCGGTCAGCCAATTTATTAAACAAAAATAACACAAATACACAAACAAACCTGCATTAGCTGGAACAGCTGAAACAGTAAATCTTCACAGGTAGGGTTTTGCTGAGCAACTAGAGTTCTCACCCTAAAAGTTTTGCCAGCAGTTCTTGCAAAAAATAATTGAGAGATTGCTATCGGGTGCAACATCTTTTGCTGACACAGTTAGATCTGGAAGATGTTCTTTGTTCATTTATCTAGGCTTTTGATGAATTATCCTGTTCCTGACTATGGGGTTTTAATGCTAAAACATAATGAAAATTTAAAGATATCACTCCTAAGGTCTCTAGGCTTATGTCCACATAAGGAATTTGCAAGCCACAATGTTTCATTTCGTTTTATATTTTTCATTCCATACTTATGCCTGTTTCACTTTGCAGGTAACCAGTGGGTTTCTGTTCACCCATAGAATCAAAATGTCTACTATCACAACAATCAGCAATGATGTATTGCAGATGACCCAAGACAGTGCTTCACTTTGAGGATTTTTTTGATGCTCTAGAGCACTACTGAGTAGAAGCGCAGCCCATGCAACTCCCATGCCCTTGCCATAGCCATGTGCTGGAAGGAGAGCAACCCTGACTAAGGTCTTTTGAAGCAAGGCCCCACAGACACTACTGTGTGGTCCCATGGATCTCAAACAGGAACGTACTGCCCCTGGACACTCAAAGGAGCAGAATACCAAATGCTTAAACATTCCAATTTGCCCTAGGTGTTCTCTGCTGTATGTCACAGCCAGGACCTCTGGGTCCTGGGGAGCACAGGAAAGACAGAAAGAAGGAAATAGAAGGAGCCTAAGTGCAAGTATATTAACTCCATCCCTTCAACACAAAACCACCAGACAGTATTGCTTTGATACTGAAAAAGAGTGTTCCCAGACATCTTCTGGAAGCCAGCAGTCCCAAGAACAAAGACAAGACACTTAGGGCTGGGCAAAGTCACAATAAGACAATGGGTATTTGTGTGAAAACAGCCTGTTAAGTAAGGTTGTGTCTAGCTGAGGGGTGACCTGGTCAGTGCACTGTAAATTTGACAGGGATTTGAAGCATCCCGTTTTGGATTCCTTTGATGCGTAAACAGAAAAAATTACTGTTCCATGGAATGCAATTGTAGATGAATTGCAGGGAACTTCAGAGGAGAGAAGCATTGGCTGGCTAGTGAAATAAAGAGTCTCTTATGATGAGCTTTACGTTTCTGGAAAGGCTGCCCAAAACAAAACAACAAAAAAACCCAAATGGGTAGCTGCTAAAAAATATGCAGGTGCCATTTAAATAGACACAGAATGCTTTTGGCTGCATGAAAACATCCTTATCATGCCCCATAATTTATACAGATTATCTCTGTTAATCTGTTACATAACTCTTGCTGGGTTATAACTATAATATTTTATCTATAATCATTATACTGTGATGAATAATTGTATTTAAACTATTGCATTTCAACCAGGAAAGAGATGAATTTTGCATTAATTTTTTAACTTAAGAAATTATGGAATTGAAATGAGGAGTTCTATGCAACCATCCATTGTGGGTCAGCATAAATATGGTAAGTAAACTAAAGCTATGAAAAATCATATTGTAAAAATGTTACTGTAATCCAGATTTTTTTAAACACAGAAAATATATTTTAACACTCTACTTGAGTAACAATAAAAATAATTTGCTATGAAAATATTTTACTTTTTGCAATCCTCAAGCAAAATACTCAAAGATTTTTCTGTATCTGTGTATGAGAAGAGTTGTACTTGCCTTCACTGGCACTGGTAGAATGGGCCCGGGTTGGCTTGGCTGAGATCTAGCATGAAGAGTACCCCAGCACTGTCTTAGAGAATTCATTTGTCAATGAGACATTGTCTTTCACACATTCACATTTTTCTCCTTATAAAGAACAAAAAATGAGAGGAAGCAAAGGAATCACTATTACACACAAGAGTTCATCAACCTGCATGAGCTATGCTCCTGTTAGAGGCAGACTAAAATGTAAAGGTACCTTTCTTGTTCTGTCTTTGCAATGTGACAGTTTTCAACAAAGCTGCTGTTTTGTAGCTGATTCCATTCGACTGCATAGCCCTAACATTACTTTATGACATTGCTAAAATATTTCTGTAAGATGAAATCCCTAATTTAGAATCGTGTATTCTTTTGCTCTGAGACTACATGTGAAGGCAGAACTTTCAAATCAAGTGGGAAGAGTTAGAATACTAAGCGAACCAAAAACACATGCATCAGGAAATGCATAGTTGAAATTAACTGAATCCCCCCCTTTTCCCTTCCCTTTTTATCTCATCTTGGTTCCTGTGAACACAACTCGATCTTTGAAATATCAATTGCATTTCCCCAGCATCGTGCTTCACACAGAGACTGTAGTTATTTGTGGGTTCATGAGATATCCATGGAAAAGAGTCAAAAAAGGGTGCATTTCCTATCACGTCTGGAGTACGTTTCCTACGCAGCCTGTCATAAAGGGAATATGACTTGGGGATAGCTTCACATCTGCTTTAGAGACTTGACCCACAGTCAGCTGGCTGCAGACCACTTTTTTTATTGACTGCTGCTTTCTAACCTTTGTTCTGCTTCCCTGCTTCTCTGCTAGCCCCATAACTTGGCTATCAGATCACAGATCTCTTCCCACAGCCACACCAATGTTCAAAAGTATCCATATGAGCAGGAGATCAGGCGGGAGTAGAATAATAAGGGATTGTATCTTTTATTGTGAAAACAGACTCTTCTGTTCACATACAAATTAGAAAGTAAAGACATTTTTAAAGGCAGGGGTGTGTCCATGGGAGGACATGAGAGAATGAAGACAGACATGTTGTCACATAATGTCATTGAGTTTCCAACCTGTTTCAAGAGTTGTTTAAAGAATTCTGTGTTGTGAGACAAGGTGCAGAGGTGCAGAGAGACATGCTGCACTGGGTATGGACAACTGAATATCTGTAAGCATTGCACACACCAGGAGCAAGCACAGTAATGGCAATAAGTTAGTGTTAATTCAAAGACAGAAACACCATTTTGACTGGTTCACATTACCATGTATAGATACTCCCCAGCTGCAAAGTTTGTAGTGCAGATCAGTCTTGGGGATGGTGGGAGGAATACAGTAACACAGAGAAAAGGATCACAAATTTCATTACCAAGTAATTTCAATACATAGCTTCAAAACCTCCCTTTTGCTTCAGTCCCCATGATGGAGAAGCAAAGGTCACTTTGGTATGGTGTCAAAAGGAAGTGTTACGTGAAATACAGTGCAGTGTGCAGAGGGCATAACAGACATTTCTGTTTTATTTACTGTGACAGTATGGCCTGGAAGTAATCAAACAACCTGAGAAACCAAAGAAAATTGTGGGGAGAAAATGGTAGAAGAAAGCATAAAATTACTCACCTCTAAAAATAAATACAAGTATGAGGTATGACTCTTTAGCAATGGGCTATTTGGAAAATAACCAGAGTGACACAGATGTGTCTGTGGTACACTGATATCAGCATTCTTTTGTGCAAAAGCAATTTGGCTTTAAAATTTATATTCGCACACTATTTATCATAACACACTACTCCCCTTCAGTAAATAGGCTGTGGGGCAGAGCTCCACTCAGTTAAACCTACATGTCATTTCTTATTTTTGGAATGAGCAACACCATTCTTACATATTGGTTTTATTAACATGGTTCTTTGGGGTCTCTGCCAGAGAGCTTTTCTGTTTAAGCTGCTGTGTAAGTACATCATAGCAGGTCCATGCTGCTTCTCAGAGGAGTAATGATTACAGCTCTGCCCTGCTGATTTTCTCTTCCCCTGCCCTGATGATGTAGACTATGTTTCCAAAAAAAATCTCCTGCAAAATAAAACATATTATTTCAAGTATCCAGTCATGTTGAAAAAATTATTTTATGCAGTCAGCTGTGAAATACACACATACTTGATTTCAAGCTTGCAAGTCTTACTGATTACATTATGCATCTTCCAAGCATATAGTTTGTATTAATTACTAGCTATTTATAAATTTAGGAGAGGACAAAAACAGTATAAAAAAATATTAAATATTCTTTAAAGAGAATAGGTTAAAAAGTTTTCAGGTAGAAAAATTATTCCTCTTTAAAGTGTTATAATTCAGACTGGTTTGCAGGAATAGCACACTCTCTGAATAAGATGCAGATTGTTGTAAGCAATTTTTGTTATTTTTTGAACAGGTTGATTTAATTAAGGGGAAAACCATTTTTCATTAACAGAAAAATAAAGTATCTGATGTAGTTGAGTCATTAAAAGGCTGGTTTTGTCCCCATTTTCTTGGGGTAAGATTCAGTACAGAGTCCTGACATGGAAAGTAATATTTACCAAATAGTGAAATGTCATCTTTATCACATTTTGGAAATAACTCTTACAGGAGGTAATTCATAGAACAAAATATTCTCAGATGTGCCATTAGCTGGAAGGAAATTTCAGTGTCTACATGCGTATTTTAAAGAGTCCAAGTCCCTACCTTGACTCTTACATTACTTTCACAATACAAATATAGTTTTACATTTTAATACCCACTCCATTGTATTTGTATTAGTTTTATTTTAATGACAATAATAGCTGGTAAAATATGTAGCTCATGAAAAGAAGAAAAGTAAAGTTTCAGAGTTTAACATCAAAGTCTAAAATGTTTTGCCTTTGGTTCATCTGCCTTCCCATCTTTGCTTTCCCTCTTACAACTTCTGAAAACACAAAACTAACACAGACCCTGTGTTGAAACAGATGAAACTGCCAGGCTTCCTGGGTACCTTCAATTCATCAGATGTGACAAGTTCAACCAAGCATAGGAACCTTGACATTAAAAGTGTGTTGCTCCCTATTTTGGTGAAATGTGACAGAAGGGCCAATTAACTATTATTTTGCTCTTCAGTCATTTTGTATGCAAACAAACTGAATTCCTACATACTTCCCGCAGAGACTAGCCTACACAGCTTCTGCTAGTGGCTCATAAGAACAGCCAGTTCTGAAGGAGCTGAGCTTGCTAGCAAGCTCTTTAATAATTAACAGACCCCAGAAGGAGAGCCTTTTTTTCTCCTGCTTCCGTCTGCTGTGAACAGCACTGACAGCTTCTCAAGTTACTTTGGTTCCAGCAAAAAGAATGCTCTTGTCATGGTTTGCTATTGGCCAAATGCCAGGCACCCACAAAAGTAGTTCGCTTACCCTCTTCTGCCACATTTGGGCAGAGTAGAAGGAAAAATCAAAAAATTAATGAAGGGCTCATGAGTGGAGATAAGGACAGGGAGGAAAACACCCTAAGGGCGAAACAGGTTCAAATTTAAAAGTACAAAGTAAATTTATTATTAACAGAGTAAGAGGAGGATAATGAGAAGTAAAATAAGCCTTTAAGACACCTTTTCTCCCCATGCAACCCCTCCCTCTTTCCTACAAACAGCGCAGGGAGACAGGGCATGGGGTTTTGGTCAGTTTGTCACTCAAGATCTTCCTCTGTTCACTCAGGGAGAGGAGTCTGTTCTCTGCTATGCTGTGGGGTCCCTCCCACAGGCAAATAGTCTTCCCAAAACTGCTGTGGCATGGGTCACTCATCCACGGGGTGCAGTCTTCTAAGGATAGGCTGCTCTAGTTTGGAACCAAAGGCCTTTTTTCTCTATCTCTGGGAGCAGGGGCCCTCTTTCTCTATTTGGGTTTCCCACGAGATCACAGCTTTCTCTGGCATCTACCCGCTCCAGTGTAATTGCTTTTCCCATGGGCTGTGAGTGGATTTCTGCATCCCCTGTGGACTCCATGGATTACAGGGGGACAGTTGGTTTCGCCATAGTCCTCACTATGGCTTGCAAAGGAATCTCAGCTGTGGTGCTTGGAGCACCTCCTCCCCCCTTTTTTTCCACTGACATTTGGGCTGCCACGTTGTTTTCTCTCACGTGTCCTCACTTTCTGCTCTCCTCTGACTAGAAGAAAAACTGCTGCTCGTAGGTACCATTGCCAACAAGTTCCACCAATTCAAACATTCCTACAGGATCCCTCAGCACTGAGAGGTTGAATTTGTCTAGATTCTGCACTGGAGAGTCGCTCGCCTAGTTTTCGCTTCCGGCTGCTGCGGCACTGGAGCTATTTAAGGTCTCTCTTCATGTGGGGCGCTGGGTAGGAGAAGCTGCTGCTGCTGCCCCTGCCCTTCCACCCCCTGGAAGGGTGTCAATAACCCACAGTGCTGCTGGTTAGGGGTGGCCAGGCAGGCAAGGCTTGCCGTGGGCCGCACCGAGACAGCGGCAGCTATGGCGGTGCATCGCCACGGGCTGTGCCGGGATGGTCCCCGGTGGCAGTGCCTCACCACCCCTAGAAAAAACTGCCTGTGCTGTTTCAATTTTCTTCTTAAACATATCATCACAGAAGTGTTACCAGCCTCTCTAATTGGCCCGGTAGCACGTCCATCTTCAGAGCCATTAGAGATTGGCTCTGTTAGACATGGTGGAAGCTTGTAGTAGCTTCTCACAGAAGCCGTTTCTGTGGCCCTCCCCTGCTACCAAAAACCAGGCTGTGCCAAATCAGCACAGCTCTGTACTCAAGTTGGACTGAGGAGAAAGACAGATTATGTCAGCTGTGCCCCATCTCAATGTAAGGGAAAAAAAACATGAAATAAGAAAAAAAAAGTCAAGAAGCAAGCATCTGTGGATATAGCTGAACTCTTAGGGTAATTTTAAAGTTTTGCCATGTGGAGGCTCTACGATGTTAATCACTGTCCTGGTATTTTCTCTAGTGCAAATGCAGGAAGATGAGCATGTAGGGATACCATTACAACTTCCCACCTCTTTGAATGGGCTGCCATTATGTTTTTAAAATAGAGTACTTAAACTATATTCCGATTTCTCATTAATATAAGTTTTCTGGCATACCAGTCCCAGGATATCTCTTAGTGCTGAAGAGGTTACTAGTTTTGCTATCCCACAGCAGCTAAGTATGTGACCTGGAATTCAAATTCAAGCCTTTTGTTCTGCAGATTTTTGTCTTTAGTTATATCAACAGGGATATAAATAGCTATGTTTCTGTCTCTTCTTCCTGCCCCACCCAGTCCTCTGCTGAACCATTGAATGTATCAATACACATTTACTGAGATCATCTGATCCTAAAGTCCAGGTACTGAAAATTAATTTACATCTGTTTATGGAAAGCATCAAACAAAACAAGAATACCTATTAACTTAGGACCTAGGACTTCCAAAACTTATGCCTCATGGGTCCCATGTAATAATCAAGAATGTGGAAAGAAAAGGAATGCGTTTAAATGATTGATCATTTGTACCACCCAGGCACAGATTCCACCGTCTACTATGGCATTTACAAGAGTGATACTAATGGAAAAAAAAAAAAAAAAAAGACAAGTTGAATTTACATTTTCAATGTATTTCATAAAAATCAACTCTTATGTTACGCTTTGTTGTGATGCTGTGACATGTTAAGCGAGTGGGTGCAACAAACTTCAAGCTGTGTATACATCATTGTTTCAAATTAAAATAGAAGACCAGCTTACATCCAACAGCAGGTTGGCATTTCAATTTTTTTTCCTCTTGATTCCTTAGAACACATGCTCAAATATGCAACTGTCAGCCTTATTTTGTCAGCCTTTAAGTAAGGATTTGCAATGCTTTTGGAATGAAAGTTCGTCAGTCAGAATTTCCCTTATTTATATTTATTTTATTCATATTTGAGTTTCTCAATAGAATTGTTCACATCAAAAATATAAACCTTTGACCTTTGGAATCATAGTAACCTGAAGTTAATTTGGCAATGTTAATAATATTATGTAACAATATTGATAATATATTATTGCAATACATTATCAATATATATTATCTATATTATGACAATATTGATATATTGACTGGAATTAAGTTGTAACTCAGAAAAGTCCAAGACACAATAAAATGAAACAAGGTTACTGTATATTACAAGATACTTGATCTTAAAGAGAGGAAAAATTTCTGAGTAGGAATTGACTTGCCAATTGCATCTGACTTCAGAACCTTTTTGGAGCTCCGGAGAACCCTGCCACATCACTGTTGCACCAGTCACCCAGGGTATCTGCCCAGGGCCACGGCTGGCTGGCTGTTCTCCTGCTGAGCCAGGACAGATGATGATGACAACATCCACGCCTTTCCCCTGGCACTCTACCACCCCCATTGTCACCTCTGCTTTGAAAGCTGAATAGTGATGATAGGATGTGTACTCAGGATACCTTCTCACAAAGAAAACATCCTGCTTTGTCACTTCCACTCTACGCTGCAATTTGCAAAGCCTTTCTGGAGGCATAGAGCAAACAGCAAAGTTTGGGGTTTTAGTGCAAGCACTAGGTGGAAAAGGAAGGATGTTATTCCAGGGACAATCCAATGCCTACCCAACAATGCTTGTATTAACCACCAAAGCTTTTCAGGGAAATATGGTCTGTTACATACTCTGGATACCTATTAACTTTACTTCCACAGTTATTCATGCAGAAACACTTGCTCTGTTTAGCTGCCCCAGACTTGGTGCTGCCATCTAGGCCTGCTAATCCCATAGCTCTGCCACTGTGCAGTGGTGATGTCAGATTATGTCAAATGTAGACTTTACAACACAGTGATCAGAATGCCTGTACCTCAGTAAGCATCTCTGAAGAATCCCTGCTTTGATTTTCTATGCAAACCCCTCTGCTGACGTCAGACCTGTTTGTTCCTAGGTAGGAAAGGCAACACAAGAAATTAAAGAGTGCAAGCAGCTCTGTTGAAGTAAATGGCTTATCAAGGAGGAACGAAAACAATATTCACACTTAAATTAGTTAGATTTCAAAGGGAAAACAATTGCAAGCAATGTCAACTTCTATGATTTGACTCATGGAGTAATCATCAGGTAATGGCAAAAGCTTTCTTTCCTCAGCAGCCTGTCATTCTGAGCAGATGCATGGTGAAAGGAAGTGATTTACTGAATGGCTGCAAAATACACCAACTCTAAGAAGGTTAGGAGGATCCTTAGGTTTGCTCCAACCATATTTTGCAATACTGGTTCCATGAATCCTAGAGATCCATAGACACCTGATTATTATCCCTATTTTCCAGCTTCAGCCAACTCCCAACTTGGAGGTTGTTTCCAAGCACCCCTGTTTGTGCTTCCAGGAAAAGTAACAGGTTCAAACATTGCCCCCAACTTTAGAGCAAGATGAAGAGTTGAGACGGAAGCCTTGGTAAGCACCGAACTCAGTGATGAATCTGTCAGAACAGTTTCATCTCCATCCTGGCTAGGAAAGAAAGTCCAGGATCAAACAGTTTGGAAGCTGGGGGGAAAGTACTGATCCTCTATTCGTCTCTGAATAAATACAATGCAAAACGAAACATATTTTCACTATTTACTAAATAGCATATGGATCTAGCTTTTCCTTGCTCTCTCTGGTATGATTTTGCATCATTGCTTGCCTTGGAAAACCATCTGCTTCACTCTGGAATAACAATGAAAATAATGCACCTGTAAAAGCACTGTTACCACACTTCCTTTCACAGTATTTTACCAGCTTTAGTATCTCTCTTCTGCATGCCAGGAAACTTGAAAATGCTTTTTCACACAGCCTTTCAAATTTGATTGTTGGGTCATATTCAGGGCAGAATGCAATTTGCAAAATATGGCTATTTCAGTTGTGTCATTTTAGATAACATCATGTACAAGACACAGAGAGAAGCTGTTGCCAACTAGAATTGTGATTGCCAAACAGAATTGCTGAATTATCATGTGGTTTTCCTATCTGCTCCAATGTTACAGAGATAATAATGATAGGAGACATTTCACTTTACTTCCCACCAGTCAGCTAGATAATTTTTTGCAAGAGCATATAATGGCCTGAATATTTTCCTAATTAGTTCAGTGTCAGGCTCCAAGGCATGAGTTGCTTTTTGGGTTTTTCTCACCAAGCTCATTTTCCATCTCTTCCATGTACATGAAACTAGGGAGTGGATCAAAAGGTCTCTCAAAAAGGAATACATTCTTTTTGCTATTTCATCTCATGTTTGTTGTCTATATACTAGGCTTGAGGGAAAAAGCTAGCTTTTAGCTCCCTGACCAGAGCTCCATGACTTGCACATGCTAGGGTGACCATGGCTCTGTCACAGTATGTGCCATTAGACTCTTGCTCAAGGCCAACCATGCACAGATGTTATTTGGAGCATTGTAATGACATTAAGTAGTACAAGTCTGGACGCTTGGTGAAAAACAGTAATACGTGAGCACAAATGAAACAATGTTATAAATTCTTAATTTTAAAAAAGCGTACTATTTGCTAAACTCAACAGCTTCACTGACTTCAGCATAGCATAGCCTTTCCTCTGATTTTACAGTACCCTAATGTCCCTTTGTTTCCCAGGGAGTTCCACACACCAACTTGAAAAATCATAAGAAATACGGACAGAAGGGATTCGGGAGTTTGTCTAATCTCCAAACTTCGTGACACATCACGTCACCAGTGTAATTTTTGAGACATGATAACTCAAGCAGCTCTTGAAATTTTGACCTGATGAAATTTTAATATCTACTATAAGTAATCTATTTCAATGCTGTGTCATTCTTATAGCTACCAAGCATGTTTTCCGATATTATAACCGTGACTCTCAAGTGTAACATCAAGAAATAAACAAATGGGAACCTTCTAAGTAGAAAATGTTTTTTCTCTAGCCTATGATTACCAGCCAAGCAAAGAAAAAAAATTACTTTTACCACTGGCTCTTGTAAATATTTGTAAGATCTCTACAGAAAGTAACAGATTTAACCCAGACATATTTTCAATCTGTGCTTGAAGTAGTTGCAGCTGTCAGTTACTCAGTGCTTTCACAAGCAAATACTTCATAAGAAAACAAGGTTTTGGTGCATTGTAATCTAACATATTACCAACCATGGTTGTAAATAGGTGCTTTGATGCAAGTATTTTCCAGGTAAACCTTCTAAGCAACTTGTCCGTGCATCAGCATGTCAGAATGTCTCATTTAGAGGCAAACACCCCTGTGTTTGCACAGTGAGCACATCTAACTTTTTTGCCTTATGGCGTCACAGTTTAAATGAAAGTTTTCCTTGCAAACCTAAAAAGGTGGACTTAGTTATCAGGCCATGAATGCAGGCATGAACCTTCAGGAATATAACAAGCAAGTAATAGCTGGAACAATTATTACATCATGGCATGAAAGATTGCGTAAAAGTATAGCACTGTATGATTACAGGGTTCACCAGCTGTGGAAACCAGACATCAATGGAAGCAGATTGTTGCCATCTGAGAAATGGAAACATTGCCATGAGCCTCAGTCCTGCATGCTGCTGAAAGAACAAAAGAATATTAAATTATGCAATTAGAATATTAAATTATGCAATTAGGTATGGCACACTGGATTTTGCAGTCACTACTCTTCTCGTGTTGTGGAAAAACAATCAAGAAGAACAATTGCAGCTACTCAAGATGTGAAAATGTCTCTGCACAGGCAAATAATTTTTAACGGGGGAAAAAGCCTGTCTGATACAACTAATATTTTCATTCATGTGTTGTTTTACTGGGAGCTTCCTATGTCAGCTTAAGCAATAAATAATTAAATTCATAATTTAAAGAGGAATTTATTCTGCAACTTCATTTCACAATCAATTATTTCTCCTTGTTCAAGTTTTATTATTTGACTGCGCTTTACTCCAAGAGGGACGTGCGCTTTACTCCAACACAGAATGATGTGCTGAGTTACACAGTGGGGTAATTTTTGAGAATTAGAAGGGGAAAAACACATTCTTCTCCTGTTAAAAACTATACTCTCTACTGTCTTGATTTGAGACAATTTAAATGAGAACACTCTGGAATGAGTTGCCTCCCTTTACAGGCTCAACAAATCCCATTCCACCAATAAGAAATGAATACAAGTAGATACAAGTGAAAAAATAACAGTTTACTAAGAAGCAGAACAGCAATAGGCAAGAAATAACAGCAAGTAACCATCAGATACAAAACTGCTAAACCTCGTGGGCTGCCCACAACAAAGAGAGACCAAAAATGCCAGGGACACCCTTTCCCAAGATGCCACTCTGCAGCCAGGCATAGGGATAGAATGAAAAAAGGAAAGGTGGTCTCAAGTCTTCCCGCTACCTTGGGGGGTAAGGCTTTTGCTGGGAAAGGAAGCTGGCATGCTCCAGTGGTGGCTGGAAACTCAGTCAGGGCCAGAACCCATGGAGGGACTTCGCCTTTCTCAATGCAGGAGATAACAGGAGCAGCCAAGGCAGGGTGGCTGGTTTGGGGTGACTCCACAGTCTTCTTGACTCAGCCAGGTGCTGTTGGCGAGTTTGGAGCGGACTGGGCTGGGGTGAAGGCTGCCTCACTTGGTGTGGTGGCAACAGGCAGGCCCCTGTTAGAATTCGCCCCAATTCAGCCTCTGTGAGACAAGGAAAAAACCCCCAAAAAACTGACAAGAGAACCCAAAAAGGAAAAGCCTCTGCCCATGCTGTCTCAGCTCTATAGCAAGAAACCAAGAGCCAAACCAAGCAGAGAGAGAGCTCTGCCCAAGGCAAAAAACCAAGAAGCAAGCGAGGCAAAAATCATGCAACAAAAGAGACTGAACTGCCTGCCAGAAAAATTTTCAAAAGCCCATGGTACTGTGAGAAACGCTCCTCAACTTCAAAATTTTAAAAGGTTTATTAAAATCTTATCAAAAATTACAACAGAAGACTGAAAAGAGAAAATGAAACATGGTACCGGGAGCAAGGTATTCCCCACCATGTGCTCATCCACAAAAATGGATGTTCCACATTTTAACTCTTTGGCCCCTCCCAAAGCTCTGTCCATCAACTCCTTCTTCGATGTCCTGTGGTGATCACTTCCTGACATCTTGATTGGAGGTCAGATGTTGCCATAGTAATGAGCCAACCCTCCCAAACGCCCCAGCTTCCCCAGCCATCCCGTGAGAACAATGCAAAAAGGGGGAAACGTATCTATAAAACTTCTCTTAGCATATACATAATATTTACCCTTTAATTGTGAGAGTCAACTATTTCAATGCTCATTTATCACAGTACCACCCCCTGACCTCACAATTCTGCTTCTGGCTGCACCTTTGGACCTTAAAGAGACAGTAACAATTTTTGGGTACAAAAAGGAGACAGAGGAGTCCTGTACCTTTATTCAAATACAGGGAAAGGTCATGGGCCATTCCCCATGGGATCTCTCAAAAATTTTAGAGGATGCAGCCTTCTTTTTACCCAAATTTCCTGGCTGCATTTCCCTCTCTCTTTTTCCATTGGCTGAGGTACTTGAGAGGTACAGACTTCCTGAAACACCTAATAACCCCTTCCAATGTATACAGCACCGCCCCCTCCCTGCCTTTTTCTTTTTTCTTGTGTGTCTTTTTCTCCAAATCCAGAGATGTAGCACAGTCTTGAGTGAGTAACAGTATGTGTCAATTAGTGCAATTCCTATGGAATTTATGATTCCCCCCATTGCTTCTTTCACCTCTCCATATCTGGCCTTATCTACCATCAGGCCCACAGTTTGTTTGTAAACACACCCCCTTCTCATCCCTTTCAATGAGATTTAGCAATTTTGTATATTTTTTGGATTTTTTTCAGAGATGGGTTGTTTGTTGTTTTGGGGGGGCTTTGCCTACTGCTGTTTCACTTGTTAGTAAACTGTTACTTTTTTCACTTATATCTCCTTGTATTCATTCCTTATTGAT
Source organism: Leptocoma aspasia (assembly GCA_013399835.1). NCBI lineage: Eukaryota > Metazoa > Chordata > Aves > Passeriformes > Nectariniidae > Leptocoma > Leptocoma aspasia. Next base: position 302,290 of record VXAX01007350.1, read on the forward strand.
AGAAAGGAATTAGTTGAAACTAAGGCGAGTTAGAGCAACCACACTTTTAGAGTGTCCACTTCTTTAAATTGTCTTAACCCAAGACACATACAAATGGCAAAGCTGTTGGTAATTGCAGTGCGACACTAAGTGGGGAAAGTTATACAGCTTATGCCTTTAGCCCTAATGTTTACTACATCTGTAATGGGTGATATTATTAGACTGTTAAAAAAGAAATTAGGTATTCCTGAAAGACTCCTTAATAAAAGGACAGAAAAAATCTATGTAAATAACTGGCAAAAATAAAAGTGGTACTTTATTTCAGAGCCTCAAAACTCTGAAAGAGGGATGGGACTTGCACTTCACAAATGTATTAATAAAATAATTACTATTTTTTAGCTTATCCATTTGTCTGCCCACAGTCTGGATGTGGCTTTCTCTGAACTGGCCCTGAAATCTAAAAAAACCAGTGTATTAGTGGCATTTATTCCCCAGTATGGAAATTCTGCTCTCTGTCTTCAGGGGCTGTTACATTATTTGGCAGTCACTTGCAGGAAGGAACAATATTTTTTTAATCTGCCCCAAACTCAGATTAAAAAAATCTGAGCCCCAAACACTAGCTCCAGAGCACATCAAATTTTGAGAGGTGCAGTCAACACTGGTATGTGGATATCTCCTGCCATCAAGAGCTGGCATGCAGCAACAGCTTTGTCCTCTGAGTGACTGCCATGAGTCAATAAAGCCTTGCGGTACCTTAATCAAGAAAAGTTCGGCTTCAGGCAAAAACCAGTTGGTAAAGATTATCATGGTAATGTAAGGTGCCTTTTTTTCTTTTTTATTTTGGATAGTTTTAAGAGTTCTGTAGCTTTTCTTAACTCTGAGCACCCATTAAAGGAACATTTTAACACAGGATGTGTCAAGTTAAAAGGCAGACAAATTATTAATATTTTCAGGGAATCTGAATCTGTTAGCAAATCTCAGAAGGGACTGAGGATCTAATGCACGCTAGTAAAGCTAGGGAGACACACCAATTAGAGCAGTCTTTATATCAGCACTTAATGCACACCAAATATTTAAAATGAGAAGTTTCTCAAGAGGGTATCCCTCATATGTAATATGCTACACAGAACAATTTTAACAGCACCATTCCCACATTTATCTGGAACTAACTTCCGCTTTGTGTTACTTCAAGCCTGAGATACCAAAAGCAAAAATGGTTTGTCTAAGAAGAAGAACACCCCAAAAAACCACAATATTTTTCTCTGCAGATGGTTACAGCAAATGCTGTCTGGCAGCTTCTCAGTAACAGAAATCAGACATAATGGCTATCCAGTCTTATAAGTTTTTTCCCAATTTGTGCTGTAGAAATTACATTAAAAGAAATTTCTGGAATTCTTTAGAAATTATGTAATTGCCATCAAAAAACAGATTATAACTATTTATTACTTCTTTCCTGCTAGTGCAATTATTCTTGGGTGGCTGTGTGGATGCATCAAAAATAATAAAACACAGTAGAAATAGTATTTTCCTGAAACATTTTAGCAGCTGTTACAAACTTAATGTCTTTTGAACAAAATCACAGAAAGAACTGAAAGTGTCTTTCCAGGCCTTTCCAAGGCCTCAGGTCTTTTAAGAGAAGCTGAACCACCCTGGCAACAACACGTAGCAGATACAAAGGGAATTTGCTTTGACTAGGAATTGCAATCAAAAAATGGTTGTTTGAAGCCCACTGGACAAGGCTAAGGTAGTCCCTTAAAATATATGTAATAAGCTTCTATCAAAAACTAGGTATAAAAGTAAAAGTTTAAATTTTGATAGATTGGACATTTTGGGGAACTGCTCCTTGGTCTTAGGAAGAAGAACCGTAATTTGTCTCATTTTTTCGGATGTATGTAATAATCAGTATTTCTTTCATTGAAGAGTATACAGGGGAACACTGTAGAATGCTTTCTCACTTATGGGCAACATTTCACACTTTTCTATATAAATTGAGTCTTATGACATCTTGAAACATTCAATATTAATCAAATGAACAGTAGGTTTTTATTGACACCAGTAAAATGAATTTGCTAGAATGTGGAAACAGCACATTGAAGCAGTCATTTTTGAAGTAAGTTGTTCAGCTGTAAAACACAATGTACATTTTAAGGAAAGGAGAACAAATTTACAAGAACTTTGATTCAGCCTCGGCTGTTTATATTGGGCTGGAAATCCCTGTCTCTCTGTAATTACTGTGTTTATAAAAATCCCAGCCAGGCCCCACCAGTCTTCCCTCAACACCCACCACTAATTTAGCTTTTTTGTGTAGCTTGCATTTTTGTAACGAAAATAAACGGAATAGAATTTCCCTCTAGAAACAGGATCTCTTTCAATAGCCAAACAAAAAATGATAATCAATTTAACTTCCGTAATACAAATGCTCTAGTATAGTTACCCAGATTCAAGGTTTTTTTTATGATACAGTCACAGCTGCAGAAGCTCCCTGCATCCTGTAAAGAGGCTCTGAACAAAAATACAGTTTGATGATTTTGCTCTTTTTACCTCAGGAAAAAACACTCCAGTTCAAAAAAGAAGCTGAGTCATGGGAAAACAGAAATCAAAACACAGGCATAAGAGAATCCAATAAAAATGTCAGATCAACGTACACATTATGAATTCAGGAAAAAAAATTTGCCTACACTGAAAGGGTCTCCTTGTTAAAAAGCTGGATTACATTTAATTAAATGCAAGCACACACTTTTATGCAAGAAATTGGTTTGTACGAGGATCAACAAGTTGAAGTGCCAGGTCCAGCACTTGGGTAACAACAAACCTATGCAGAGTGCAAAGAGAGTTGCTGGAAAAGCTGCCCAGTGGAAAAGGCCCTGGAGGTGTTGCTCAACAGCAGCTGAACACAAGCCAGATTGTGCCCAGGTGGCCAAGGAGGTCAATGGCATCCTGGCCTGTACCAGAAATAGTGTGGCCAGCAGCATTAGGGCAGTGATCATCCATCTGTACTCAGCACTCAGAGTACTCACCTTGTCTGTCCAGTTCTGGGCTCCTCACTGCAAAAAAGACATTGAGGTGCTGGAGCATGTCCAGAGAAGGGCAACCAAACTGGTGAAGGGTCTGGAGCACAAGTCTGATGAAGAATTGCTGAAGGAGCTGGGGTATTTAGCCTGGAGCAAGTAAGCTCTGGGGCCGCTTATCACTGTCTACAACTACCAAAAGGAGGTTGTAGCCATGTAGGTGTTGGTCTCATCTCCCAGGTAGCAAGTAACAGGATGAGAGGAAATGGCCTCAAGTTGTACTGGCGAGGTTGGGATTGGATATTAGCAAAAATCTCTTCACTGAACAGGCTGCCCAAGGAAGCATGAGATCACCATCGCTGGAAGTGTTCAAAAGGTGTGTGGATGTGGTGCTTGGGGATGTGGCTTAGTGGTGAACATGGCAGTGATAGGTTAAGAGTTGGATTCCATGATCTTAGAGGTCTTTGGCAACCTTAAAAACTTTATGATTCTATGATTTCACTTAAGACCCCAAGTAGAAATAAATCTTGTATCTAAAACCAAGACAATTAACTGTGGAAAGAAAAGACCTGTCAAATAATGCCATCATAAATTATGGCACAGCGTATGTCATAATGACAGACATTTTAGCTTTCAGAAACCAGGCAGAAGTGTGAGACTTGTAGTGCTAAATAAAAGGACATACAATAATGTGAAAGTGAGAGAAAGCAGCTTGTCTGGTTGGTTTTTTTACAGATATTGTTTTCCTTCCTATTAACTGTATTGCTACTGCATACAGTGGGGAGGAAAAAAAAAAGCCACAAACAAAAACTCTCAGAGTTCCTTCCAGGATAAAGACAGTTCATCAGAAAGCAAACCTATCCATAGATGAAAGACAGCTGATGAACAAGGAATGCAATAGAGAATCACCAAATTACACTACCAGCATGTGAACTGCCTCCTGGTTTTGGGGGTGAGGGGACTGTAATTTAGATGTTTTGAAGAGTTGCTCTGCTGGCTTGGTCTTGCTAGCATAAAGTTTTTATAACCAAAATTAGTTTTCTCCCAGGTTTTAACAGCTAGTTCCTTCCATTGTCTAAGAAATTATTTACCGAATTTGACAAATGTAACAACTACCAGCAAAAGGAAGATGACATTCACACCCTCACTCCAACTCACTGCATAACAAAAATCTCTGATTTAATTTAGCAGTGAGAAAATTGTGATTAATTATTTCACTGACAGGATTGCAATAGTATAGCACAAACGTAGTACACAAAACTTTCTGCATGTACAGAAGCTGCAGGATGTTGGTTGGTTGGTTGGTTGGTTGGGTTTTGCTGGAGTGGGAGTGTGATCTTAGAAGTAGTGACATGTTGGCCTAAAGCTGGAGAAGGACACCAGTAGAACATATTTCTTTTCACTTCTATGAGATTTTCTCTTTGGCATTAAAACAACAATCCTTCTATACCTTAAGAATGAAATAAAACTCTTTCCAAATGTTATTAATATTTTGAAGCCTCTTTACAAAAGTATCACCAACATGTGGCAACAATCATTTAGTCAAGTGTGTGTGGTTTGCAGTTAAAAAATGAGAGAAATGTCAAAAATTATGTTGAATTTCCATTATGAAGTATTTAGGATCTTAGCTGCTAAAATATCCAGACTGGCAATAAATTCATCCTTAACTTGAAGTTTTCCTTAATTCTTATTAAAATTAGTGGACTTCATAAGCATATGTTTTAACTGGGCTAGAAAAGAGAATGTGTTAAAGCCCTTTGAAAAACCAACACCCTACACATATATTGTACAGATGTTTTGAGTTTGTTAAAAAAATCTACAGGGAGGGATTACTTTTCTCGACTTCAAGCCTACAGTGGTGGTGATCAGACGGAGCATCCTGTCTGCATGTAATGAGATTTCCATTCCACCAATGCAAGTGAACGAAATAAAAGTTCATTAGTCAACTAGTCTAGTTGTGAGAAAGTGGTTTTGTGTAAAAGAAAAATCCAAGTGAATAGGGTCTCTGCAGCCTCCTCTCTCCTCTCTGTAAACATATTCATGCCTTGCAACTCACAGGTTATTGCAGAATGAAGGAAGTAACTTTTTGTGGGCATCTCCTATTGAAACATTAACAACTCTAGCTAGTGGGCCTATCTTTCATCTGCCTTCACTGAGGTCCTGGTTTGGGACAAATTTGGGAGGAAACTTCTGAAGTGGTCTTTTCTAGAAAACAAATTCAAGCAGCCCCTCCCCCAACTGGTTTGGGAAAAGATTTCCTTGGAGAAAAGTGGAAAAAAACTGTTTATTTAACAAGCGAAGTCTTCACAAGTATTAAAAATTTATAATAGTTAACAATAAAACTTCTTGCTGTTCTGAAGAGATGACAAATTCAGAAAGTCCTTGTGGGGTGTAGCTCGGCTCGCTCAGTCTCTTATCAGTCCCTCCTGAGATGGAAAATGCCATGTCCCGGGCCCTGGTGGGCCACAGGTGTGAACTCCCGGTGCTTTTCTGGGTTTTCAGTCCAGAGCAGGGCCAGTCAGTTCTAAGAAAAAGAAAAGCCACCGTCCAGGGAACTTCTCTGCCTCAGCTAGCTAAAAAGTAACTAAAAGCAAAGGAGAGCTTTCTCCCACTTCCTGTCTGTGCTGAGCACAACATGCACTGAGAGAGAGCCAGGAATGAGGGGGAGTGAGTGCAGTTTCTGAAAACAAACTGCGCACCTCTTCTCCCCACCACTTTGCTCTCAGAACCAGTCTTAAAGGTGCAGAACTTAGTATCCACCATAAACAAAACAGACAATCGGGGATACAAGCATCATGAAGTCCCCCTAGGACAACTATCTTCTGTGGTCTCCATCTGATGCCATGTAATTTTGATCATGGAAACTTACAGATTTTCACGCATTGAGTCTTTAACCTGAAGGATTAAGTGAATTTGCAAATAAGAGGAAATGTTCAAAGACTCGGAATGGAAGCTCACTCACAGAAACTGTACTGAAGACACATGTTATATGATACATACAGAGTAAGTTTAAAACCTCTTGCCTATCTCCCAGAGAGACTATAAGGCAAACAGAAAAGCATCACTGCAAAGACTACTATTCTCTGAGAAACCAAAAACAATACAAAATTGTCTTTAACAGCATCAGTTGCAGGTACAGGAGACTTTGTTTTACTATTCTGTGTCTCAAGACCTGATGATATAGCTCCTGCTATGCCTGCCTGGAGGGCTGCAGCTCAGACGCATCACATGAAGCAGGCCAAGAAGAGAATATTCTGAGAATTATTTCTGGAAAGACTTGGAGCCTTCATGGCTGAAACACTCTATGGTGGAGATTTAATGAATCACAATGGTCTTCCTTATCTCTACTTTCTTAAACATTTTTCCTGAGTATGATTGGAAAAAAGGTATCTGCAGACTAGAATGAACATGTTGTACGTGCTCCAGGTCTCCTACTTTTACACTACTGAATGCATCCCTCCTGTCCAAAATGTTCTTCAATGTCTGACTTTGCAAATCCAAATGACCTCTGGGGGAGACAAGCTTTGCAGTGATCACAGAATGGGTAAGGTTGGAAGAGACCACAGTGGGACACCTAGCTCAATCTCCCTGCTCACACAGGGTTCCCTACAGCATATTAATCAGGAATATGTTCAGATGGCTTTTGAATATCCCTAGGGAAGGAGTCTCCACAACCTCTCTGGACAACCTATTCCAGTGCTCAGAAGAAGTTCCTTTCCACATTCAGGTGAAACTTCCGTGTTCCAATTTCTGCCCATTGCTTCTCATCCTGTTGCTCATCACCAAGAAGAGCCTTAGTCCTACCTCTTGATGTCCTCCCTTCAAATACTTCAGACACTGATAAAATCCCCTTTCAGTCTGCTCTCCTCCAGGCTAAACAGTCCCAGCTCCCTCAGGCTCTCCTCATGAATGAGGTGCTCCAGTGCCCTCCTCATCTTCGCTGCCTTCCTCTGGACTTGCTCCAGGAGCTCCATGTCTCCCTTGTACTGAGGAGCTCAGAACTGGTCACAGCACTCCAGATGCAGACTCATCACGGCTGAGTAGAGCAGCAGGATCACTTCTCATGACCTCCTGGCCACATTCCCAAATGTACCCCCAGGATATCAGTGGCTCTCAGCCACAAGGGCACACTGCTGGCTTATGGACAGCTTAGTGCATACCATGACCTGCTTCTCCAGAGCTGCTTCAGAGCAAGTCAGACCCCAGCCGGTACTGGTGCATGCAGTTCTTTTTCCCCAGGTGCAGGACCCTGCTCTTGCCTTTGATGAATTTCAGAAGGCTCTTCTCTGAACAAGTCTCCAACCTGTGGAGATTCTTCTGAATGGCAGCACAATATTCTGGGGTACTGGCCACACTACATCTGGGGGACACCACAGACCTCCAGCTAGACCCTGTACCACTGATCACAACCCTCTGAGACCTGCCATACAGCCTGTTCTCAATCCACCTCACCATCTCACACTTCCTGAGCTTGCCTATCAGAATGTCATGGGAGACAGTGTCAAAAGCTTGGCTGAAGCCCAAGAAGACCCCATTCATTGCTCTCCCTTCATTTAGCCAGCCAGTTATCCTACTGTAGAAGACAATCATCTCCAATTTGGCTTCTTCCATAGCTATGACATGACAGTAAACCATTTAAGTTAATAAAATATAAATCTGTTAAGTGTTAAGAAAAACCAACTAATTAGCCAATGATCTGGTATGAAAAGTCAGAAAGTCGAACAGCCCTTTAGTGAACCACAATAAATTGTGCTTCAGATTGTCATGAATAGTACATCACAAAGTGGAAGATTAATTATTACATAACAGTTGGACACATGCATCATACCAGTCTAAACGAAGAAGAGCCAAACACTTATGGCACTAGCCCACACACACTAACATAGTTTGTTTCCCTGACATAAAGATGTCCCTGCATTAATAAGAAGGCTAGAATTTAAATTTAAGCTTCTATCAGACAAGCCAAGTGCACGGGAAATCGTTCACGCACTTATTCATCACATATTTCACCCAGCTGTATAGCAGAAAGGCAGTGTATAGCAGAAAGTAAGTGTTACACACGATGGAGCCCTGCTTTCCTGGGAATGGTTAAACACCTATGCTCCTGGGAAGTAGTGAAGGAATTCTGTATTTTGCTTTGCCTATTAAGCTGTCCTTATCGCAACCCATGAATTTTTTCACTTTTACCCTTCCAATTCTCTCCCCCAACCCACCAGGTGTGAGTGAGTGAGTGGCTGTTTACCAAGGTCAAGTCACAACATCGGCAAAATGGGACTTGGTAAATGGTAAAGATGCAAACCTCAGCATGTTGCAGGCAGTGGGTGGAAATACGACAACTGATGAGGCAATGTGCAGGGCAAGGGAGAGCAGGGAGAAACACAGAGGGAGTAGGTAGAAAGGCCTATAAACAGTCAGTCAACACACTCATCACTGCAAGTCTATTCTATCTTCTCACTGCCACTGCCTCTCCTTCAGCCTTCTCTTGAGCATTTGCAATTCCATGAACAAAATATTAATTTCTCCCTTAATGTCAATGCCCCTCGAAAAAAAAAAAAATCAAAAATCCAGCACTTCTGACCATGACAGGCTACCTTCTAGAAGAAACTTCCAGTCTCATTTGGCAGCACAGACTCAATCACTAGAACAATTAAAGGCTACATGGAACATGCCAGGGTACCAAATAAATCACACATGGAATAAGGAGGAAAAGACCTCAAAAAATAACTAGGAGGTAGAAGCAGGGGCAGTACTCCCATGAGTGAAATTTAGTCATGCTCTTGGCTCCTTGGCATGAGAGTCTACATGCACTCTCACTATGTCTGACACCATGACGACACAGGTTGTGCAATGTTTTCTCTCTGGAAAAGGAAAAAATGTGATCCACAGGTAACTCATTCTTTATTTCACACCAGTTGCTCTGCTCACACATGTCCTCGTATGATATTCATTCTGTACATAGGGATTTTCACTGCCCATATTGACAAAGTAATGCAGAATGTTTTGCTCGTCCTCTCAGGCCAAGAGCTAAACAAAGAGTAAGCACAAACAGAGCTACTGAGATATGCTGGAGCAAGTCCAATCAAAAGATTTCTACGGGAACAGAATTCAATTCTGTACCAATCTCAGGAGGGCTGTGCATACCTGTCCAGGCAAATACCAATCAGGCAGCCCTCCAGAAGGCTCTCCTGTTTCATGGAGGTATGACAGCTTGCTCAGAGATCCCTTAACTTGGATTGCATTGCTCAGCAGCAGCTCCAGAGGTGAATTCCACCTTTAGGTTTTTGAGGAGACTGAAATATTTAACTGAGTGTGCTTTTGGAATGCTTTGAGCTGTGGGTAAGGCAAATTTCAGTTTTGCTCCTCCTAAGAGTAAGATATACCAATGCTCCCCAGCATTGTGCCTTTCATAGCATGTAACTCTTCACAAAAATGGCTGCCTGGATGAGGAGGTATTTTGAACACTTTCATAAATATTGAAATAATGTCCACCTGATGGCTGCGTCTAACAGTGCCTCACATCAAAATTCTCCAGCAACTCAGAAAAGATTTCAGACTTCATGAAAGAGGCCTCAGGTTGAAAAATTACCAAGATTCCAAAACACTCAGGCAATTGCTGGAATAAAATACTGAAGTGAAACCTCCTCATGGAGCAGGATGAAGTGGACAACTCTTTTACGTACAATATCTGTGAGGAAAAAAAATTATTAATTTTTTTTTTAAATTTAAAGCAGGAAAAATACTTTTAAATTGCATCTTTTAACGATGCCACCATAAAAACAATGCTTCCACCACTTCTGACAGAAGGGTAACTAGACAATTTAAATCCTTAAGAGTCTGTGAATCATTAAGTTTATGAAAGATGATACCAAATAGTAAATATATAGTGTATAGGTTTATAATGCTACACCCATTATCTTAATCTTCCTTGGGAAATTCTTAGTATCTGCACTAAACCATGGCAAACAGATGTTCTCAGGAAAAGCACACAGAGTTATAAAAATAGGATATAAACCCCTGCATAGACTTCTGCTAGAAAGGAGTATTGTTTCTATGGCTAGAAACACTAGCTGTATAAAAAGCATTTTAGTATTACAATCAGTGTAAGAAAGCATCCAAAGGAAAAAAAACCCAACCAAAAAAACATGCCAGTAAATTCCAGTTTCTCTGCTAGAAGCTAGAGGCCTTAAGACTTTCAAAAATAGTATCTCAAAATAATAATGAAAATTAATAACAACTTCAAAACAAAGACAACAAGACAACACACGTGATTAGTGAGTCTGAGTATTCAGCCTGAGGCTTTTAAAACGGCCTGACTTATTTTTTCTTCCCCAAATGCCTAGGACCTGAATCTTACTGCCTAAAAATATAAATATTAGAAGTCCTCGAGTACAGTAAAAATAGCTGACTTTCTGACAGGCAAAAGAGAAGATATGGTATTCTGCTGAAACTAAGTATGGCAAACATCCCTATTTAACTGGAGTTCACAAGCAGAGATGTTGAACTTACTGCACAATGCTTTTGTAGGATTGACCTGCTGTCCAGCAAGCAGCTGCTGCAGCTTCTTGATGTCTATGCGTGCTTCAGCCATACTTTCCAGATCTCTGCCTTGAGCAGAACTTTGACATCCATCCTCTGATGCTAAAAGTGTAAGGACACAACACTTAGTCCGAACATAAAAAGCAGTTTCAACACCCATAAGGACGCACCTGAAAACTGCTGAAGTGCTGGAACTCAACTGGCTTGTTTTTCAGAACAGTGCAAGGAAAAGAAATCCCAGTTTTCCTGCCAAACTGCCAAGAATAATGGAAGAGATTGCCCACCACCACCCCAGACATGAAACAGACACACCACTGGCCACTCCACTTTTTCTTTTAAGATTTCATTTGAAGACTTCAAAGTACTTGATGCTATTTTCCACAGAATAAAAGGTTAAGTACTGCTATAAGCAACGCACTTAAGTAAAGAGATCAGACAGACACAAGAGTTTACAGGGAAACTTACCCCAGGGAGGATTTCCCAGGTCTTTAAAATGTGTTGTTATAGATACTAAGTCAGTTTCTATTTTCAAGTTCATTTCACCACTCAAGTTTGCTTCAATCACCTGCAATCAATCTCAATTTTAGGCAACCCACTCTCACACTGCAGAATTACAGAAGAACACAGTTTGGTTTTGTTCAAATACAAGCTTCCAGGAGTACTTCCGTGTGAGTCAACCATACTTTCCGAAAATGGTTTGAACATTTGAATGTTCAGCTATAAAATGCATTTCCCATCATTCCCATGTGAATTACTCTAGACCAAACTTTCAGAAGTTATGAAAAGAAATAACTTTAATTCTCTCCAGTACTTTTAGAACTGCTTTGGGAAGTTCATGTGCTGAGGAAAAGGCTCCAGAAATAAGAGACAGAAGCTGAAGAAATGCAAAGATTCCTGAATTTCCATTCAGTTATTCAACAAATAGAAAGGCACCTACACATTTTATGTGACACACAGAGAAAATGGGATGCACCAGGAGCTGACAGTGCTGCTTTACTGCTTTCAAGAATTTAAAATAGACAACAGCCAGATCAGATCAGTAACTCCAAGAAGGACTTTGAACTGACAGGAATCCTGGAAAAGTGCTAAAACCTTTCAAATTCCATCCTGAAAGCTGGAAGAAGGAACTTGAAGGAGACTACATATGGTCTTACACAAATCCCAAGCAGATCAGAGGACTCCTAAAGCACAACTAAGCACTTTGTTTCTGTGATGTGATGAATTCTCAGTAATTAAAAAAAAAAAAAAAATAGACTTGTACTGCAACCAGAATCTTGTATAGAATGGAGATGCCAAGCTCCCAAACAATGGACAAGTGCTATCAGAATTTGCTTCTAAGCCCATTTTGCAGCACTGATCTTGACCAGTTTTATTACCAGGATGCATCTTGCAAAAATAATTAATTGTGACACTTGATGTTTTTGTTTTCTAACAACATGAAAGCAAGGCACTTAGTATAAATTCAATCCCATCATACAACTATCCTGTGTGAGCAAAGAGCCTCAGCCCTAGAAACAAAAGCACTGTGCTCTAATTTTGTGTAAGCATATCCACCAAGGACATGGGGGAAGGAAAGAAAGTAAAAACAAAGCCCCCAAAAATCTCACAAAAGAAGAGAGTTTGATGTGTATTTGCAGGATGACTGCCATTTGCAAAACTGCCAGTAATCCAGGGTAATCTCTCAACTCTTCCAAGTCTTGAAAAACCAAGACTGTTCCAATTTCAGGATTCTCAGTTAACAGAAAATTTCTTATTTATCAAAACTGGTATGAATAGCATCAAATCCAAACTATTCCAAAGTGCTACACTTATTAACTTTCATGTCAGTCAATAATGGTGATGGTGAGCACAACTAAATAAAAAACCAAAGCCCTTTTCTGTCCAACTGCAAAGGGCTTCTTTCAATTAAAAGGCCCACTGGCACTCTAGGAATCCAGGGTAGACTGCAAACCCAACATGTCAGTCTAAAGCACAGTGTGACATCCCGGGACTATTAGCAGAATTTCCTTTAAATCCTACATCAAGTTTACCAAAAGTTCATTCACAGACACCTAACGCAACACTCAATTAATAGGCATTTCCTTAATGAAATAACCTGGAAAGTCTCCAGCTAGCTTCCTGAAGGACTTTCATTTCTTACCAGCTTTAAAGAGTGGCTAGTAGCAACACAATTCCATATGTTCTTTCACAGATTTAGTACAAAGAGCATAATTTCCTGAGAAGCCCAGGAAAAGCTCTTCAGTGTAAATCCTGAAATAAATCCCATCATTCTTTTCAGTCTTTACACAGGCTTCAGGTGCCTTGATTTCAATGTCATCTCAAAATAAGATAATGTGGCAGCACCAGTTTAGGCAACATATTATGTCCCTTATAAAGTAACATCTGTAGCACACATGCTTTAAGTGCCTTAACTTACAATGAAATTGCTGAGATTCTTCATTCTTTCCACAACACTCTTCATGGTTTTCAGCACTGGTAGGTAAATACTGACCTAGGAATACACAAGAATTGCATTTGCACAAGTATTTCTGAAGTGATTAGGACACATTTATTTCTGCTTTCAATTCTATCTTAGTTCGGAGTGAGTATCTATGGCTGTCAGTATGCACAATATTTATCTGAAATCAGCAAATGTCTCAGGAACAGAGGAACTCTTTCCCATTATAGCAACAGGCCATCACTCTAGCAATTGTTCCAGACTTAATATTCCAAACCTGTGTTCAAAATAGAGGTATGTTTTTGCAGATCAGACTCTCACATGAACATCTGTGTTACTAAATAGTCAATTACGATAGCCAAAAAGGAAAGAACAAGATTCCTATGAAACTGCCGTAATTGCTGGAACTGCAGAAGCATAAATCTGAAATAAAAGAACAAAATACTTCAAGTTCCTTCTTGTATGTCTTCAGAATCTAAATACTCTTAGCTACAGAAGTAACAGACATCCATAACCTCAAACAGGAGCACATTTGTACAAGGACCTTTCCTTACAACTCTGCTGGAAGTCAAAAAGGATATATAAGAATCAGGAAGAAACACATATCTTTAACTCTACCAAGGAGGCCATAAATTTCAGAAAGAACAGATTATTTGGGCCATCTGGCACCTGAACAGCTGAAACAGTCTAAACTTGTGTGGTGTAGGGGTGCTCCAGACTAAAGCCATGCAAGTCCTTTTCTCCTCCCTTTCTTTGCCGTGAACATCACAGAAGCAATTGGCAATCACCCGCTCTGTTTCCATAGGTTCTGGACTCTCTTGTCAGGATAGCCATGTTCCATACCCCTCCCAAACTGTAGCCTCCAGTCTTTCCTCTTTCCTTTCAACTCCTTTCCAAACCCCACCAGCAGTATACGCTGTAGCAACACCATTCCATTTGCAAACTCCCCTTTCAGTAAGGAATATAAAAGCAGAGACTTACATCAAAGTCTGGCACACTGGGCTCTCTGAAGTCATTCCACATTCTTCTGGGAATAACTCCCACAGGAATGTCATGTGTCACAATCCTACTGCTGCTTGATAAGGACGGCTAGAGAGAACAAGAGGATGCTCTTGCAGTTAAACACAGGATTGGAATTCTAAATTTAAATTTTTCGAACCCACTCTGGGAAATGCTATAACTACATGCCCAACACTCAGTTCCAGTTTTCCCTCAGTTCCTATCAATATGCTTTTAAGTGGGCTTCCCTTTTGAATGAGAAAGAGTTTGTGATGTATCAGTCCTTAGTGTATCTATAAGCTATCCTTAGAGCTAAAGAGGTGAATCAGCAGAGTTAACAACAACAAAAGAATCAGAAGTCAGCATACAATATCAGAAAAACCAAAGGCAAAACACAGAGCCAAACACTGAAACCTCCTTCACCTAATGGCTTCAATGAAAAGGCAATAATCCACAGAATATACAGAGAATGAAGGAATGGAGAAAAGTAGACATTAGAAAAACCTGTTTCAATAACATAGCTTTCTTCCTCCATCTCCTCCTTGCCTTTTGGAAAATACAAAGCTGGTTCTGTATGCTACCAACCACGATGGCAAGAAAGGCTAGTGAAATGGAAAATGGCAGTGTTTCTTTAGTTTTCTAGAATTACACCAAATATTACCCTTTGATCTGAGGAAACACACTACATTTTAGAGAACTTTTTTGTAATAATGAATGTGAAAGCATGGTTGCACTTACTAGTTCCACAGCAACTCTGAGACAGGGACAGTGTTTATTAGTCAACTTGATCTTCACTGCCTTAGCATTCTGGGCAGTTTTTAATGCTCTTGACAGGTTCTCAGGCACCAACTCTAAATAGATTTCATTGTGCTCTGCAGCTACTCCTTCCATCTGAAATTCATCGAAGAAATTCCCCTACAATTTTTGAAAGTTGGGAAATAAAGCAAACAAGAGGGGCAAGTTTTATTTATCAGACCTTAAGGTTAGAACTGCGTTCATACAGCAGAAACTCTGCTCTGCCTGGCATCACCTGAGGAATCACAACAGGCTGCACAACCATGAAGACTCGTTGCTTCAGGCTAAACCAATTAATGTCCTCCCTAATCAGTCCATTAGACAGTGAGTTATGCTTTCCTGTTTCCAGTTTTGGGCAGGCCCATGTGGGCCAGCACACACTGAAGCTTTACTGTCACTGAAGTGACAATCAAAGAAAAGGGAATATCCAGCCTGAAACACCTGTGCAAAAACACAGACCGTGAGAGACCTGGCACATCGAAGGTGAGAGCTACAAGAAATGCCTCGTACATCAAACCCAGTTGCATGCTCTGGTTTTCAACAAGTGGTTACTGAACTCCCCTGGGCTCACCTGGCTCAGCTCACACCACATACTGGCGCCTCCATTTGCTACTTTATCGGGGAGGATGAAATACAGCTTGCAGACAGTAAGGCGCAGGATGCAGGTCTTCGCTAACTTGGCGATTGTGTTAATTATACCTGCCGGAGGAAAGGAGGGAGGAGGACATTACAGTGGTGATCGCTTCATGCACCCCCGTCTCTGCGGGACACAAAAACCTTCAGCTTTTACAAACGCAGGTCGTGCTGCTGCGCAAACTCCTAAACACCTCGAGGCGAAGGAAAGCGCCTCACGCCACTCCTCCCGGGAAGGACCGGGGTCCTCACCTCCCTTCCTCTTCCCTCTGCCCGAGAAAGCCGGCCCCAGCCGCTCAGCGAGGCACTGCGGCCCTTCAGCCTGCCCCGGCATACTCACGGCTGAAGTGGTTGAGGCAGGCGAGATCCACGATCTTAGCCCGAAATCGCATGGCGGCGCGGCCCTCCCGGCGCCGTGCCCGCTGCCACAGAAGGCGGTCAGGGCGGGATGGGCCTCAGGCCGCGCAGCCCCGCGCAGGCAGCCGCCATTGCCGCGGCTCCCCGGCTGCGCGGCGGGGTTGGGCAGGCTCTGGCACAGGCGGGCCGGACTTCCTTCCGTTCCGGTGGCGGCCGTGGCAATCCGGGCTGAAAAGGTCGGCTGGAAAACGCCTTGGCACCCCCGGAACATATGTGAAAATTCGTCTGTGTGGGTCCCAGCCCCGATGTCTCGAGAATTTTTTTTTTTTTTCCAAATCCAAGGGGGCCCTTGCAGCAGACACGACCGGCCCGTGGCAGGGGCAAGGCCCGACACTGCCCCTCATGACGCGGTGGTGAGGAAGGAAAGCATCAGTCGTGTTGGAAAGTGGAGAGAACAGAGCTTTGTGAGGGGCCTCTCCACTGCCCCGCTGTTAGCCAGGCCACCCAGAAGGGGCTGGGCAACCGAAAGTGTTTTGAGAAAGATACTCTGTCAGACTGGGCACCTCACGTAGTCAGGCTCCCGGCTTAATGCGTGGTGCACAGGGGTTTATGCAGAGGTTGGAATAGTTCAAGGAAATAGAAAGGTAGGGAAAACTTTGCTTTACCTAGTCAGTATGCAGCATGCCTGTTTCCTATAGACGGTGTCCTTTGCCTTGATGGTTCTGGTTCCTTGCAGTCCTTCAAAACTACAGCATTTGCAGAGACAATTTTCTACTGTTGTTCTTTTGTGGTCTGTCAGGATTGTCTGGTGTTCTTTTGTCACATTTCAAGTTCTCCAGATCAGCCAAATTGCCTGTCTGACATTTAATTTTGAAATATTCTTGGGATGCTGCTCACATGCCTTGATGCTCTCTTTCAATACAGTCATTATGAAGAAAATGACAAGAAATAACCTTGGGTCTGCATAGTGACAGATACAGCAACAGTTTCTGGAGAAGTTATTCTCTGCTTGTAGTGCTCTTAGGCCTTGTAAATTTTATAGAAATAAGCTGAAGATTTTCCTAGAGAAACCAGTGAAGCAGCGTGTCACAAATTCTTATCTAGGATTCTGCCAACTATGCTCATTTGTCACAAATGTGTGGTTTAGGGTCGCTCAAAGAATCATCATGAAAGGTATTAGCAAAAGCGGGGTTAATATACATTTATAAAAGTGTGACATGAGGTTCAATGACAAGTTTCACTCTATCATGGATTAAACATACAAATAAAAATCTAATTAGAATAATTTCAGAATGATTTATACAGAGACCAAAGACAAGAAAGAGTAAGGAAGACTCTCCTGTTGAATCACAAAGTTTGGCGTACGCCCTCTTACTTTCTAAACTCCCTATAAAGCTTAGGTGCAGCTAGGTCCAGTCTTACCTTCAGACTTGGACAACAGTTTATACCTAACAGAACTATCTCCAACTTTTTGATTAAATTGGTCCATTAGTCATTAACTGGCCCATTGGCCTTTTGTTTTGTAAAACATGGCTGCAGAAGATGAAGCCCTGATGGTGTGAAATCCCACACGTTAAACTTTGCAGTTCAACACGCTTTCCATCTTTCACATACGTAGTTCCAACTGCTTTTAGTGAAATGATTACTACATGAAGGTTAAGCAGGATTTGCAGAAGTAGGGTTGATCTAATCCCTTTCAAGTTGTGGCATCCTGATACATGTGGATTGCATAAGGTTTAACAGATCCACATCATTTGCCTTTTCTGCCTTTAACTGGTTTCCTGGTTTGGCCCTGGCTAAAAGCCAGGCACCCACGAAAGTCACTCACCCTCCCGTGCCACAGCTAGGCAGAGGAGAGAAAAATTTAATGAAGCCCTCATGTGTTGAGATAAGGACTGGGAGAAAACACTCCAAGGGCAAAACAGACTCGACTTAAAGGTACAAAGTGGATTCATTAGTAATAAAATCAGAGGAGAAAAATGAGAAGTAAAACAGGCTCTTAAAAACACCTTCCCCCAAACCCTCTTTCCTGCCCACCGACAGTGCAAGGAGACACGACATGGGGGGTTTTGGTCAGTTCACTACCTGAGATCTTCTGCTGCTCAGGGAGAGGGGTCCTTCCCCTGTGAGACTGTGGGGTCCTTCCCACAGGAGACAGTTCTCCATGGACTTCTCCAGCATGGGTCCACTCTCACAAGCAGCAGTCCTCCCAAAACTGCTGCGGTATGGGTCACTCTTCCACAGAGTGCAGTCCTCAAATGACAGGCTGCTCCAGCCTGGAAGCAGGGGCCCCCTCTCCCTACTGGCTCCTCCACTGAATCACAGCCTTCTCCAGGCCTCCCCCATGGGCTGCAAATGGATCTCTGCAACCCCTGTGGATCCACATGGCCTGCAAAGGAATCTCAACTCTGGTGCCTGGAGCACCTCCTCCCCCTCCTGCTTCACTGACCTTGGTGTCTCCGTGTTGTTTCCTTCACACATTCTCACCTCCTCCTCTTCTCTTAACTGGAATACAAACTGCACCACCACTTTGTTTTGATCATCTTCTTAAATCAGAGGCATTACCGTCATTTCTAATTGGCCCAGCCTTGGCCAGTGGCATGTCCATCTTCAGAACCATCAGGGATTGGCTCTGCCCAGACATGGTGGAAACTTCTAGCAGCTTTTCACAGAAGCCACCTCTGTGGCCCCCTTGCTACCAAAACTCAGACCATGCAAAACCAACACAGCTGGACAGAAGTTTGTTCTCTAGCTGGTTTTCTAGATATGGTCTGTTGATAACAATGCTTTATAACTTTTGAAGATTAAGCCACAATGAAAAGACAGACTTTATGTATACAAAAATTTCCATTGTTTGCCCTAAATAATAAAGAACAGGGAATTAATAACCAATATGTGCAACGGCACAGGGATGGCCACCACCTTCCCAAGAGTGTCTCAGTTTGGGATAGCTCAGGGACTGTGACACGCTGCGATGACTCCAAACCCACAAGCACGAGACGGACAACTGTACGCTTCTCCAGTAGGTTTAATCCAAAGGGGAGCAGTGACAGAAGTCCGAGGGTCTGAGGGTTTGTCAGGGCTCTTATATGACATGGGGAACCAATAGGGAGAAGGCTAAGGGGAGGTACAGGGAGGGATCAACATCAATACAACCTGTGGGGGAAGAATACAATGGAATGGCATCATTGGGGTCCAATGGGGTTTGTGGAACAGGAGAACTTTCTAGAACATGGGCGAGAACATGGGAGGGGAAAGGGGAGGATTTAAGGATGACATAACCTGGGTTAGGTTAATTGACAGTCTTCCAGGGCATCCCCACTTCAGGGTCCACCTGGGATCCCACATTGGGCATCAGAAATAAATTATTATATACCACATATACACCCAGAAGTCTGCAAAAAAAAAAAAAAAAACAAAACCACAAACTTTATATTGATCTGTGCGCTCATCACAGCTGACTGACAGGCTCTACTTCAGGGGTTCAGCCCAGGCAGGAGCCATTTGTTACTGTAGCTGTAGGAGAGAAGGCAGATTGACAGAGGTTCAGTTCTCCATCCATACTGGCTAAAAACAGAAGTGCTAGGGTATATCACATTGACAGCAGATACAAACAGTTTTCTGAAGGAGCCTTGATATGGCAGAGCAGCACTGACAGAGTAGGAAACTGTCAGAGCAGTTGTACCCCTCTTCTCCTAATAACTCAGAACCTCTGTGATGTCTGTGGATCTTCTCAGCCTGTCATCCTCTTGCTTGTGACACTATTATATCCATTGTCAACTTTTAGGCCTAGTGATTCCTGCTGCCACACAATTATTTGTTGTGATCAAAGCCAATTTCTTCTGCAGTGTTTGCTTGGTTGATGTATTTTTTCCAATTTTTCTCTTAGTTAATTACATAATAAATGGATTATACATGCATTTGAAACCACAAGTGTCAGTGATGAAGAGAGAGATGGGGAAGACTGATGGTGATCAGAATCGAAATTTTTTGTGGACTACAAACACATATACTATTTCAGGAAGGCTAGTAATGTTTTACTACAATGATAGGGTTAAACATCACATTAACAAACTTACGCATTTTACAACATCTCCTGTTTGCAGAGTTTAATGAATTTTTTTTTACAGTAAACCCTCTGAATCTTCTTGCAATCTTGATTTAATTCTCAAAGTTCTGTTTGCTCCTGCCAAGACATCCTGTTATCAAATCTCTTATGCTAACCAGATCTAAAGTCCAACACACAAGGTCTATGTTTTTAAGCCCATCTAAATAACTTTAAGTATAATTATCTAGGGAAGAAGGCATTCACACTGCTTAGTTGCTTGATGGAGAGACAAAGAAAGTGAAAGAAAAATTTGAGAATGTCAACTCTGAGAACCAGAGGGACACTGAATGTATCACCACAGAAAATGAACAGGTACTAGAAAGGGTTCTTTCTCTGTAACACAGTTTTAACTGTACTATTAAGTCCTTTCCACATTAATTTGATCTATGAATGAGTATTATTGTAACTGATCATTCAGCTTGAAAAGTCTGTATGATTTGATCCTAGTCTGCTGAAGCTTAGCTCTGAACAGGTCTATATCACTGGACTTGAAAGGTAGTAAAATAGCATTAAGGGGGTTTTTTGGCTGTTAAGGAAAACTTCAGCATTTTTACATAAAATAATTGAAACTGACCATAATGTATATCTAGATGTTAAGGTTCATCAGTATTTTCAATTTGCAATTGTACACTTAATGAAACACACCTTTCTCATACACTATTTCAAAGTTGTTAGTGAAAACCCATATGTTAAATGGTGCTTTGAGCAAGAAAAGTATAGTATAACAAGCCTACACAAGTCACAAAACAATGATCAGTTTCAAAATACAGCATTTAACTCATTTTTTAATGATATGGTTAATGGATCCATTGTGGTCCATCACAATTTAAAAATATAGTAATTTAGATATAAAAAAACATTAAAACTGAAAATGAAATTAAGAATAAAACACGACCCGCAGAGAGAATTTCAAGCATTATTTTCTATCATCATCTACACAAAACTGGAACTGAAGTCGTTTTGACTCTAGGGGCAATAATGAGAAACTCTTTTGAGTTAAATGAAATAATTTTACCTAAAACAAGTTGTGTGTATTTTATTAAAATAAAATTTCCTATGGAATTCTTAGGGAGGAAGTGCTTGCCCCTCTTTGTACCTTCATGGCAAAGTAATTCACATTCATTTCCAATCAAGGGACCTTGTTTATATGCTGCCTACATGCTGTTCTGCTTTTTTGGATTTAATGTTAAAGTGAGCAAATAACATAAAACCTCTAATGGGAAATCCTGCCAGCTTGCAGAGAAAATGTACCAAATGAGAAAATATAATATGCCAGATCTACAGACAGGCTGATGCCTGAGAAGAGCCTCTATTTTTGCTCATATTTATTGAATAAAAGGGGTATAAGGAGGGCCAACAGGACTCATAATTTTTTAACATATGTAGTGATCATGCCTTCAGCTGAGACTTGCTTTTGGGCCAATATTCCAGCAGTTGTAAAGCTGACTACTAATACTGAGCCATAGAAGCAGTGAGCAATTTGTCCCTAAAATACTGTTATTAAAAAACATCCCCAAACAAAACCCAAACAGGTTACTGCCTGTTCATTCAATAACGAATCCATCATCATCCACCAAATTAGAGAGGCAAAAGCCCAGTTAGAACTCAAACTGGCAACTTCTGTGAATGACAGTAAAAATATTTTTTATAAGTACATTGATGGCAAAAGAAAGGGCAAGGACAACCTCCATTCTCTATAAGATGTGAGAGGGAATTTAGTAACTGAAGATGAAGAAAAGGCAGAGGTGCTGAACACCTCTGCTGTAGGTACACAGTTTGTGGTAATTGGGAGTGGGGCTGCGGGTGAGCCCCATCCCTAATGGGCCACAGCTGTGAAAAGCAGGTGAACAGCATTGAAAGCAATGAGACACGGAGTGCCGAGGTGTACTGACCCATCATGAGAGGGAACAGAAGGCACACAGGTGCAATGCATGAACATGAGAGGTATAAAAGGTTGGGCTAAAGAACAAGAAGGGCAGAGGCTTGCAGCCTTCTGAAGTGATACAATGTTACTCCATGGGTTGAAGCATTCTGAAATTTTATGATATTCTGTGTATAGTGGCCATCTCGACTGTGATATATGCTGTGATACTCTCCCTCAGTTTTCAACAAGAAGACAGGTTGTCCTCAGGAAACTGTCCTCCTGAGCTGGTAGGTGGTGCTAGGGAGCAGAATAGCCTCCCTGTTATCCAGGAGGAAGCAGTCAGAGACCTGCTGAACCACTTGGATGCTCATAAATCTGTGGGACCAGATGGGATACATCCTGGGGTGCTAAGTTTAATGACTTTTAAGGGATAAGGGACCTGGCAGATGAGCTTGCAGAGCCGCTCTCTTATCATTTAGCATCAGTCTTGGCTCACTGGGGAGGTCCCAGATGACTGCAAGCTGGCCAATGTGATGCCCATCCACAAGAAGTGCTGGAAGGAGGATCCAGGAAACTACAGACCAGTCAGCCTGACCCTGGTACCTGGCAAAGTTATAGAGCAGTTCATCTTGAGTGCCATCACACTGCACTTACAGGATGGCCAGGGAATCAGACCCAGCCAGCATGGGTTTAAAAGGGGTAGGTTGTGATTGACGAATCTGAGCTCCTTTTATGACCAGCTGACCTGCCTGGTGGATGCGGGAAAGACTGTGGGTGACGTCTGCCTGAACTTCAGCAAAGCCTTTGACACTGTCTCCCACAGCACACTCCTGGATAAGCTGACAGCCCATGGGTTGGACAGGAGCACTCTTTGCTGGGTTCAGAACTGGCTGGATGGCCGGGCCCAGAGAGTGCTGGTGAACAGTGCTGCATCCAGCTGGGGACCAGTCATGAGTGGGGTCAGTGCTGGGCCCAGTTCTGTTTAATATCTTCACTGATGATTTGGATGAGGGGATTGAGTCCACTATCAGTAAATTTACAGATAACACCAAGCTGGGAACATGTGTCAATCTGTTGGAGGATAGGAAGACTCTGCAAATGGGCCTGGACAGGCTGGATTGATGGGCTGAGTCCAATAACAGAAGTGTAACAAGTCCAGGTGCTGAGTCCTACACTTTAGCCACAACAACCCCCTGCAGCACTACAGGCTGGGAGCAGAGTGGCTGGACAGTGCCCAGGCAGAAAGGGACCCGGGGGTACTGGTCGACAGCTGGCTGAACATGAGCCAGCTGTGTGCCCATATGGCCAAAAAGGCCAACAGCATCCTGGCCTGTATCAGGAATAGTGTGGCCAGCAGGACCAGGGAAGTAATTCTTGTTCTGTACTTGGCACTGGTGAGGCCGTACCTTGAGTGCTGTGTCCCGTTCTGGGCCCCTCAGTTTAGGAAGGACGTTGAGATTCTTGAACGTGCCCAGAGGAGGGCAACGAGGCTGGTGAGGGGCTTGGAACACAAGCCCTATGAAGAATGGCTGAGGGAGCTGGCATTGTTTAGCCTGGAAAAAAGGAGAGTCAGGGGTAACCTCATCACTCCCTACAACTTCCTGAGAGGTGATTGTAGTCAGGTGGGGGTCAGTCCCTTCCCCCAGGCAACAGCTGACAGAATGAGAGGACAGAGTCTTAAGCTGCACAAGGGAAGTTTAGGTTAGATGTTGGAAAGCAGCTCCTCACTGAAAGAGTGGTTGCGAGCTGGAATCATTTGCCCAGGGAGGTGGTGGAGTCACCATCCCTGGACATGTTTAAAAAAATGACAGGAGGTGGCACTTAGTGGATGAGGAGGTGTTAGGTCATAGGTTGGACTAGATCATCTTAAAGGTCTTTTCCAACCTAATTCATTCTGTGATTCCGTGATCATCAAAAGCTTTTTGGAGACAGGCTTGTGACTGTATGTGAATCCCAAGTAGACAAGTTGCACCAAGTACTGGGCTTTCTCCTACTTGATGCTTAAACCATGTCAGAATTCATTCTGTTCTAGTCAAAACAGGGCAACAAGATGCAGGTTTTATTTAGAAAACACAGGCCATTTTCAGTAGCAAACATTTAGACATCTCTAGGGTGATGGGGCAGCTGAAGGAATTTGAGCCATCTGAGACTAAAATTCAAAATAATCAAAACCCAGGCCACTTACATAAATATCTCCCTTATTTTCTTTCTAACTCCCATTACCTACCTATTTGTTTCATTAACCTTCAGAATGTTGTTTTTGTCAAAATTTCAACTCAAATAGTCCAATAAGTAATTTCATAATGCAAGTTGCATTAAATTGAGTGCAATAGATGGGCTCAGAGCACACAAAATCATTAACAGTTAATGTATTTGTAAACCCCTGAACAGTTAAATGAGGTTCAGAATTTTGTAAATCAAGACTTCAGCCTATTCAGGCCAGTAATGGTGTCATTACGAAGCCTGTCTCTGAAGAAATCATTCTTGCTAATTTATCAGTCTTTTGAAAAGTATCTGACTTTTCTTGAAGTGAAAAATTAGGTATAGTGGGGAAAATGTAAGCTAAATGGTGATACTCCAAAGTGTTTTAACCACCTAATTTCAGCTTCTTTATAACAAATCTTCAGGTTTTCTTGATTGGTTTCCACTCATACATGCAGTTTCATCAATTAAAACAGAGTACAGCATGTCATTTCATTAGTCATTTCAAACTGGAAAACTTGCAATTGCTTTGGTCTTATTCTAGTGTCCAGTTCAGAAATCCTTTTTGTTCAAAACAGGCAGGTGAAAGCAGAAGCTAGGACAGACCATACATTAGTTTCAGAGGGTTGGATAAAATAACTAGAGATTAATTTTAAGCAGTCTAGAATCCAACCTTTTTTCTTTTATGAAGACAAAGAAATAATTAAAACTGAAAAAGATTTGCTAGTATACCTAGAGAGGCAAAATCATCCTTGAAAATACCCTAGTGGTGTAAGAGGTAGCCTAGCTCAAAGATGCTACTTTTCGTAGAAACAAAGTTAAATAAAACGTATGTATGTCCAAAATTTGTATTCCAGCAAGGGATGACTGAGTAAACAATCAAATCATTCTGCCAGTATCATATGTTAGGATACAGACACTCTAAAAATAACCTTTAGTATGAAGGCAACTAAACAAGAAAAATAGATAAGTAGAATTTTTCCTTGAACAACTTATTCCAGCATCCTGTACATCTACACATGGACAAAGTTACACTGCTCTCCAATATTTATGACAAGTTTCCTGGAGTAAATACATATCAGGGATTTTTAAAATATCAAATAATACAGTTATGAAGTCAGAAGTCTATAGTCAGAATTACCCTTATAAATAAGCTATTATACTTGTTTACTGTCTCCTGTATTTTAGTCAGGAGAACTGCTAGAGTTGAGTATTTTAATCTGACATGAGTTCTGACTGTTAGCATTTTGTCTAGCCTTAGATTGTCGACATTAATGTCTTAGCAGTTGAGACAGATTTTCATGTTTTAGTTTAGGAATATGAGAAGGCATGGAGGAAGTGAAAACTTGAACATTTCCTGATACACATATCACAAGCCACATGCTCAATATTTGTGTAAGAAGAAAAAAAGGCAAAGATCTGAAAATGATGATAGAAACCTTAAAATCCCTGTTTTAATGGGCTATTTTGAACAATTTGGAACAGATATTGAGATGGATAAAGCATTCCATATACTGAAAATCACTATTCTTTATCGATATCAACATTTGATACCTCTTTAAATATGGTAAATCTGACACTGTGTGTGGGAGTTACAAGTATTTTTTTTATGAGTGATGAGTGGTTAGTATTTAACAGAAGCAAATACCTTCAGTGTATTAATTATTCAAATTTTACTTATTCCAATGCAGTTTGATTGGGTAGTAGAGAGGAACACAGAGTTGAAATCAGTTTCATGTTTCCAGTACACACAAAATTTTTTCTTACATAAGCAGAATATTTTTCATGAAAATGGTTTGAGGGCAGGTTGAATATTTTTTTTATTTGGTTCCAAATTAGTATAGTTGTAGGTTTTTTGTCTTGGAAAATTCTGATATTTCCCCTGTGAATCTCATATACTTCAAATGCCAGTGTTTTATATAAATTCTAAAGAAAATAGGTTTTTCTATTTGCTGTGAAGGTTTTTGGGTTGCAGTATTTTTGCAGTGAAACATCTGTGATCCACTACTCACTTTGTTCCTTTCTTTGTTTTTTCATTTGTTCTGTTTCCCATTTCCTTTAGTTTTCAGATTTATGATCAATGCTTTATTTTACTGTCAACCTGTGCTTTCTTTTGACTTCTTCCACTTCAGATAGTTTGTGCTCATTTTAGTGCAAGGAGGGTAAATGAAGGCTACACATAAAATCCCCAAAGCCTTCACAATCACCAAAATGCCCAGGGTCCCAGACATCATATAGCTTCAACCTGAGGCAGATTAATTTATATGAATCCCTACTGGAAGCCTTCATGATAGACATCTGTAGCAGTGCCTTGTAACAGCGTGGGTTTGGATGGTGGTTGCTGCTACCTATTATGTGTTCCCAATAAGCATCTCCTGTGGAAAAGCCGCTTGGGTTAGCATTCAGGCAAAGCAGTCAAGCCCACACACCACACTCACCACAGCTAGCTCAGTGAAGAGAGGCAGAAGGGCCTTTTGGTGTGGTCAGTTCCAGCGGGGTTTTATTTCAAGCACGCGGAAGGGAAACCAAAGGCAAAAGACGCAGACCATGTGCTCTCACAGGCTTAAGTATGGGAAGGGATGGGGGGGCGGAGCCAAGGGCAGGGCAAAGGGGATTGGCCTTCAGGGAAGACTTGGCGATTCTTGCTGGGAATCCACCTTGGGCCAGATTCAGTGGACACAGACGCATACCCACCCTCTGCCCCAAGTTACTAATGGAAATGGGCCCATTATTCACTTGGATTCGGGGTCTGTGGTCAGCACAGGGGGTTTCTCTGTGAGCTGAGCTCTGCTAGTGTTGGAGAAGTGCCCGATAATGGGGGGGGTTTGGCTCCATGAATGAATTATTAAGAAAATTGATGACATAAAGAGCCTTACATAATCTTTCTACATTTGGTAGTGTTTCAACTCCCCCGCACTGCTGATCAAGGACTCTCTTGAGTGTACAGTGAGCTCTCTCTTCAGTAGACTGCCCTGTTGGGGAGTTGGGAATGCCAGTGGTGTGTTTCACCCCCCACTGATCTAGGAACTGTTTGAAATTTTTGGAGGTGTAAGCAGGACCATTATCTGTCTTGATGGCTTGGGGGATGCCTAGGGTGGAAAACCCTAGAAGAAAATGTGTGACAACGTCTTTGTCTTTTCTGCTGTGTGGGCTGATGCAAATACAGCCCCAGAGCATGTATCTATGGACACGTGAATGTACTTCTGTCTCCCAAAGGGTGCATAGCGTGTGACATCTGTTTGCCACAACTGTAAACTTTCGAGGCCTTGGGGGTTAACCCCAGCCCCCATGGAGGGTAAAGCAAATTCCTGACAACTGGGGCAGGAGTCCACAATTGCTCTTGCCTGTTCCCGTGTGATTTTACACATATGGACAAGGGCTGGCACATTTTGGTGGAAAAACTGATGGCTCAATTTAGCCTGATTAAAAATGTCTGGTAGGGTGGTCTGCACTGCCATGGCTAAGAGATCTGCACTCTGGTTGCCCTGTGTAACTGGTCCTGGGAGGTCAGTGTGTGACCTCACATAATGTGATATGGTTGCTCCCGGTGGGAGAGGAGGTGTATTAACTTCAAAAGCAAGCTGTATAAATTTGTATTTGGCATTTTCTTTAACAAGGAATGTTCTGCTCCTTCAGCTATTCCAGCAACATAGGCCCAATCAGTAACCAGATTCAAGGGTTGTTTGAACTTCTCAAAGACTCTGACAACGGCTGCGAATTCTGCAATTTGTGGGGATCCCTGAACAATTTGAACATCAGACTCCCACTCCTGGGTGTCAGGATTTTTCCAAGTCACAACTGACTTTGTGGTGTCCCTCCCCAACAAAGGCACCTTGTAGTCAGCAATGAACGGGCATATACTTGCCAATTGCCTGTCCAGCCCCTTAATTTGTACGACGTCCTTCAATACCTGAGCCAATTGTGCACTCCCTGTCCCCTGAATCTTACACCCAGTGGGTTGCAGTTCCCAATGTGAAACCATCTCCTTTCAGGGATGATCGTCACATCCGCCCCTGTGTCCAACAAGCCCTTCAGATTTAAGCTCTCAGTACCGTGATGGATGTTACATGTGATGAAGGGCTTGTTTCCACCCACCACCTCAGCCCAGTAGACTTCTGGTGCAAATTGGTCTCCCTGGACTCCCAATGGTATGGGGAGGTCTTGGGCAATGACCTGGCCGGTCTTGGGCCTTTGCTCAAGTGAAATGGTGGGTGGATACACCGTGCCAGGAGAATGAGTCCCTGTGTGCCAGATGGTAGCGTAATTGAGAGATCTCAGTCTCCAGGGGTGTATATTTCGTGTCCCTGATGACAAAATACTTACAGCCGGTGTCCTGATTCACCAATCTTCCGCCCAGTGGGTCCACAGCAATCACGGTCCAACGCTGGGACCTGAAAAACTGGTCTTTCATAGATGTTAATAAGAGCGGTGATTGAGGGGAGCATACCTTGTCTTCGCAGAAGTGTCTGTCGTGTCCTGTGTGGTCTGTGTCTCGATCACGTAAAGTGTCGCGTCCAGTGTTGTCATATCCGGTTAATTGAAGATCCCTGGTCTCCCCCCTTCCCGCGGCACCTGCTCCATTTATATTTTCACATGGGGCAGGGTTGTGTTCCCCCCTTAGTTTTTTTGAACGGGAGCCCCTCCTCCCCCAGAGTTCCCTCGCGCCTGCAGGAGACCAGCTGGAAGTGGCGCAGTGCCATAGCGGGCAATATGTCCCAACTGGCTGCAGCGAAGGCAAGTGATGGGCTGCCGGCAAGATGGAAGAGGCGCCGTCGGCGCTGCAGCAGCAACTGTGGTTGTGTTGGATGGTGCTGGTAGGATGTTTTCACTTTCTAATTTAACCTTAGAACAGGCCTCCACGATCGCCGTCATGGTAAGGGAAGGATCCGGACGCAGGCTTGTGATGACTCTGCGACACGCCTCATTTGCATTGGCCTTTGCCAGATGCATCAGCATGGAGCACCGGATCCTCCACCTGTTTCTCAATGTGAACCTTAAGACGGTTAACAAACTTAACAAATGATTCTTGGGGTTGCTGTTTAATAGTAATCACATTGGCTTGGGTTTCATCTAGGGGTAGCAAATCGAAACTCAGTCATAATTTTTCTAAGGATTTCCTGATCTAATGCGCAGGCCTGATCTTTCGCCTTTGCCCAACTCCCCTTGCCGCTCAGGTGGTCCATAGTTATGATGTTTCCTATTGTGTCAACAGCACTATCGATGCTCTGCAGGAGCTCGTACCGGATTACCCTCAGGGACCTCTTCCAAACTCCCTCCCGTATGATGTATTCTCCAGACAAACAAAGGCCACTGAAGAGGTCCCTGAGGTCAGATGGGACCAGGAGATTGGAAGAGAAAGTCATCCTAAGTAGGCCCTTGAAGTATTCACCTTCTCTTCCAAACTCTGTTGGAGCCCTGCAGAGCTCCCGCTTGTGCTGAAAAGGGAACGGCTCCCATTCTGGGAGTGCACTCTCCGGACCACCGATGGTAGCAGGAGCGACGGAGGGAATGGGCACCCTTTCCAAATCTGGCTCACTTCTGGTCTTGATGGCGTGGGAACCGGAAGAGGGGGCATGGGAACTGGAAGGTGGAAAGGGGGTGGGAGCTGCTGGAGGAAGGGGAGGGGTCAGGGGAGGAGTCAACCAAATTTGAAGGGGTGGACCTTCGTGGGAATTTCCAGGGGTGGAGCAACCATGGAGGAGGGATCTGAGGGAGGAGGAAGGGGAGGATACAAGGGAAGGAAGGGGTTGAGCGAAGGGTAAGGAAGGGGCAGGAGCAGAAGTAGGATGGTGGGATAGGAAGGGGTGGAGTTAGGATAAAGGAAGGGGTTGTACTGGGCAGGAAGAAAGGGATTCTGGGGAGAAGAAACACAAGGGAGGGGCCCATTCATGCAGTCCCCGCCATCTTGCGCTCTCTGGGAGCCATTCTGAGGAGACGATGAGGGGAGATAGAGGTGAGGCGCAAGATGGGGGCTCGACAACATGGTCCCCACCGTTTTATGTCCTTTGGGAACCTTTTCGCCACTCAGGGAGTGGGGTAGGAGCACGGGAGGAGGATTGGGACAGGGATGGAGTACTAGGGCAACTCGACACAGGGGTCAAAACAGGGGTAGAGTAGGGTGTAGGGAGACAGGGATAATGCAAAGGACAGGGAGAACCTCAAACTTAACTAACTTGGGTGTTTTAACAGGGGTAGTGGGTGTCGGGGAAGGATCCCTGACAGCAGGGCCCTTGCTACCAGGGCTAGGGGGCTGAGAGAGTTGCAGAGAACCAGGGAGACTGAGGCATTTTTCCTGGCTACCCTGTGACACTTGGGCTGCTCTGCGCAACTCCCCCAGTGTGGGTGACGATTTTAGGGATGGCTGGGAAAGGAGAACTGGGGAAGAACTTTGGGAATTTTCCTTCACTTCCCCGCCCCCTCTACAAGGGCACACCGAGTCAAGATAGTGACATTTAACAACTTTGCAGCCTTGGTGTCCCCCTCATTCCACAACTCAG
The DNA here is from genome assembly GCA_013399835.1 of Leptocoma aspasia. Taxonomy (NCBI): domain Eukaryota; kingdom Metazoa; phylum Chordata; class Aves; order Passeriformes; family Nectariniidae; genus Leptocoma; species Leptocoma aspasia. Next base: position 332,705 of record VXAX01007350.1, read on the forward strand.
TAAACTTCGCACCAACTCCATCCCAGAACGGGATGGAGCAGACATGGGAAGAAGACACCAGGGGGAAGTGATGGAAAAGCCACTGAACCAACCTTTTCAGAACAGCCCAAGAAAAACGTTTCTCCCCACCTTCAAGGACCCCCACAACTGGGACATAAATCTCTCTCTGTTGGGCAGACAACCTCGCACCCATACTGTTTGTCCACACAATCCACCCGCACACACACCGAAGGAGAACTTGGAGAACTTAAAATAAGGGTCTGGAGCCACTTCAGGGGGACCTACATACAACACCATTCCCCCTGGGATCACACAAACACACACACTCACAGTACCTGGATCCAGACAGGGCTTGGTGTGGCAGTGCAGTTTCTTCCCTGGAGACGATCCTGGAGGTGCGTCCCAGAACTGCCGTCTCTGTCCCCAGGAGCTCCACTGACTAGAACGCAGTCTGCTCCCACCGGGGTAGCAGACGCCCAAAATCTTCTTCAGTCTGCCAATGCAGACCAGCAGGCATTTCAGAGGGTCCTCTGTGCTTGGCGAGGGGCCCGATGTTGTGTGCCAGCTGACGCGGCTCACCGGACCCGGGCTAGCTCCTCTGACACACCGGCAAGCGTGTCCCCAGGTGTGGGGAACTGCGGGGGCTGGGGTTCGAGCCCACCACAGAACCTTAAGGCGGTTGCCCTACAGTGAAGATGTTGTCCGCATCAAGAGTTAAGTAAAGGATGAAGGAGAGTCTCTTCACAGGCTGAAGTTCTCCAAGTTTATTAACTTGGAGGGTGGGAGGAAAGATGAAAGGGCAGCAGGTACACAAGAAGGAACACCAGAGGGAACAGGCTGTGAAGAGCAGGAAGGTTTACCAGAAGGTACAAGCAGTGGAGAGCAGGGAAGATGCTCCAAAGGGTTCAGGCAGTGAAGAGCCAAAGGTACACAGGTGGGAGTTCCAGAGGGGGCAGGCAGTGAAGAGCCCCGAGCAGCTCTGTGCATGGGCTTTTAAACCGAACAAAATCAGGGGGTGGGTACAGAACAGTAACTAATGGTAGATTAGCAGGGAGGAGAAAACAGGGATTACATAACTCATGGGAAGGAAATGGGAACTGGTAGGTGGGACAGGGGGATCACAAACTGGCATTGGGGAGGAGAAGTCGGGGATTGGTTCAGGGTAGGACTGGTAGGGAACATTCTGGAAAACAGGGCAGGGTTCACTTGACTGGCAGGGAAAGGAAAGCAGGGTTACATTGCGTGACAGGGAGAGGGAGGAGGGTAAACACCTTACAGGGAAAGGCTAAGGGAGGATACATTCTTGGGAACAACCATCTGGGAACAGAACATAGGGGTGAACAGGGACAAACCATTTAATCAGGAACTGAATTAACAATAAAATAAATCTGCACCACACCAGTTGGGCATTCCAGAGTGGCCCTGGCTAGAAATCCCACCGTGGCGAGGGGATTTTCAGCCTTGCTCCCCGTTGAGACAATAGGTCCCTGCCCCATAAGGTGATAGGTGCCCTTACCACAAAAGGTCTTACTGTGGCTACCTGACCCTCAGGTCCTCGAGTAAGGATTGTACATATGCTCCGCATAGAGGTGTCAGCTCCTCCAATCCCCAAAATGACTCCATTGGCTGGCACTAGTTCCCAGTCCTGTGGCCACTCAGAGTGGGCAATGATGGTCACGTCTGCTCCGGTATCTGCCACTCCTAGAAGATAAAATTTGGCTCCTTTGTTAAACAAGCCACACTCTGTAATAGGTCTGTCTTGGCCCACAGTCTCTGCCCAAAATACTGTAGGGTTTTCTGGCAAAATGTCAGTCCAGGTGGGTATGAAAAAACCTTGGGCGATGGGTGTGCCCTTAGACAAAAACCAAGGTGGGTCTACACATAGGACAGTTACAGTAATCTCATCCCCTGGTCCCACAGTTTGGACTTCTGGTAAAACCTGTAGACAGTCTGGTCCATTGATAGAGTTCACTATGATTAAAATGTTTAATTTTTTAATAAAAAATGAAAATCAATTGCCTTGATTTTCTGGGATGGTGGGGAAGGAGGGACAGAATGGTTTGGCATTTGGTGTCATTGCACAGGACCGCACCTGCCTTGGGCAGAACGCCCAACGCGGAGGTGGCACCCACTGCGGGGCCAGGGCCCAAGGTGGGGGGTGGGGGTGAAGGGAAAGTAGGAGGAGGGTCCTAGAAGCCATTTTGAGTGACTGGGGCGGGAAAATTTCACACCTAATCAGTCAACATGGAAGATTCGACCATGTGGTTGGCACCATCCTGTTCCATAGCAGTGAATCGCAGTCAAGAATAAAGGGTTGTAGGAGAGAGGGTTGGGTTGGAGCCCAGACTAGCATGGCCAGTACTAGCCAGGAAAGGGGACAGGAGAGCTCTGGGGTTGGCTGGAGGCAGGTGGCTCTCTTGTGTGTTTTTTAGGCAGTTTCCATCTCCAGACCTGTCCCAAGGGGATGAGGGCACAGGGAAAAGGGGGTAGGAACACAGTAACTGGGGTAGAGAACTTTTAGAATCCTTAGAACCCTCTCCCAAAGCCTGAATCACCTTACAGATAGAATGAAAAAGTGGGTAGAACTTCCCAACCCAAAAATCCCCTTCAGTTTGCAGTTGATACATCTTTTTCCCAACATTATCCCAAAACTCAACAGACAAAACTAATTCATATGAAACACCCAGAAAGTACTTGAAAACCCAAAGAAAAAGAACCTTTAAATCTCCCTTAGAGAAACTAACATTATTTTTAACAAGGGTGTTAGAAACTTGGGAATGAACTTCTTTCTGCTCAGTGGTAAGTTTAGAACCCATTGAGCCCTCTCTCTCATAAGAGATAAACACAGGGAAAAAAAAAAAAAAGGTGACCATCACCAGTGCACACTTACCACACTAGTGGGTCTAAAGAAAAATCTCGAGGCCCTTGAGGATTGTCAGTTGGCTCCTGAGAAATCCCCCAGAAAACTGGGGTTTTTTCTCTCAGGAACACTTGACTGCGATTTAAAATCCAGTGGCAGGCCAGTGGAGATGCTTTCAAAGGCCTACCCTGAAGCCCAAAGGTCAAGGCCCAGTTGGTGCGCCAGTTGTTGTGCACAGATATCACCAATACTACTAGATTGTTTTTCATTGACCAAATTGTCTGTGGTAAACTCACTGAGGTCCTGATCACGGAGGTAATTCGATACAGCTAGCAGCTATAGCTGCAACTGAAATCAATGGCCACTTTGCTCTACACAGTTTCACCTCNCAAAGGTACACAGGTGGGAGTTCCAGAGGGGGCAGGCAGTGAAGAGCCCCGAGCAGCTCTGTGCATGGGCTTTTAAACCGAACAAAATCAGGGGGTAGGTACAGAACAGTAACTAATGGTAGATTAGCAGGGAGGAGAAAACAGGGATTACATAACTCATGGGAAGGAAATGGGAACTGGTAGGTGGGACAGGGGGATCACAAACTGGCATTGGGGAGGAGAAGTCGGGGATTGGTTCAGGGTAGGACTGGTAGGGAACATTCTGGAAAACAGGGCAGGGTTCACTTGACTGGCAGGGAAAGGAAAGCAGGGTTACATTGCGTGACAGGGAGAGGGAGGAGGGTAAACACCTTACAGGGAAAGGCTAAGGGAGGATACATTCTTGGGAACAACCATCTGGGAACAGAACATAGGGGTGAACAGGGACAAACCATTTAATCAGGAACTGAATTAACAATAAAATAAATCTGCACCACACCAGTTGGGCATTCCAGAGTGGCCCTGGCTAGAAATCCCACCGTGGCGAGGGGATTTTCAGCCTTGCTCCCCGTTGAGACAATAGGTCCCTGCCCCATAAGGTGATAGGTGCCCTTACCACAAAAGGTCTTACTGTGGCTACCTGACCCTCAGGTCCTCGAGTAAGGATTGTACATATGCTCCGCATAGAGGTGTCAGCTCCTCCAATCCCCAAAATGACTCCATTGGCTGGCACTAGTTCCCAGTCCTGTGGCCACTCAGAGTGGGCAATGATGGTCACGTCTGCTCCGGTATCTGCCACTCCTAGAAGATAAAATTTGGCTCCTTTGTTAAACAAGCCACACTCTGTAATAGGTCTGTCTTGGCCCACAGTCTCTGCCCAAAATACTGTAGGGTTTTCTGGCAAAATGTCAGTCCAGGTGGGTATGAAAAAACCTTGGGCGATGGGTGTGCCCTTAGACAAAAACCAAGGTGGGTCTACACATAGGACAGTTACAGTAATCTCATCCCCTGGTCCCACAGTTTGGACTTCTGGTAGAACCTGTAGACTGTCTGGTCCATTGATAGAGTTCACTATGATTAAAATGTTTAATTTTTTAATAAAAAATGAAAATCAATTGCCTTGATTTTCTGGGATGGTGGGGAAGGAGGGACAGAATGGTTTGGCATTTGGTGTCATTGCACAGGACCGCACCTGCCTTGGGCAGAACGCCCAACGCGGAGGTGGCACCCACTGCGGGGCCAGGGCCCAAGGTGGGGGGTGGGGGTGAAGGGAAAGTAGGAGGAGGGTCCTAGAAGCCATTTTGAGTGACTGGGGCGGGAAAATTTCACACCTAATCAGTCAACATGGAAGATTCGACCATGTGGTTGGCACCATCCTGTTCCATAGCAGTGAATCGCAGTCAAGAATAAAGGGTTGTAGGAGAGAGGGTTGGGTTGGAGCCCAGACTAGCATGGCCAGTACTAGCCAGGAAAGGGGACAGGAGAGCTCTGGGGTTGGCTGGAGGCAGGTGGCTCTCTTGTGTGTTTTTTAGGCAGTTTCCATCTCCAGACCTGTCCCAAGGGGATGAGGGCACAGGGAAAAGGGGGTAGGAACACAGTAACTGGGGTAGAGAACTTTTAGAATCCTTAGAACCCTCTCCCAAAGCCTGAATCACCTTACAGATAGAATGAAAAAGTGGGTAGAACTTCCCAACCCAAAAATCCCCTTCAGTTTGCAGTTGATACATCTTTTTCCCAACATTATCCCAAAACTCAACAGACAAAACTAATTCATATGAAACACCCAGAAAGTACTTGAAAACCCAAAGAAAAAGAACCTTTAAATCTCCCTTAGAGAAACTAACATTATTTTTAACAAGGGTGTTAGAAACTTGGGAATGAACTTCTTTCTGCTCAGTGGTAAGTTTAGAACCCATTGAGCCCTCTCTCTCATAAGAGATAAACACAGGGAAAAAAAAAAAAAAGGTGACCATCACCAGTGCACACTTACCACACTAGTGGGTCTAAAGAAAAATCTCGAGGCCCTTGAGGATTGTCAGTTGGCCCCTGAGAAATCCCCCAGAAAACTGGGGTTTTTTCTCTCAGGAACACTTGACTGCGATTTAAAATCCAGTGGCAGGCCAGTGGAGATGCTTTCAAAGGCCTACCCTGAAGCCCAAAGGTCAAGGCCCAGTTGGTGCGCCAGTTGTTGTGCACAGATATCACCAATACTACTAGATTGTTTTTCATTGACCAAATTGTCTGTGGTAAACTCACTGAGGTCCTGATCACGGAGGTAATTCGATACAGCTAGCAGCTATAGCTGCAACTGAAATCAGTGGCCACTTTGCTCTACACAGTTTCACCTCAGAGGGCTAGGAAACCGCACTGGTAGTCATACTTGCAAGAGGCACAAAAATCACAATGCATATCAGCACAACAAAACTCTGTCAGAAGCTAGGTCCCATTACAATAAGAATCTGCATTAGCAAAGCTCACCCCTTCATCTGGGTGCAACCAGGGAGTGAAAATAGAAATTTTCAATAGTTTTTTAAAGCTACTGCCCAAGCCCCCAAAGCATACCAAAAACTTTTGGAGTGATGTCCAGAACTGCAGTGTTATGGGCAATTCATTCAATGAAATTGCTTCAGCAGGTAATTTCCTGCTGCCCCCCAAAACTGTATTTATATAAGCTAGAAACACAGTTAACTCTGTGTTATTTAGAAAGATCAACAAGAACACAATGGTGTTTGTCTCTTTTATTATGAAAGATACCAAAACAGAATGTAGTGAAGCTATCATTAGAAACATGAACTTTTTTTGAAACAACTCCATATTTACATACACAAAATTCCCCAAGTGGAACAATATCAAATGTGTGAGACACATCAGAATACACCATATATACAAGTTTAGAGATTTATTATCTGTTACTCCATACATGATGGCTACATAGAAAGTCAATTCCTACCTGTTTTCCGCAAGTATTTTAAATTACGTTTATGAGACAACACAAGCAAAATAAAGCAGAATCTGGGGAAATGTTCTGCTGTCTGAATGGTTATTTTATAAAAATAGTAAAAAAAAATAATAGAGCCAGGTTTTCAAGTCACGCTGAATATTCTGTCAAATAGTCCATACTCCAAACTGATGTAGGTAAAAGAATGAAAACTGTTTCTGATTTTTATTGTCATCAAACCAGAAATATCTCAGGAGTTCAAGATGCACTCATTTTCAAATCACTAATCAGCTACTAAAAAAGCAAGTATTTTTGTTTATTTTTAAAAAACTCTTCCTTCAAACAGAAAAGCCAAATAAAATACTTGACCTTGCTTTGCATAATCAGACATTCTGATTAAAAACATGAAATACAAGAAGACACACCACTTTGTATGGTTTTTAACTGGAACCAACTACTGCTTAATTGGTAAGGCACTTCTTCCTTTAGATCAGTCCACTTCCCTACATTTTAGTTTAGCTCCATTTCACACAGAGAAGTGATTTCAGCTATGCCATTTGTGATAGCGGAAGGGATGTTGTCAAGAACTTTTGCTCTCCAAGCATGAATGGCCTCAACAATACCTTCTGGATTGCTTGAACCCAAGTCACATAGTGAATATACGGCTGCCAGCTGCACACCCCAGGGAACGCCTGAAAAAAGTTAACAAAAATCAGCTTATAGAAACTTTGATAAGCAAGAATGTTTTGAGGAATCTTGAATCTATAGAAACTATTATTGAAGAACTGAAAATAAAACACATCAACAGTTGTGATGCCTAACACCATAACGTAGAAAGATGACAACCTGCACACAAATTCTGTAACATCTCATTTTATACTAGCACTTTCCAGTTTTCTCAATTCAGCAACTTTTCAGTATTCAAAGGGCATACAAGAGTTGAGAATCTAGTGACTTTAGTTAAGAGTAAGCAGACTTAAGAATTAACAGTTGGGTGTACACTGAGTCTGAAACACAGACATACACTGTACACCATACACTACCAAGTTAGAACTTGAGATTGCAAGGAACAGAAGTTATGCAGGCGGCTCAAAACAGCTCCCTAACATTAACAAATGCTTCCCTGCAAAATGCACTTAACATCCAGAGTAACTTAGCGATGTGGATCTCTGCTGCTCTAACTGCCTTGTTTCATCCCATCAATATCTTAATCTGCCTTTCTCCCAATACAACAATTTTGTTAGCAGTAAGCTTCAGCATAAATTGCTCAGGCAAAAAGTTAGCTATTACTGCTCAAGTTACAATCACCCTTCAAGTGATCTTAACATGAACACCCTTTAAGTGATCTTTAATGCAGCTGATAGACTCTTACATGAAACAGTCCAATTCCAAGGTGTCTGAAACAATCTGAGAATTTTTCTCTGTCTCAAATAGAAGGTAATACTGTTAGTAGATCATTAACTTTGTAAGAGAAAGGAACTCAGACTGAAAACTGTTTGACCTGTTATGCACTAACGTAAACAGCAAGAGCAGGCTGTTTTGCCATGTGTGCCTTAATTTATATTCTGGCATTGCAAAACTTCATATTGTGGATGTTACACTCACATTTTTCTAAAAAACATTACCTTTCTCTTTTGCATGCTGTACAAACAGTCCAATTACTGAACTAATATTCTTCACTGCAGCAAGATAGCCTTCCTTCAAACCTATTTGTCCTAATCGACCTGAAAGAAGAGAAGAGTTACTACATATCTGACTATTTAGACAGTCAACTTCCCAGCTTTTATACTTCCCAACTCTCTGTTGAAGTATCAACAGAAAATGCAAATTTTAACTACAAAAAAATAATTCTTGTTACCATGTTGTCTTGGGAACAGCAGTTGTCCTATTCCTTGTGTAACTAAAGACCCCAAGGCATTTTTCATCAGATTGGTTCAACTTCCCATAGGTTTACAATTTTTAAGTGTAAAACTCAGAATGAACGCAATTTTTGTTTAATAAACAATGTCATATAGCCTACATACTGAAAATATTTATTGAAACTCAAATTATATTTATTTACATCAAATGCCACCTAGATCCCAAATAAATTAATCTAACTTAACTTATGGTATTAAGTTGCATTAAAAAAGTATTTTATACACTTTGCTGGAAACCATATGGCATGAAGCTGTGTCATGGGAGGTTTAGGTTAGCTATTAGGAAAAGGTTCTTCACCCAGAGGTTGGTTAGGCATTGGAACAGGCTCCTCAGGGAACTGGTCACAGCACCAATCCTGTCTGAGTTAAAGATGCATTAGGCACATGGTGTGATTCCTGGGGCTGGCCTGTGCAGGGTAGGAGTTGGACTTCAATGATCCTAGTGGGTCCCTTCCAACTCAGGATTTCTATTATTCTATATGTGGCTACAGATGATTTCATTTTAAATACATAAAACGTGTTGGTATTATCATGAATCAATATGACATCTCCCAAAACTTAAGTACCTGCTTTTCACAGGCTGATAAACAGAAACTATCTGCATGAAGATCCAATAAAATTCAAAGATACTTCAGCCCCCTTTCCAGACAGGCCTGACACTTTCATAAGGACATACTTATACAAAACAGAAGTTCAACCAAGAATTACTTACCAATTAGCCTGAGTGTCAATGCAATAACACTATCACGAATGGGTTGAGCAGTTTCATGCCCCTTTCTCTTCTTTATCCAGTTATCCATAAAAGGCCAAAGCACTTTGCTGTGAAATAAAAATGAATTTGAAAATGTCATACTGCATGAAGGGGTGGTTATAGAATTCATACAATAATGAAGGCAAATGACTCTTTTGTTTATTACTAACTTTAGGTAGACTGACTTCACACATGTATATGAAACCGTGTTGCTTTCAACTATCACACCGATATATGTTCCCTTAATTTCTTGTATGACTGAAAATTCAGTTTGTATGTTACAAGTAGGACGTGATGCTTGTTTTTAAACCTAAAAGGACCCAAAGTAAGACTTTTTTAATTCTTAAAATTATGCTAATAGACCTAGTTACCTATTACCAGCACAACTCACAGACAATCACCTTGGTATGGCTTTAATTAAGACTACATATGCTTCACTGAAGCTGATTTGTATTAATTTTAAAAGTATTTCACCAAAAATAACTTCTTTACTATCTGAAGGTATCGAATTTGTATGTAAGACGATGATTATAAATATCACTTATTATGTTATGTCACAGATAAACAAATGTATCCTAAGTCATGTAACCTCTATATAGAAAGTCAAGGCTGTCAGATCAGTGTAGGTGTCAAAATGGAATCTTTCAAACAAGGTTAAGTATGGTAGCAGTCTGTATCCTGGATTATAGGTTCAAAGAAAATTTAAGGCATTGAATCTATAATTCATATATAGAATTATAATTCTAAAATTATAATTATTTTAGAATTAAAATCAGACTGAAATCAAGATAATACACTAATGAGTATGGATATAATTTCACTTTCAGCACTGAAGCAGTGTTATTTTCATATCAGAAATTCCACCCTCATTTTCTCCTGTGGGGGGAGAGGAATTCAACAAGTTCAGAAGACGACAATCACTTTGCTTCACTGACAGACAATTCATCTCAAAATCTTATACAGCTATTTTGAAAGCAATTCTTTACTAGAACAGTTCTAACAGGGTTCATTTCTTGGGACAATACCATAAAATCCTACATTTCCTCATTGATCACTCCTCCTATCTTAAAATAATGCACACATACACAGTAGTCTAGGTCTCATCAGGTTGAAACATCCTCATTTCTAAATACCTATGCAATATTTTATTATGTTAAAAGCTAAGTCATAATGAATTTGGGAAACATTAAAAAACCACCACCTAAACAAACCACAGAAAAAACAAAAAGGAAAACATCTGAAAGAAGCGATTGTCACAATACCTTATAACATTATCATGTGTCCAATCCCACTTCATATGAGAGCAGAGTAGATCAACAGCAAATATATACTGCCAAGCATCTTCACTGAGATCTTCTCCATACTGCTCACTCAGGTGAAATTCTACTTTTGTACACGACTGCATTTCTAAAAGCAGGTTTGAGACCATAATACCAGGATCTAAAGATGAACTCTGGAATTTTAGAAGGTAATTATCTTAATGCATAAAAAGTTACCAGCCCAGAACCAAACTCTTTACAAATATTTGATACTGACTGTGTACAGAATCTTACACCATAAATCCAACTTTTGGGTTGAATTAACACAAACCAATAGAGTACATAAACCAAAACCTTCAAGTACCAGGTATTTTTCCTGACGCCTTTACTAAAAGGAGAGTTTGGGGAAAAAATACCCAAACAAAAAAACCCACAGATCTCACACCCACTCTCTCATCTCCTTTTACAATTTAGGGATTTTTGTTTCTCTCAATGCAGCATTAAGGTAAGAAAAGTGTTTTTCCAGTGCAGGAAGATTAGTCTAATATTGTTCACTTCCTAAATAATTTTAAAATTTGTTACTCTTTATTCTTCATTAGGGGCGAATTTGCAAGCAAATACTTTCAATAGTTGAGGTAAATAAACATGCCATGTGAAACCATTCTGCTACTTAAATAGCTAGGGAAGAAAGGAAAATTAAAAACAAACATTTTTTGAATATCTGACATATTAAAAAAAAGTCTAGGCTTATCACATAAACAGAATGGGTGCTTGGCAGATCATCTCCGTACAAAACCTCATATAATTGGCAAGTTCTGCCATGGTGCAAGTCACTAAAATGACATGCTTTGACCAAGAAATAAATACCCATCCCAAGTGAGTTTTACTTTCAGATGTCGAATAATCTTCTCCTAAAATTATATGTATAACAGACTGTTAATCACAATATACTTGAAACTTTTACAGGTATTTCTACCCAAGTAAAACAGAGCTTACAGGCAGGATGATGTCATCTCCTATCTTCAATACAGAAAATTCTGAGGTCCTTCTCCCCACCTGCAGCAGCTCTCATATTTCAGAGATCCATTAATAAAGTAGGTAGTGTGAGTGCAAAGAACTAATATTTCCAGGGACATTTACTAGTACATTCTTATATGCATCTCTACTGGCATGATACTAAAAGCTGTAACCTAGTAGAATGGAGAATACAAATTCTTTGCTAAACAGGAAATGTGTGATTCCTGGGGCTGGCCTGTGCAGGGTAGGAGTTGGACTTCAATGATCGTAGTGAGTCCCTTCCAACTCAGGATTTCTATGAGTCTATATGTGGCTACAGATGACTTCATTTTAAATACATAAAACGTGTTGGTATTTGTTTATTACAGTGTAAGTTTAGTACAGCATAATTCTGAATATCAGAGCTTAATGCTATATCACAACTCTGATTTAATAGTAAAAAAACCAGATACAAATTCATGCCAAATTAAGTCACTCCTGCACTAAAGCAGGAGGTTTAGGGGGCTGTAATTGCAGTGATACCATATTAAATTCAGGGCTGGCTTCAGAGATAAAAGAAAGAAAAAATCATATAACACCTAAAGGCTATGATGACAGCCTTAAGACTACTGCATTCCTCAAGGCAGTTGTAGAGCAGCATGTTAGGATAGGGAATAGATGAGCTACTGTCATGGTTTAGGAATGGTATTCTCCAAATAAGTGCTCCCACTGAAACCAAGCACTGCTACCTTCCTCCCTCCTCTCCCTTCCTCTTCTCTGTGGCAGGATGGAGAGGAGAATTGGAGGCACAAAATGTAAAGATCACAGGTTGAGAGAAGAACAATTTACTGGAAACAGCAATGAGATAAGAACAGTAATAGCAACAAATACTAATGATGGAGGGTACAAAAGAGAGACCAACAATTCACACAGAGACAACAATACCCAACCTCTCTCTCCACCACACTATGCTGACCTGGAAGGGACCCATTCTCCCTGGAAGAGACTCCCTTCCCCAAATCCCTGGTAATGATGTGAGGTGAGGTGGTACAGAATAAACCTCCAGGTCCCAGCCATGCCCCTTTTGGCTACTGCAAAAATTAACCCTGTCCTGGCCAGAACCAGGACAGCTTTGAATCAATACGATTTTGTTCACTTGATATTTACAAAATTATTTTATTTCCAGGAAGCAAGCCTGGCATTATACAGAGTTTTCAAAAATATGGGGTCCTAGCCTTTAAACAGACATACAAGCCTGTTACACAAACTCCTTTAGAAGCAAAGCACCTCTGGCTTTCCATCTGCATGATATAAAATTGCTCCCAATTCTTTCAATTTTTCCTCCTTGCAACATGAAAACTGATAGAAATTAAATGATCTGCCAAACAGCTCAAAGTCAGCTCTCATTGATTATCCTTCTCCTGGTATCACTGCTTATGAAATTAACTTAAGTTTTTTTGTGATAAACAGGTATTTACAGTCTACCTTGCAAAAAAGTCATGAGTAAAAAGAGGATCATCTTGAAATTAACTGTAGTAATGTATTGCCTGTTACACAGAGAACTACGAAAGACAAAACCAATACATATTTTAAAAAGCAACAATACAAAGCAAAAGAAAAAAAAATCTCCAAGAACAGTTCCACAGATGGAAAGAATTCCCTAGTCCAACAACACTCTAGTTAAAAGTTTAAAAACAACTTTTGCTTTTAATATTCAGTAGATGGATTAGTATTTAACAGGGAAAAGAAAGGTATTGTATTTTAGTAGGGTCTAGACAACTAGGGGGAAAACACCTGAAGCAGCATTAATTGCAGAATTGTACAGCCTCCCCGGGATATTCACACCCTTCATTAGAAAAGAAAGTTGCTTGATTTGATTCAGCCAGCAAAGCGACCAATGCAGACAAAAACTGATACTGACAATGAAATCAGACATTACCTCTTCCCAGTTGAGATAAGCACTTAAACAGGCCAGCATCTCATTGCTTGCATTCTGCCTGACAACTAATTGCATAGCTTTGTTAATTGCCCCTTGGAAGACAAATATGTCAGACCATACGTTTGTGATAAATAAAATCAATTTTTCTGAGTCTGGAAAGTCTAAGGAAAAAAAGAAATAACAAAGTAAATTTTTACATTTTAAAACACAAAAATATATATTCAGGCATTAAAAGCTAGTACATTCAGCAAGGTAAGTAGGAAAAAAGGCACAGAAGTCACATCACAACTGCAGCCTAAGGAGAGGGAGTCATACTAGCACATCTCAGTCCTGAGACAAACTAAGAAATGATCCAATTAAAAAACCAAACAAGAAACACCAGTAGAACCCCAACAAACCTTAAGCCACCTCCCCCATTGTAATTTCACTCCCTCTCCCTTTATCTTTCTTATTGCACTTTAGTTCACTAAGGAGAGTGGTCTTAGTGCATTGAAACTGGATTCTTTTAGGATTATTAGACTGGAAGATGCACTCGAACAACCTACCTAATACACTTCAGTCACAAATAAGCACTCTGATCACTGGGCCAAACTAGATTTAGTCCAAAGAAAAAAATAATCTACAGTACTTGCTAATACCTTGCACCNGCATAAACCCTGCAAAGAACTTTCCACACAATTTAAATCTGATATTGCTCAGCAGTTTTCCCAGACTTTGTCAGAGCAATTACATATTATGCAAGTTGTATGTCAGCATATATGAATGTTGCATGCTATCTGTACTTCTATAGATGTAAAACTTTTTGTGCTACTCCACATAATTGAAGAATCCTCATTCATTCAATAAGTCAGAGCAAGTATCTAACTATAAGTTAGAGCATACAGAATTCCAGGCCATCAATGGGAAGCCAAAAGACCCTTCTAATACCAAAGCTGAGAGCTTCAAGGCAAAATACTAGATAAAACATGAGTGTGTAGACTGTAAAACTGTAACCAATAACAAATACATTACAATAAGTAAAAAAGCAGGTATTACTTTCATGCATGAAATGCTATACTGGAATACATATGCCTGGAATGCTATACATAAAACAAAGAAATCTGAAAAGCTGAATGTACATTCCCTGTTCACTTCAGCATAACTTCTACATTTTTTGAAAGATCTTAAGTACTAGAAAGCATATCAAAATACATCAAATCAAGAAGCTTTAATGATCATAAAGAATTTAGACTTCAATGAAGTGTTTTGGATGGACCTTCTACTCTGAAGCTGCTCATCATGTGAAGAATTAACTTTTTTCTATCAGAACTTTTTTCTATCAGGACTGTTGATGGACTAGAATTACTGACAACTGGAATTGCCTGCCCAGGAATTTGAAACACTTATAAAATTCACTCAGTGATGAGTAAGAGTTCAAGGGGCATCAAAAATAAGAAAAGAAAGAAAAAAGGGAGGGAACAGAGGAGAGGTAAAAATAAAATTAATCAAAAAGGTAACATTTTACTTATAGTCACTTAAGGCAGAATAGGTGAAAGGAGAATAGAACAAAAATGATGGACAAGTCATCAAGACAACAGATGATGTTAGTCTAAAGAAGTAATACTGACTGTTGATAGTGAATTTGGTAATTGTGTAGCTTGTGTTGCCATAATTCTGATGGGAATATGTGAAACTACATGAAAGAGAAAACCCTAAAATAAATGCATAGTAATCAAATAAAACCAAACAAATTTTTAAAAGCCTAAACAGCACTTAAGATGTGTTTACACCTGTTCCCACTCAAAAATAACTATAAAAACACAGAACAATGACAATATAAACTTATGTAATTCAATGTACAGAAGAGAAAATCATCCAGTAAAAGTCTGCATTTAGCTATTAAAGTTTGGATCTTAGACAGAAAAAGAAAGGAAAAAAAAAATGGGATGTTTAATATTTGCAAGAGCCCACAAAAAGAAGTAAGATACTGCAAAACAAAAGCCTTAATTATTATTTTAGACTCAGAAAATATATCTGATAAGTAATAGTTTCTAACATGGTGCAGTATTAAAACTATTAACATGAAAGAAGTAAAAGTGGAGTTATAATGGACTAAAGGATAGAAGAACAGAGGGGAAAACAGAAATTCCAAAAAGAACTCAAACAAAAATATTACACCCCCTCAAAAAATGGTAATTAAGAACAAAATGAAATCACAAACCTTTTTAAAATTAAAAAAAAGACAGTAGTGTTATATGAAAGATAGCAAGTAATTGAAACCATCTCAAGCTGTAGCACTTTGCTTGTCCGTGCTCTTGAATTTTATATTAATGTGAAACACAGATACCAGTATACTATTTTCAAACTTAGTGAGTTTTAATCTTCCAAAACTAAGATTCGTAACTTAGCAATAGTGTTACCTTTGTATAAATCTATGTCTTACCTTTCTTCCTGTGACCAAAAGGCAGGGGAGTAAAGGGAGGGAACCAAAATGGAAAAAACTTCTCAACCAAGTGAGAATTTGGATAACAGGAAATAAAAATATTTTAAGGAGGACACATTATAAAAATACCCTTGTTTTGATCAAGGTATTGTCCAGCTCCTGACACTAAGAAAATACTAATAGGCTAAAAGGACAAAATTCCCAGAAATCACATTATCATTTTGGAGATGGTGGGGAAATGAAAGCACAGAGTATCCTAAATGAAGTATTTCCCTGGAAAAATAAGTAGACTACTAAGAGCCCAGGTCACCACAAAACTACAGTACAGATGTGGCGGAACTATGAGAAGGGGAATTTCTTCTAGAACTCTAGTCTATACTTCTGCATTACAGAAAAAAGTTCTAAGGAAGACAACCCTTGAACAGGATTTGTTTGTTTTTACAAACATAATAATTCTGACATGCTACAGCAAAGACACACAGCATTTTTAAGATATAAGGCCATTAAGCCACACTATACCTTCTTTAAGTAGGCTATAGCAAAAAAGGCGGGCTCTTTCCAAATCGCCCAGCTGTCGACAAATTCCTGCATAGACTCGACACAGAGCTTGACTGAAATTGTAATTTGTGGCATTCTTCTGAGCCTTCAGCTTATTGAGAATAGCATGCAGCAAGGACTCTGCTAAATGCTATAAGACACAAAATACATTGTTAGACTGTTACATACTCAAGAATACTTTGACAACATTGTAGTAGTAAAACAAGTAAAAAGAGCTACTATCTTATTTGCAAGAATACTGTTTGCATATATATAAAAATGCAGGGAAGTAAATCAGAGGCAACCAGTGAAAGAAAAAAGAGGGAGGAGCAAGCAACTTCCCAGAATAAACATGCCATAAACAAATGAAGAATAGGGCTAGTATTGTTTGAATGTAAATTGTTCAGTTATGTGATTAACAACAATCTTCCTCAAAGAACAAGGAGAATAATGACAAGTAGAAGGAATGAGGGGCACTGACAGACAAGAGTAACCCAATTAACCTCACCAGAGCAACTGTAAGCACTCTGTCTTAGCTACTTCCAAAGATGCCACAGAAGGGCAAACAGCCCATTGTCCAGGTGTGAGATTTACTAGGTAAGTTAACAGCAGTCTTTCCTCAGATCACTGTACACACTTCAGGAGATGGGGAGGAGGTGTTGCTGCCTATAGCAACATGGGTCTTAATATGAGATGCAAGGAAAAAGAATATTGGGATTGTGCAGATTGTGCATGACTTACTAGGGATGCCTAGAGGGAGACCTAAAAGTGGGGATTAGAATGAGAGGTTTAGGAGCCAGGTACTGGAGAGTACACGGTTCAGACTGGGTACCCGTGGACAACAGGGACTCCGAGTGTTAGCTGTGGGAGGAACCAGAAAGTCTAAGCCAGCTACCTGAAAGACCATGAGTCTGAGGCCCAGACACAAGTCTGGACCAGCTGCTGGAGGAAATGTGGGTACACTTCTGTGTCTGTAAGTTTGTCAGTGCATGAGACAAGTGGGAAGAATATCAGTCACCTATTGGATATACGGAGTGCCTAATGTTAGCTGCTGGGGGAATCCATATTGTCTGTACATATATGAATGTATTTTCCTCAACCAGGATTTCAGCCTGATTAGCCAGACAAGGGAGTAAGAGTAGGTGTGTACTGTGTGCATGTTTCTCTACTAGGAGTACGTACTTGGCCTTGCTACTGGCTGGACCTGAAAACAAAGCTACAAGCCTTGCCTCTATGAAGTTACCAGACTTGACAACTCCTAACAAAGATGACCTGAGGTGTGGTAGCAACTTCTGATGAGAACTTAATTATGCACAAGGACTGTAACAGAACAAAGTGCTGCCATGTAGCAGTTGGTGAATTGCTCTGCTGCAGACTACAAATTATCTACAAGAAAGATGGCAACTGAAGCAAAATTTTTCAACACTGATGCTATGGAAGTTCTGAGAAACAAAATAAGGGAAGAATTTTCCAATAAAATTAAATTTAATAACCTGATGTAGAATAGTAAAGGTAAACATAGAACTAAATTATATACCAGTATATACAATGAAGTTTATCTTTTTTAATTAAAAAAAAAAAAAAGAGTAATTTTGGAGGAACTCCTACAACTGTTAATACTATCCACTTCAAAAAGTGCTGCAAAAATAAAGTGGTTTATGCATACATCAGAAAAGCATATATATTTATAAATGCAGTTTTGCATCCTGCACACCACTGAACAGTAATTTCTTGTGCAGTTCTGTATCTTCTTATGTTATAGAAATTTAGATTTCTAATAACCTTTCAAAACTACACTTTGGCACAGGAGATTGCCAGAACAATTGAGAATTCAAATACTACAAACTTATTCTCCTTCCATCTGCACAGAAGTGATTATAAAACCATAAAATTAAAAATTATGCTACTTACCTTGTTTTTTATACCAAATTCATAGACAACTTCTTTCTCTTCATCTCTCATTACTGGAATCTTTGAGATATTACCAACACACACATGACCTCTAATAACCGGTAACAAGTCAAAACAGGATTCAGCAACTTTCTTTAATGCCAAAGAAACCTTCTGGCAGTCAGGATCCTTCTTTACTGGTACTGATTCTTCTAAATTGGAAATCTGTGATGAATCACTGATTTCATGCCTTTTACCATGGAAAGCCTCCTCCATTTCAGAAATGGTATTTTTAGTATTTCTGACAGCAGTAATATCACTGGGCTCCATTCTTGGCGGTTCACTGTCCAGCCTCAGTCTTTTGGCACTTCTTGGCATAGATACCTGCAATAGTGTCCTTTTTTCAAGATGATTTGATGATCTTGAAAACAATTGCTGATTCTGCACATCTTTGCCTTCATCTTTGCTACTATCAGATTTCTCTGATTTGCTCCCGGCTTTAACAAAAGCAGTTGATGTAGATGCAATTGCTTTGAATCCACCTGCCTGAGACACAGGTCCTGGCAAACTCTGGCTGTCTGAAAAAGCACACCGGTTAAGCTGAATATTGCCTTTCAGAATGTTTAGTGTCCTTGCCCTTGCAGACAGCTCTGGATACATAGTGTCCAATATTTTCACAGAGTTCTCTTGAGGAGCACCTGGACCAGCACTAACTGCTGCAAAGAGAGGAAATCTTCCTGGAACGGGAAGTGCATGCTTTGGAATGGAAGTACAAAATTTCAAAGGTGAGGAGCGAATCCTTCTACCTACTGTAATTTCTGAGGGTGAGGGAGGAGAAAATAAAAGAGCAGATTTTACTGTTGGAGTATCTGATAATGGAGATATGAGAGGAAGAACAGGAGTTTTGCATAGTGGGGATATGAGGTCATCAAGAGGGGAAAGCAAAGGGGATTGACTTGTAGAAGACATTACTGGGGACACAGTACAGGCAGTTTTTGGAGGGGTAGCAATCAGAGGCAGTAGCAAGGGGGGCAGAGGAGGACCTATCTCTTCCCTGATTTTATTTATCATCTCAGATGAGCATTTTGTTGCCACAGAAGTATTAGCATTTGCAAGAACTGCCTGAGTAACTTTAAGAGTCTTTGTTTTTCTTTTACTTTGAAATAGTCTCTTTGATAGCTTGGTATGCATTACTTGGGTAGCTGTCTCGGTAGGAACAGTGACAATTTCAGATGGTTCTTGCTCTTTACACTTCCATTTATTGCTCTTTTTGAGAGCACAAGACTCTGATTCCACCATATGTAACTTCTCAAATACTGTCTTTTGTGGTTCAGAAAGCTGCCTAACTGTTTGACAACTGCACCTTACATCAGAGAGGGTTGGATTTGGAAGATATTTGAGTAAAAACTTTTTTCTACCACTATCTATGATAACATCAGTGCTGCTTTCTCCTGTATTGCAAGCAGTGTAAGTTTGATTATTATTATTATATTCTTTAAACACTGAGACCCCCATGTCAACACTGTGTAACAGACTTTGTTCCCCATTTGACTGAAGTTTTGCAGAATCATTTTCTTCTAAGAAATTGCCAAGTACTAACATTCTTGTATTTAATTTACTGGTTTTTACAGTCAGCCTGCAATTTTCTGAGAATCTGCTTAACATCTTGCATAGCGGTAACCTATTTTTTGAAGCATCTGGCATCACAGGGCTTTCTTTTGATATTCCAGATTTTAATAGACTTTCCTTACTGTGACTGATGCATCCAGCTACGTTAGACTCTACCATGAGTTCATCAGCACTCTCAGTATTTTCAGAGGTTACTAATATACATTCTGTTTTCCAAGAGGCTGAGTCTTCAGGATCACTCTCCCCAGTCACACTTGACCACTCATCTGCAGTATCTCCAGAGCTGTTTGGCTCACAGTGTGTATTCATATCCACAACAGTGCCTGCTTTTAGGTGACTAACTGTGAAAGTATTTCCTGAGTGCATCACTGAATGAAGCTCACATACTTGGTAATCAGGATCAACAATTGCACCAGTTTCCAGAGCATCCACTGCAATTCTCCTGGAAGCTCTCAGTTTGTTTCTGAACATTGGAACACATTCAGAACACTTCACATACTTAACTTTTTGTATAGAACAGTCTTTCTCTTCAGAGTCATTGCTCTGCTCTGGCATATAAAAATCACTTTTACACCTTATTATGGCATTTTCCCCAGAACCCACAACACTATTCAGTTCTTTACTTTCTCCTCCACCTGTTGGTGAATTAGTTCTAGAAGGATCTGTTCTAACCTCCCCTGTAGAAGTCCTGCATCCTGATTCTGGACAATCAAACTTTTGGAGGAGAAAAGCGTTGTTCTTAGAAGGGTTTGCATATATGATCTGTGATGTAACAGATGCCTGAGGTTCTTTATCTACTGGCTGCTCCTTATCTGAAGTTTTCACTTCATTTTTGTGTATATATTCTCTCTCAGGGCAATCCAGTTCTTTGTCCATGTTGACTTTTTCAGTAGACAGAATCTCAGCACGCTCTTCTAAGTTTTCTGAAGAACAGTTAAATGTACTATTCATAATGGAATTTGTATGTCCCTTGTTTTCCCAAGTACAGGAAAAAGCAGCCTTTCCTGTGAAGTTAGTTTCAATGAAACCAACAACTTTCTGAAGACTGAAATTTAGATCAGGAGGTCTTCTGGATTCCAAGCCAATTCCCACTTGCACAGGAGAACTGGTTTCCTCATTATTTATACAGCATTTCTCCAAGTCCTTTTGAGTAGAAAAAGCCAAGCCACTTCTGTAATCCATTTCTGAAGTAGACTGGCAAATGATCTCTGAAATACTATTTTTCTTCACAATATTCTTCTCCCACTTCAGTGAAGTGGAACAAGTCTCAGTCACCAATTCCTCACTTTGTTTATTTAATTTCTCTTCTGTTTCATCACATTTAACATTTTCAGTTATCAAGAGCTGAGTCAGAGGTTTTGCAAACTGTTCCTGAGAAGTAGGATTACTTTCTATTAAGGTAGATTCAGTAGTATCCCCTTTTGCTAACAACTCACTGCTTTCCCCCCCGCAATCTTCTGGATTAGCTTTGACTTCAGTCTCTAGAGATTCAAACACTCCAAAGTTTTGAGATTTGGACTGCCCCCATGCTAACGTCTTACATAAGTTTTCAGATTGTTTTATTTCACCTTTCACTTCTGTAAAATCTAACACAGAGGACTCACACTTAGCTACACTGCTTTCTGCACCAATAATGTGCGCTGTCTTTGGTAGTGCAAGTGTATTTTCTAAGTCTGACTTCATTTGAGATAAATTACTATCATCTTCCTCGTGATATGGTTTGCTTTGTAAACATACGCCCTCCTTTTTATCTTCTAGTTTTACATTTTCTGCGCTATGGAGTAGCTCTGACAATTCAGCTACCTCTAGAACACTTCCTCTGTTAAATTTCGTAGCTAGTTCAATAGTTGGAGCTCTGGTTATATTCATGTCTTCAATTTTGAGCTGTTCATCTTTTGGAAAGTCTGACAACAAAGTTCTGATTCCTTCAGGAGCAGATACAGGTAAGTCATGTCTAGAGACTTTAAGAGTCTCTGGTTCACATTCTCTGTTCCCTTTGTCTTTTGTTTGCATACATTGTTTCTCCAGAATCTCTTCACTGTCATATTTTATTTCAGAGCACTGAGAGTGTGCAGAGATGTCAATAGCTCCAGCCATATTAGTTAATTTGATTATATTTTTGGAGTTATTTTCAACCACTTCATTTTCTATCAACACATCAGATTTTTCCTCAGCATGTTCTCTTTGAAGCACAATGCATTGCTCAGATGGCAAATAAGTAACACTTTGTGGAACAGATGCTTCTCTGGGCGTTTCTCTCTGTGCTACTAATTTCTCTCTCTCTGCATTCACTAATTCACATTTTTCATGTGTACCCTCATTATCAACAGCTCTAATTAAGGTTACATTCACCTCTGTTTGCTCTACCACACTACATTTTTCCATCTGATTCTGAGGCTTGAAACTTTGTAACATAAAATCTGCTGAAGAATCTCCCTCTTCACTGTCCATGTCCTCACCATCTCCTTTCTGTTCTTCCATGTCTTTCAATTTGTGTGCTGTTGCTCCAGTTAGTTCTCTGTTCTCAGTTTCCACATCCTCAGAATTCTCCTCTAAACAATCTTGGTTAGTTTCCATGTTTGTAATTGGAGTAGCACCTTCAGCTTGCTTTCTTTCAGCATCTCTCCCCTCCTTGCTTGACATCTTTGGACTAATACGAATATTCTTTTCATTCCAACTCAGATGAAGTGAGATTTCTCCATCAAAACCATACTCACACGATTTGCACTGTCTATTACACTCATCACTAGGGCTGATTACATTACAACTTGGAGGCTGAACATGGTCTTCTTGTAAAATATCCTCCGCTGCAGAAGTACTGCAATCATCTTCTTCATCACTGGAACTTGTGACTTCTCCCAACAACATATCCTTCGATCAAAAAAACAAAGTTAATAATCTAAAATAGTATCAGTTTTAGGACCTACTTTTCTAAACAAGTACACTTAAGGCCCTGACATGCAGTGGTTTTGAGAGGTTAAGGCTGGCCAACAAAATCACAACCTTCTCCATCATTGTTCTTCATAGTAAATATAAGTACCTCTATAAAAAGTAGGAGACTTCTTTATCTACCTACTTGCATTCTAAAATTACTGGAAAAGAGCATTTGAGTAGCACTTAACTTTCAAGCTCTGGAATTTTGCTAAGAAAGCCATGCTTATATTGAACACAAATTGCGATGTTAAGTCTGCACCACTGGGAAACTATGGCAGCAAGTTGAGACATTATTGTACTGGTTTTGGCTAGGATAGTTAATTTTCTTCACAGTAGCTACTGTTGGGGGTATGTTTTGGATTTGTACTGAAAATGGTGTTAACAATATCAAGATGTTTTCATTATTGGTGAGTGGTGCTTGCACAGCATCAAGGGCTTTTCTGCTTCTGCTACTGCCACACTGGTGAGGGCGCTGGGGGTGCACGGGAAGTTGGGAAGAGACACAGTTTGGACAGCTGACCCCAACTGACCAAAGAGACATCCCATACCATTATGGCATCATGCTGAGCATATAAAGAGAGGGAAAGAAGGAAGGGCGGGACATTTGGACTGATGACATTTCTCTTCCCAAGTCACCGTTATGCATAATGGAGCCCTGCTGACCTCCCTGCTCATGTGAAAGAGTGAATGAATTTCCTTGTTCTGCTTTGCTTGCATGTACAGCTTTTCCTATTAAACTGTCTTCATCTCAACCCAAACTTTTACTCTTCTGATTCTCCCCAGGATCCTGCTGGTGGGGAAGTCAGCAAGCGGCTGCATGGTACTTAGTTGTTGACTGAGGTTAAACCACAACACACATACTTCTGAAGGTTGTTTTGCTCCCTTCCACAGGCAGTATGCTACAAGGTTAAAGAAGCATCTATGCAGATCTAAACACAGAGACCCTTTCAGTACATGAGTAACTAATACTGATACAAAAAAAAAAAAAAAGAAAGTCCAGGAATATAAAATCATTATTTCTTCAGAAATTTTAAGACCAAGTTAAGTGCCAAGTCAGAAACATCCTGAAACTCACCTGTGTAGTCAGTGGTGAAAGCTCTACTGGAGAAAGTAGAGCAGGGAGAGGTCTGGCCCAATTCAATATATCCATCACATTTCCATCTGGATCTTTCTGCTCCTGATCGGAGAAGTCTGAAGTGCTGTGCTCCCCGTCTGTCTGTATTATCACATCTACAGTTTTATCCTCACCACTGCGCAGTTGTTCTTCAGTAGTCCTGTTCTCAACACAATCATCTCCAAAAGGATCAGTACTTGTTTGAATTATCATTGCTGTTACAGAATTTTGCTTTACAGCACTTTCCACTGAAGAACACCGAGGTAGCGTTTTGCCATCATACTTCCTGATCTTTTGGTGGATTTCTTCAGTGTCTAAAATAGAAAAATATTGTTAAGAATTTTTCCCCTCCCATTTTTGTTTACAGAGATAATATATAATAGTAATAAAAATGTAATAACATATTTTCAAGTGATGTTTCCATAGTAGATCTTAGTAACTTTCAGAAATGCTTTCCTTATAGAGATGTGATGTTTTTATACACAATTATTTTTTCATTAAAAAGGTATATGTGTGTGCAAAGAGCTTCTCCCCAAACACTGTCTGACTTGGATCATTGAAACATTCCCAATTTTTCTTATCGGGAAGGGTCATTCTTCGTAGGATTGAAGGTCCATATGTTTTATTTCAGTCTTTGCCCAGTAATTCACAGTCATGAAAAGCAGGACAAACATGCACAGACATTCCCCACTCAGGCTGTAATTCTCAGCTTAAAGCAACCTGCAGGTTTGAGCCAGCAGCTGTACTTCCAAGCAAGTTACAATTATACCCTGCCATGAATACAAGGAAGCTCTTAGCTACATTTCTAGTTTATGATTTAATATGCATATGCTTTTAAATTGTTTGTCCTTTAAATTTAAATATGGAGTCTAATCACACAAGATTTTGTCTTTAATGGTATTATTTAGTCAGATCTGACCCCTTAATAAAAAAGCACAACATAGCCTATGCACAAAGGAGTCTGAACAACTAAGACAAAGATAGTGAGCAGTTGACAACCCTTCTGTCAACTATACAGTTTCACAGTTATTCTAACAAGAAAGCATGTCCAAATGCTCTGTGTGATTCTTTGCATTGTACTTTTGTTACTTTTCAAATCACAGTTTTTACTTTTACACAGTAACTCATTTATTATGCAGACAAAACACATTCATCCAGGAAAGTCTAAAGACAAATAATTTAAATTTATTATAATTGTGCTAAATACTTTAAAAAGGGAAAAGATGGCCCAATTTCCTGAAATTTAAATTCTATGATTTTATAAAATGAGAATATTACCTCCAATAAGACAGTAGAAATCAACAATTCCCAAACCCCAGTGTGTCATACAGAACTAAAATCTACTCTGTAATATTTGCAATTCTTATATGACATTGTATGTGTGACCTTGTTTATAGTGTTCACAAACACCACTGGACACAAAATCAGCAGTATTCAAGTAAGAGATTAAGCCTATTCTGTGCAGACATGAGTACCGTCTGCAGTGAACCACTTGGATTTTGTGACTAAATTTTGCCTTAAACAAGCTAGTTTAGATTTAAAGGAGAAACCGCTGTCAAACAGTTTAACTGTGGAGGGAGGGTAAAGGTTTTTTAATGACAGTTTCTCTAAGGCACCATAAGCTGCAAAACTCTGAAAGCTTACTCAAAACTTTTGTTCAGAAACTTTGTCCAGCCCCTGAACACACACTCTCACACCTCTACTTGACACTGCCAGACTTCCACAATTTTCTAGAAAGAAAACTGCACATCCAGAACTCCTCCTGGAAGAGGTATTGGGTTGTTTACTGGGAAGATGAGGGTTATAAAAACCCCAAATTTTGATGCTTATGTGGGCCTCCACCTCTGATGGACTCCTACTGTGTATCACAACCACAGACCACAATCACCCATACATCACTAGAGCCACAGGTGGTGGTTATCTTTGTCTTTTCTCCTCCATCAGTTTTCCTCTCTTAGGGTGATCACACGCTTCAGAATAGCTATACACCCCTTTCCAATCCATTACCGTGTTTTCCATTTATGCTTTCAAAGCAGTTCTAATAAAATTTGTTGTTATATCAATTATTTAGCGTTTCTCTACTTTAATCCACCCCAAGGGATCCTTTAGCAACCAACCTAGTTGCCCTGGCTCAGAGGCAAGTGACAACACCATCCCACAGTAGAAAGAACAGCACATGCATAAAATGGTTTTGAGTAGAAGATGTACTTCTTGCATTCTGTTGGGGGGAAAAAGAATTGTGTGCTTCATTACTGCTTTCTGTGTTAATCCACTACTAGAACTTGCACAGATATTCCCAAAGCGACATCAATGGTAGTAACATATTCAAAAATATTAACTTAACTTGATAGGTCAAAATAACCTCCTCAGTGATCAAAAACTTTTAAGCACATTCTGATACATCTGCACCACTAAAGGAATAAATTAGAAAAATTGATCAATAACCCTATTTCAAAGATCCATCTCAGTCACTTCATGTAGCAACTCCATGTAAAATCTCAAAAATCACTGGAAACCAGGAGGAGGGAGAAACCAATCAGCCTGAAGGGCCCTAGCACATAATTTTCACCAAAGATAAGAAAGCTCCGCCATCTCCCTTACAAGTATTACGATAATACATTGTTTTATAAAACCATTTACAAGCCACAGTCACATAGAGCTTCCAGGATGTTCTAAATTTTCTCAGGACAAACCTACATTCTTTTTACAATTTGAGTTCCAATCCAAGGGAAAAGCAAGCAGAAACAAAGAAAATAAGGAAAATTCAGAAGTTGGTTGTCTCTTAGATTTTTTTCATGTTGTTTTGTACCAACCATTTCAAAGCTCAGAATTTACCTCGCACTGAAGGGGCAGCAACACAGTTATTTTGCCCCTGTAAGAACTCCAATGAGACAATTAGGAAGTTTACTTTTCACAGTGAACTACACAATAGTACTGCGTTATTAGGAACTTTACATCCTATCTATACTCTCAAAATCAGTCATGCACCTACATCAAGTTCAAGAATATTGACACATATCATCCATTTAAAAGTTTCCCCCGAACAATGGATCAAAGACATAATTTCTGAACAACAAAAGAGATTCTAGAGATTCTCCAAACTTCTCTACTCATCCCTTTCCAACCTGATAACTGCATTTCTTCAGGAATGAGATACTTTTCTCACAGTTATCCATTTATCTGTAGGAAGATTTGTCATAGCAATTTTTAAAGATTCAGCATAAGTATGTTTCTTCATTCTAAGTGTCAACTCTTTGGCACCTTGGCCTGAACCTCAGGTCCAAGAAAACCCCTACCAATACTGAGCCCATCTCATTAGAAGGATCCTCTCAAAGATCGTATTTCGCAGACAAATTTTACTTTATCCAGGTAATCGCACTCCTGTTCATCATGTGACTCAGTGAAATGATAAAGTTTTCTCCTGAAATCTACAACCTGGAATCTAGTTCATGTAGCTTCAAACCCTTACACTGCTGCCTTCTCTCACTTCTGAGAGAAGATTAAGATTACTCTGATCTGAAAACACCATCAAAATCTATCGTGTACTACTTGAAATACCTTCTTCATGCTGAGTGGAAAAAGAAGCAGAGATGAAATAAGTGATCCAATGCTAACATTGGTTGCCTTGGTACTAAACAAACTGAATTTTACAACTCAAAACTTCCCTCTTGATTAAACAGTGTTGCAAGTTGTCCTCTCCTCACTCCAAGCAACAAAGTAACTTTTTGAAATAAGTCTTGTGTTTTTCTCAAGAAGGACCAGATTAAGATGAGATATTTTATAAAAATAAATCATCTAGCCATAGACTCTCACCTGATTTACAGCAAAACCTCATCAGCACAGTGATTTCAGATGCCTGGCAGTAGCAACTGCACACTTCTCAAGAACAAACAGTGGTGCTTCTCTGAGAAAAAAATTCCTCCACAGAAAATTTTTAAAGCCCTAACAATGAGGCAGAATTTTTCAACCGGTTTCCAATTATGCGAATGTCAGGATGCTTCATACACTAACTATTCTTTGAAGCTACAGACAATATTCTGTTTTCTGAGACTGCAAATCCACATATATGTTCCATGATATGAAACAAAGCACTATGGTGAACACTGCATACCCAAAACTAAATATGCAATGGTACATTATGTTATATCTCAAGGTGTTATCTTGAGAGATTTTCATGTTTTCCAAGACAGAAAAGAGGTCTGCTTCTCAAAGCACTCATGTGCTATGGACTTTAATCTCAAGATCATAAAACACACATATCCCTGGGGATTCAGTCTCATCTGTGTTTTACATATAATACCACTGTGCTTATCTCCTTTTATCTGATACTAAAGCAGACAACTCTAATGTACTCCTTTCCCTCTCTGCATTTAAGATCTACACATAGCTTCTACATGTAGCTTGAAGAGGGGAAAACGAAACCAGTAACAGAACAAAAGATGTATTTCTATGAAGTCTAACCATTCCAACACAAGCATGTTCTAAGCTTAGAATTTTCTCCACACTGAAGAGGGCAGAAAGAAGGACTGGCTAGAAGAGACTGCTACAAGTAATTGCTTCCTTCTATGAAAGTACTGTTGTTTCCTTGAGAAGATATGAATAGGAAAAATGGGACAGGATTCCTGGAATCTTAAATTCCCCTAATGGTGGATGGCAAAGGGATTACTCTGGAACCTGATACCCCTAAAATCACATATATTTCAAACTCTTCAGTTTCTTGTCCTTGTTCTTGTAATTTAATTGACCCTTGACCAAGACATTAAATTCAGAATTGCAGGGCACAAGTGTCTAGCTCAGTTTTGGAGCTGAAGCAATGTATCTGCTGCATTAAACTCATGGAAGTAAGGCTGACTAACAGGTTTATGAGCTGGTCCTCATATTTTGGCCCCTCTTAAGTGGTTTCCATTGGAACACATATGAAGCCAGATTCATTGGGATCTACACTAGTAGCAAGTTTTCAGACTTAACAGGGTCTTTGAAAAGTTTATCTTCAAAGCTCTTAATGCTGCTGGGTACCTATCCCAGGCAATGTCTCTATGCCTTTAGTTACAGAAAAATCAAAGTAGTAGAGAAACTGAAAAAAACAATAAAGCTTAATAAAAGCAATCCAGAGACACAACACAGAAATAAATGCAGTTTCAAGGCACCTATTACTCTTGAGTGCAGAAAGAAAATATCTGCTATGTAAAGTTAAAGCAGTTCAAGTTTGGTGTGAATATGCATGTGGATAACTACTCAGATTATTTTTTATTATCTGAATATCACATTACAATGAAGAAAATGCAGGTAACAGCTTCTTAAACTTCATAATTCAACTGTTACCACGTATTTGTTTCAGACTAAAAAGAGCCCATATGCACCATCATTCACGTTATATACTACAGAGTTTATAATGATATAATAATTACATTTTAAACATGAGTTTTGACTACTTACAAACAGTAAAATAATTTGATTTCTCAATTGCAACAGCAAATTACAATAGCTTTTTATCAGAAGACTGTTCAAGTTTACTTATCCATTCAAATTAATATTTGAATTATTTTCAGATATTCTAATCACACGTGTAATTGACAAGACAAACACCAAGCAAAGTTTGTAAGTCTTTTAAAAGAGTGTTATGCAGTCACTACCCAACTGGAACCTACCTTCAGTAACACTTCGTCTTCTTTTGTCAGACCTTTCCTTATCCCAAATAGAAGCTGAAAGAAAATACCAATATTGCCTTTTGGTCAGAAAAAGAGAGAGCATCAAGATAATTTCAAGACTTTGCATGCCATTGTACCTAAGACAGGATCATTTTTCTCATTCTGTTTTTTTCCTGTTGCACTGTCAATGCACATCCAGAGTTCTTCTAATAAGAGCTTCACTCTTCCTGTTCAAATAAATAAATAAAAACATTTATTTATTTAAAATAAATTGATAAAATTCAACTAAGAATTTATGTTTATTTTACTCAGAACACAGACAACTAACTACAAGATACCCACGAAAAAATTAAGATAAGGCATAAACTTAAGTGAAAGAGAAATGCTAGATGCCATTTAGGGAATAGATCCTGTACAGGCCATACCCACATAGCAGACTAAGGGAACAGCTGGAGAATGCTTTAGCTTTTCATTTTTATACGGAGTACTGCAAGAAGTTGTAACAGCCCCCAGAGTAAAATGTAAAGCAGATTCAAATGTAGCATCAGTGAAATTAAACAGCTCTGTAAAACAAATCAAGTTACATGAACCTGCGAGAAAATCTTCTAGGAGGATGTGTATCACATTTATGCTCACTCAGTAATAATTAATCTTAGTTTTATCAGATTTATCAGCACCACGTATCTGAGAATTAATTACCAGGCCACAACTAGGAGACTGTGTCTACAGTCCTAACAGCACCATTGCTAGGTGATGTCAAACAACCTAGTTTCAGAGACAGAAGGGCAGGTGGAGAGGGAAGAACAACCGAAAACCTCAGTAAAATACAGAAGCACCTTATCTACTTATGCCAAAGCTATAAACAGATCCAACAATCAGGAACTGCGACTATTTTTGAGCAAATTCCGGAAGTCAAAGGCCATAGCAAACTGCTATTATTTTATGATGAGGCATATAAAAAAAAATCAGCATATAAGAGGAAAACCTACCAAATTTTGCTAAACAGGTAGTAACAACACTAACATTTATTCATTACTGATAAATCCCTGCTGCTATTTGAAGCTCAAATTAATGCTCAGATATTAATTTTCCTATTTTGCCATTAATTAAAAATCAAAGGATTAAATTTGGTACCAATTCATACAATCCAAAAGTAAAAAATATCCCAAGACACACAGAAACTGACAAGGTGTGCCTTTTTCAAAAAATTTAATTTCTGCAACAAACCTACTGCAAAGCAAGAAATAGAACAGCAAAGTTCTTTTGCCTCAAAACGGCCTTCAGAATATCTAAACAGTTCAAAAGCAGTACCAGCACTTTAAAAGACTGCAAAAAATACAAAAAAATAAATTTGCCTAAAATTTGGCCTCAGTACTTTAGAGGAAGCTTTGAAGGACTTTGCTCCATTACAGTTAGATTCAGGTAATTCATAGCATATATTTTAGATCACTAGAGGAAAAAAAGTCAGTAAGATAAGATACAGCTATACCTCCTGTATTTCCAATTGGTTTTCCAAGTCTCACATAGAAATTTTACCTGATTACTCTCCTATTTGGTGCTTTATGATTTCAGTGAGCTTCAGAAGGATTGTTAGTATCTTTTTCAGTGCCTGCATTCTGTTTTATAATTGCACAGCAGCTGACTTCACACATGCACAGGGTAGACTAGTCATTTTTATTAATCAAGAGTTTTCCTTACTGAAAAACTGAAAATAGTAATCTATTGTATTGGTCCTTCATCAATGTAACCTACTTGTATCAACCACATCTGCTCTTACAGCACTTTGGCAGTATCCTCTGTTTCCAAAATTGCAACTCCAGAAGAGCTACAGTAAATTCATAACAATTGGTTCCACACAGAGAATGGACTTGCAAAAAGTCTTACCTTTGTCTATATCTGTTGCAAGACCTTCACTTGAACTCTGAGTTTCCGCATGTTTAACTATTAAAAAGAGGAGAGGTGGAAAGAAAATGTTCAAATGGAACAATACCACATACCAATCTGAAGGCATTCAAAGGTAAGCACTTACGTTTTCTGCACTTCTCTTTATTTACACCATCAAGCTTTCCCTGTTAAAATTGAGAATTACAGAATTTTTATGTCATACATATTTTTTAGAGCATCAGTTCCTAAAGAGCATGAAATCTATATAAACATTTCAAAGGTCATTCTTCAGCTGGAAAATTTCTCTCTTATGGTGAATTGCTATGTTTAGTTACTCGATATCTCCCCAAAAATGTAATTTTACTGTTTCAGTATCTATTACACTAACAGCTTCTTTCTTTCCCCAAAAAATACTAAAAGAAGTTTCACCCAAAGACAAGGAAAGCCTTACTTGTGCTTTTTTAAGCTCCTTTTCAAGCCTTTTCTTTTCAGTTTTCAGTTGTCTGAAGTCCTGTGTATGCTTTGTTGCAGCCTCTTCAAAAAAGAGAACCAAAATTCAATTTGGAAACTACACTGTAAGAGGCCACTAATTTAAACGGTGCTGGTCACTAGTTTGCAAATCAAATTACAAGAAAAAAACAAATAATGTGAAATACAAATCTACTGAAGTTATATTTTGGTTCATTCAGACAACATCTCATGCACATAAGTATGTTGCCTTCTACTGCATAATTACCATTTTGAACCACTGCAATGCATTTATTAGTTTTCTCAATTATATGCAAGAATGAAGAGTAGGTCATATTGTAATGATATTGTACCGTAGAACAACATGCACCAAGTCAAAAAAGGACAAAATTGAGGTGCAAAGGTTTCTTTACATGTCTTATTCTCTTATTTAAATAAGAGCTCTGGTTCAAAGATGAAAACACCACGGCCAGCTGCATTAGAACGATACAGACAGCACTCAAGACTAATAGAGCAGAGGACCTTATCTCTTAATGTCTAACAGACATTAAGAGATAAGGGAAGAGTGCAGATGGGTGGAAATAGAGGGTACAGGATAGGTGAGAACTAAATGCGAGGTTCCTAGGAAAATTCTCAGGTGACAGAGTCAGCTGAGAGAACTCCTGAGAGTTCAGCTTGATGACTTATATATGGATAGGAAAGAAAAGAAATGGAATATTCCTGCTGATCAAATCAGAAGAGAGCCTTTTAAAATAAAAGGTGTTAAATAGGAACCTTGAGTAGTAGGTGAACAAAAAAAAAAGAATCATGGCAAAATTTCATACTGACAAAAGATACAATATTTGAGATATTTAATGAACATAGAAAAAAACCAAACAGATAAAATAGTCACTGAACTTGGACCTAATATATACTCTCTCTCAGTAGTTTGTTCTAGTTCTGCCAGAATTTGAGATTTTGGAGGCAAGTGTGTAAAAACCTGGCTGTCCTGCAATGGAACTCCAAAATTCTCACCAAAATAAACACCTTGTACCTGTACTTTACAGTAAGATTCAGGGGGTTTCTAACCCAAAGTTATGTCACTCAGTTCACTGCATTTTAAACTATGGTAAGCACAGCCAAAATACGTGTGATATGAATGCAAATATCTGCCTTGCCAATTGATGACACAGCAAGTGAAGTCTCAAAAAGTCTTACGTATATCCATCCTCTACCAGCAAAACAAGAAAACAGCAGTGCCATGAAGCCAATGCTTTTTCTCCATGTAAAAACAAAGCAAGCAAACAAACTAACCAACCAAAATATAAGTGCCAGAATGTTTAAAAATCAGAAAACATGCATCAAGAACA
Organism: Leptocoma aspasia; assembly: GCA_013399835.1. Taxonomy (NCBI): domain Eukaryota; kingdom Metazoa; phylum Chordata; class Aves; order Passeriformes; family Nectariniidae; genus Leptocoma; species Leptocoma aspasia. The sequence goes on from VXAX01007350.1 coordinate 365,610, forward strand.
CCGTATACTTAAATAGGAACATCAACATGAAGACTCCTGCCAGGATTATTAGAACACTGGAGCACATGCCCTATGAAAACAGGCTTGTTGAACTAGACTTAATTAGTCAGAGGGGAAAACATAAATCATAGAAAGAATCCAAGAACAGCTTTCCTGTACAAGGAGGTATCAAGAAGACAGAATGAGACTGTTCACTGCTGTATGGTAGACATTAGGTGTAAACTGAAACATGGAAGTTTCCAACTAGCTATAAGGAACAATATGTTACTGAATCAAGTTGCCTAGAGAGGCTGGTAAGACTCTGTCCTTTGAAGTTTTCATGACCAGAAGTTCCCTTCCAACTTCATCTATGTCATGTGCCTAAGACACTTAGCAGAAAACATTCTGCAGGAGGGCTGATGTAAATCAGAGACTTAAGCACCCACATAGTACTGGCCTGCCTTGCTCCTTGGGCATCAAAATTAAGGTCACAATTCCTCTGGACAGAAAAGGAAAAAAGAGATTATGTTACTGTACTGTTGTCCTACTCAATGTAGAAAGTTACCTTCAAGTTTTTTCACTTTAGTTTCCAGTTTCTTTCTCCTGTTAAAAGGAACACATTAATACATCATTTTAAAAATAGAATTATGTTACATGAAAAGCCAGAAAAAAATAAATCTAGCCATTCAAAGAAAACACACCTCCTATACCCAGGACCTGTGAGACCAATGAGTCCCTGAAGTTGAAAAATTAAATTGGTGGCATGTTGCTGACATGCTCACACAAACAGCTGTATCTGTTACAGAGGCAAAGTTTGCTTTTAAGAGAGTCAATCCACTGAATATACCTTTAGCAACAACTTGGAATTAGAAATACAACCACAGAATACAAAGCAGAGATGTTTAATGCCTTCTTCACATCTGTCACCAATGACAGATCCCAGGACTCCCAAAAGCCTGTGCTGAAGACCATGACTGGCTTGTTTAGGTTAGGAAAGAGAAGGCTAAGGGGTGACCTCATCACAGTTTACAACTTCCTCAGTGGGGGACAGTGGAGAGGAAGGTGCTGACCTCCTCTTTCTAGTGACCAGTGATAGGACAGAAGGAAATGCAATGAAGCTGCATTTTCCAGCTGCATTGCTGGAAGTTTGGACGGGACGTTAGGAAAAGGTTCTTCAGGCTCCCTAGGTAAGCAATCATTGACATCAAGCCTGTCAGAGTTCCAGAAGCACCTGAATCACAGCCTTAGTCCTATAGCTTAGTTTTAAGTAGTCCTGCGAGGAGAAGGGAGCTGGACTCAATGATCCTCATAGGTACTTTTCAACTGAAGATAAAAAAACTATGATACAAATAACTAAGAATAAATAAACAGAAACTAAGTGCCAACATTATCATAGTAATATTTATAAATTAAATAATTACATTTACATATGTAGTACTATACTAATTTCATCAACACACAACTACATGAATAGGTAGATAAATCTAGCAATTTACAAAAAGGAGTTTGCAGATGATACATTTGGGCAGAACTCCTCTTATGCCACCCAACTCAAGTTCCTATCTGATCCTTAAGATACCTGCACAACTGCAGGTGACAGAATGCTATGTTAACAGAAGTTGTACTCCATGGGAATTGCCATCCTTGTAGAACATTCAGATCTCAACTAGACAGTCCTGAGCAGGTTAACATTAACACTGGCTCTGAAGGGCAGATTGGACCAAAGGACATGAATGGTAATTTCTGACCTAAGTTTTTTAACAGTAACTGTAGATTAACAGTAATTTTATTAACAATTCACTATTACCCTGCTTCTGAAAAATCCAGCTTTCAAATTATTGAACTCACATGACCTACTGCTTAAAATGGCCTCAGTATCAGAGGTATACAGAACAGCTACAGCACCACAGAATTGAGGTTGAGGTGGCAAGAATTCTCTGGAAGATATCTTGTCCAACCCACGTTGCTCAAGCAGGGCCACCTACAGGTCGCTGCCCAGGACCATTTCCAGACAGCTTCTGAGTATTTCCAGGGATGGTGAGGCCACAAGCTCCTAGGACAATCTATGGAAGTAGTCAGTCATTCTCACAGCAAAAACTGTTTCCTGATGTTTACAGGAAACATGACCTTTGTCTGAGCTTGTTCCCATTGCCTCTTGTCCTATCACTGGGGTCCAAGGAAGTGAGCCTGGTTCTGTCTTCTTTACATGCTCCCTTCAGGTATTTATGGACACTGATAATACCACTCCTGAGTCTTTTCTTCTCCAGACTTAACAGTCCTTAAGTCTGGAGAAGAAAATTCCTTATCATCTTCATGGTCCTTCACTGAACTTACTCCCATATATCCATGTCTCTCTTGTATTTATCTTGTAGAGTCACTAGAGAGCAATCATTGGTTTTCATAAATGCAGAGTGATGCACATGAAGAAAAATAACCACAACTACCAACATTTCACTATATATTAGCTGGTTCTCTTTTGAGAGCATGAGTACCTTCACCCACACAATATTGAGAAGTCACAGTTCCCTGATATAGGTGATTTAAAGGTTAAAAATATTAGAGGATTAAAGAGCAATTAGACAAGTTCATTAGCGTATCCATCAAGAGCTGTAAGAGCTAACACACACAAATGCTCCAGGCATGGAAACCTTTGAGTGACTGCTTACTGGAAAAACAAACTTTGGGAATTATCAAGGCACAGCTTCAGAATACTCTGTATTATGGCAGCAAAAATTACTTTTGCACTTTTGGGCCCAAATCCCTCCTGCTCATCTCCAAACATGGCAGACAGTTCACTGTGAACTGCTGAGCTGCTGCATTAAAACAATTATTTTAAGGACTGATTTTAGTACAGACCACTTTGGCAATATCATTCCTATATTGGCCCCAGAGACTTAACAGTAAAACTGAAATGGATGGCAATGACAAAGCTGAGACTAAGAATCACTTAGAACTGGAGAAACTACAGCTTTTTTTCAATTTTATCCTGTTCTTAAAGACTTTCATTAGAAACAACCACATAAAGCCACTTCATGACAAGACAATAAATAAACTAACACTGCACTCAAGAGAGTTTGCTACAAAACTTATGGTCATTCTTCCATCAACTCCTTGTTCTAAGAACCCTTAAGTACAAAAAATTTAGCAAAATGGAAAGCACAACTAGATAAGGTACACTATCAAGTTTGGAAAAGGTAAGAGAGGCAAAGAAAGGTTGGGAAAAAAAGAAACATCACTCACACAGCATCACTATTTAATATTTCTTCTTTAATTTTAACATATTCCAGTTGACAGTCCTGATAAATCTTGAGAGAACTCTGAAGAAAGAAAGCACAGTTAAAATATGTCCATACTGAGGGCAAAAAAAAACAATGGCAGATATCTTACCTCTTCTAATGAAAACAGTGCCTGGCCAAAAAAGTATATTCAATAAGAAAAGAAGCAAGTTGGAAAGTCAGATTATCTTCCTTCTTTAAAGGCAAAAGTTATAACAAACAAACAAACACATAAATCTCTGTATGTCCATCTTTTGAGTACATGCCTTCAACACCTAGCTGGATAAGAACTTGAAGCTGAAGTCAAGACCTTAACTATTATACACCATACATATAACCCCATTTTTTCTGAAAAAGTGCCATCAAAACATCAGCTATTAATGCTTGCTGAGGGAAGAGGAATTATAAAACTATTCTAACACAGAACACCAACTAGGTACAGCAACAAGACAAATGTTAATGTCTTTCTTACACCATAATGAAAAAGCTACAAGAAAGAAGGTGGGGTATTTTCTTCAGAAATTATAATAATGTCTAGAAAATACATACATGTAGGTCATTTGAACAATCTAAATCTTCCTTCCTGTAGAGTAAATCTCAGCTAATCGATGGGAGAGAAATTAGGAATAAACTCAGGAAGCTAATGATGTAAAAACATACGTTCAAAAGGGTAACAGAAGCACAACACTATTTTGCACAGACCCTCTTTCTTGGCACCTTTTCACTAGTACAAGTTATATCAATAGTCTGACAAGATCAGAGCAGAGAACCAAAGGAGTCTGAATATTTCGCCTTCCTTCCTTAACGAGGAAATAACCAAATAATCTGGGCAAAACCCATAAGAACTACAACATCCTAAACTTATTGCCTCTCTGACACCTGAAGTAATTTAATTAATTCCACCTAATTTCACCAGAGCTACCTGTCCCAATGAGCTGGAAATAAGAACAGAGCTCGTTAAAGTCAGCTTCATTAAGATGAGCATTAGGTATATGCACTTCCTTCAGCAGAAAAGTGCAAGTTATTTAAACCTTACAAGCACACCTTTTTTTCTTCCAACTCTGCCTTCAAGGAACCCAACTCTTCTTGGCATTTTTCCAGAGGCAGAATTTTCTGTAACATATTCTCCACTTGGCAACGAAGAGCAGAGATCTCTCTGAAATTAGATGTGCAATTGAAAAAGAAGTTGCCAAAAACACAGACATTTTGAAACTCAGTCTTCTGATTCTTCGATCAAGCATCTCAGTATTTTGCTTTTATCCTATGGAAAAAATGCTGTGAGAGATACCCAAAAACTTTTAAGAGTTTCAATGTTCTCATTTTTCCATCTATTTAAAGAAAATCCAAGATCTGATTTAAAAGCACTACACTGAACCCAAAGCTAGATGCAAGCAGATGGCATGTGCCACAGAAGTATGCTGCCTACACTGAAGTGCCAGTAATAAGTGTCTCTGCACATACACACAGTGCTGTGAAGTAAGAGCAGACTCCAACTGCAGTGTTTTTCAGCAGGCTGGTTGGAGTCCATAAAAAATATATACTGCCTCTTCCTCTATAATCACAGAGTAAGCAAGGGCACATAGACACAACTCGTAAGCCAAAATGCTTCACACAAATATGGATGCCCCAAATAGGCTTATGTTTAACCACCACCAAAAGATGAGCTTTACATCTCCACTTGGTCACTTAAGACTCTCACTAGCCCAGGGCCAGGAAAGAATCCCACACAGGTATTGTAGAGGAAGGACAGATCTCTCTCCTCATCATACCTTTGCTAACTATGGCCTAGGAAGCACGGTAAAAGTATCCTACTAAAAGCACATCCTAGACCCATAGCTGTTGCTATGACACCATCAGACTCCTAAAACTAACCACAACACAGAATATAGTAACACATCTTTAGTAAATAATACAAATCAAACTTACCGTTCAGCAAATTGAAGCTGTAATCTCTTGTTAAGGTAGAAATTAAAAAGTTTATCAAATGTCCTAAAGTATATTTCAACCCAACTGCCACTTGCAAAGAAACATCCAGTAAAGACTTCCTCACACAAAAAAAAAACCCTCCCCAAGACTTGCAGAACTAAGTGTTTAATATATGCATTTCAATACATTTGAAGTGAATAAGAAGAGCTTCTTCTGTTACATGAAAAAGATTGAGTAATTCTCAACAACTCAGATTTCAAATAGACCACCTTAAACCATATACCAGAAACAGGTAGATCTTAAGTGGATAGTTTTAATTCTAAAGGCCTGTTTTCTTTACAAAACCTACCCAGTTTGTTCTTTATTAGAGACATCATCTCATAACTTAAATAGAAAGCCTCAAGCCCTTTTATAAGAAATGTTTTTGGTATAGTAATCCTGTAAGAACACAAACAGAAAACTAAAGGATATCAGTGCACTTCTGTTGATATTCTGTCAGCAAACGACTGTAAGAAAAGAAAAAACCCAGACATTATTCATTTTCTTACCTGATTTTGACAATCGTATGTTATCTTTCCTTTTGCTTTATAGATAAATGGAGAAAGCCTAAGATTGGTTTACATTTTCTGATAGTAGTCAATATAACCCTTTGATTTCATTAAGCCATTCAAACCTCAAATCAAACTGCTTTAAGTAGAAAAAAAAAACAACTGGCAATTACACGAAGTTGTAGCCATTAACTAAATACAGCTTTAAAAAAAAATTGCTTAGATAAAGGACATAATATACATATATATATACACTAGAACATATATATTCATATATATATATAACACGTTTCCAAACTTGAAAGGATGTTGTCCTAAAAAAACCCCACACATCTCAGAGAAATAGTTTGAAAGACCCTAAAAGGCTTTAATCTTTCTATTATTCTCCTGGCAGCCATAAAGGGTAACACCCTGATGCAAGAGGGCCATGGGACAGCACCAAGGAAAGTTACTCACTTCTCTCCTCAAATGTTATGTTTTTTAACAACAGAGGAAGGAAAGGACAAGAAAGAGCAATACCATGGGAGTTACCCCAATACAGAGAGGGCTGCATTACTTTCTATTGCAATAGTTAACAGTAATCCAGTAAGGCAAAAAAGAAAGGCTGAGCTGCAAGTTGTTAAAGAAGAAGCAATTTCCACAAGAAACACATGCACTGGCAGAAAGAAGAGGGACACAAAGTTCAGAGGTCAGAAGAGAAATCACAGAGTAAAGGAGCTTTGCAAAAAGGGTCCTAGCTAAGCGACCCAGTGTGTGCTAGCTGAAATACTCTCTGGGAATAGAATGGAATAGAATGCAGGACTGGCATTTAGATTGACACATATCTAGGAAAAGGTACATAAGAAACAAACCACTACAGTTAGGAGACACAGCATGGATATTAGGCCATAGTATGGAGGTATACATAACATATCTTGATATATTATTCCATACAATCCATATGTTGTATATACAATTCCATACGTTGATGGGTTTTGAGAATTGGAAGCAAGCACAGAAAAGAAAGGATTTTATAATCATACTGTTCTGAACAATGTTCAGCTCCACTTTTCATATTCTGATATTTAACCCCAACAGAATTTCAGAACTTAGTGATCAGACTAAATTCTGCTGAAAAAGTTTATATTTGTACTCAACTTTTAGTTCTCATATTCTTCACTACAGAAAAATGAAATAAGTGAGCAATTAAATGAACAAAATAAATATAAATAAATATCATCAAAGATCTGCTTCTGCCTTAAATAAATTAATCTCTTCAACGAGTTGCTTCTGCCTGCACTTCTAATAATCTTACAGGTATACAAAATAGCCTTGTTTACTGCCATTGTACACAGATGTTTTACAGAATAAGTTAGTCTTACGGTCTAGATTGAGGATGTCTTTGTGAAGAACTTTCATTTTGAGGAGCATTTAGTGTAGTGCATTAACAAATATCCACATTCCACAAGCCATATTTCCTACATTGTTGTAAGTACTTAAGAACAATAAAACCCAAACAATCAAATGTATGCAAGTGTACTTACTCTCCATCAATAATTTTTTGCTTCAGTGCAATTAATGCAGCTATGTATTCATTCATATTCTGTAAGGAAGAGTCTCAAGTCAGTGAAGAAGTTAAATAACTGTACTGTAAATAACCCCTAATCTAATTGCTAATGTTATAGAAAATACAATAAAGTGTCTCCTTTTTTCCAGTTTTCTTGGTGAACAAATTACTAAATCACGAAAAGTACATTCATTTAAATACACGCAGAGAATGCAGGCTCCACTAGTAAGTATGCATCTTTAAGTGAGGCCTTACTACAAAAGCTCTTCAATCCCTGCCTTTGCAGTAGAGTCTATACTAAATCCCTATAACTTTTCCCCTCAAAATCCAATTGACCTTTGGCAAAATATCAGCAATAAGCATTATCTCACGTGAGTCTACAGATTTTCCAGTTTCCCATCCATACTCATTCTAAGTGCGCCCTGTGAACTTTCAACAGCACCTTCTCTTCACGTAAAGGAGAAACAAGAATTACCCAAAGCGTAATACCATAAAAATACACACTCGCTTAAGAGCCCTAAGGAAGTAATTCTAAGTCCGTACACTGCACCGAAGCAAAGCCGAAAGGTTACGACCAGAAATTCCCTGACAGATCCCACTGGGCACGTCGCAGAGACACCAGCTACGTTTCCACACTTCGCCTGGCTAACGCTCGGCGCTGCTGCTGCTTTCACGGAGCCCCGTTACCACGCTCGCCACCCGCGCTCCCGTCGGCACAGGGACCGCTGACTGCGGTACCCGACAGCGGCCCGCCGCCGGCACACTACCGCGTCCGTGAGCAAAAACCCCACTCCAGCGCCACAGGGACGGCGGTCCGTGCCTACCTGCTGGAGGACACCGCAGTTGGCGCAGGCCCCGCCGGCGGCCGCAGTCCCGGCGGGCGGCGCCGTCTCTCCGGGCATCATCGTGCCCGCGCCTCCCTGCAGCCCTGGGAGCCCGGCGTGTGCACCGCCCCAACGCGTCACACGCCGCGCCACCGCCTCAGCAGGACCCAGCTCGCCTTCTCCTCCTCAAGAATGGTGCCCAGCGATGCCTGACTAGTAGCAGGAGAAAAGACAGCAAAAAGTGCCCTCTGCAGGCACTGAGCGTTGAAAGCAACTGGTGAATAACGACTTAGCCCACCGAAAGGCACCGCCTCAGCCGCGCCCTTCTACCAGCACTATTATTTTATCTTCTTTTAGGTGCGGGCACTTCCGGCAGGGAGCTACTGCAGTCCTGGCGCAGGCGCGGGATAGGGCAGCTTCTTTCACCTGGCGCGAGAGGCGGGGCGGTGCGCGGGCGGGGAAGGGTGGGGCCTGCGCGCGCGGGTGCGCCTGCTCAGTGGCAGTGCGGGCGCGGGGCCGGGCCGGGCACTGCCGGGCCGCCGTGGCCTGGCCTGGCCTGGCCTGGCCTGGCCTGGCCTGGCCTGCCTTTCCCTGCCCTGCCCTGCCCTGCCTTGCCTTGCCTTGCCTTGCCTTGCCTTGCCTTGCCTTGCCCTGCCCTGCCCTGCCCTGCCTTGCCCTGCAGCCGGGATCACCGAACATTGGGCGCGCTGGTCCGCCGCGAGCTCGAGGTGATACCGAAATCGGCCGGCAAATAAACTAACGCAATTTTAAGCACTGGAAAGCTGGCATTGTTTATTACAGCGCTGGACGCTTTGGGAGGGTATCTCCTCTAATCGGGTGTGTGTCATGAAGCTACAACCGGGCATTTATCCCATCATGATCATACAAAGTCATTACTACAATACATAAACATCGCTGTCGTAGAACTAATTTGCATGCGCCCGCCTCCTGTTGGAAGTCCTTTTTGGTCCTAGACGGTCATCTAAAGGGGTCTCTGATGGTCGTACTCACTGAGTGTTCCAACATTACAGATGACCTTGCCTTTAACATTTTCTTGGGCATGCGCTGTTGCTTCTTGTTGCATAAGTTTGCCAAAAAATCCCACTGTATTCCTCATTATCTATTTATCCACTGATTCCCGCCACGTTTATCAGCCTGTGCACACTTTTACATTCAATTGCTTAGTTTTTAAACTATCTAGGAACTCCAGGGGAACTGAAAATTTCTATTCTCTATGTTCTCTCTCAGAGGCAAATGGTGGAGATTACTTTCTTACATCTTGATTGGAGGCCAGGTGTTGTTACACTGCGCCTCTTGGTAATAAGCCGGCCTTTTCTAAATGTCTTGACTGCTAAGGCTATTACAAGGGGGAGGGGGAAGAGGACTATAGAAGGACGTATTACAGTAACATCACTATACATCTACATAATATCTATCTCTTAATTGTGAGAGCCAACTATTACATTACTCGTCTATAACATTATGAAGCAGTTCTGGTGGCAGAGAGGGATTGCTGCATTGCCTGCAGCTCTGGCCCCATGGTGTCAGCTCCCCTGCTTCCTTTCGGTGACTGTGGCGTTGTGTGTCTGTGTGTGGTCAGGGCAGCTTCTCACTGCCTCCTCCTGCCACCTGCTGCACTCAGCCAGTGTTGGTGCTGCTGTCACGGGTTGCTGTTCCAAAGGGGAGGAGGAGGGAGAAGCGGAGCCATCGAGCACCAAAGAACGGCAGCCCGGTTGCTACTCTCAGATGTGCCCAAAGCAACCTCTTCAGGAGCCCAGAGAGAGACAAAAAGGGCTTCTGCCTTGCACCATCCCAGCCTCCCCACAAGAATGAGAGAGAAAGGCAGTAGAGCTTCTGCCGAAGTACTCCCAACCTTAAGAAGACCCTGGCACCCGCTGACTTCTTGTCTTGGGGTGATTTACGATACTCTATTCCCTGATCCTCTGCTTTCAGGTGTTGTTACACTGCGCCTCTTGGTAATAAGCCGGCCTTTTCTAAATGTCTTGACTGCTAAGGCTATTACAAGGGGGAGGGGGAAGAGGACTATAGAAGGACGTATTACAGTAACATCACTATACATCTACATAATATCTATCTCTTAATTGTGAGAGCCAACTATTACATTACTCGTCTATAACATTATGAAGCAGTTCTGGTGGCAGAGAGGGATTGCTGCATTGCCTGCAGCTCTGGCCCCATGGTGTCAGCTCCCCTGCTTCCTTTCGGTGACTGTGGCGTTGTGTGTCTGTGTGTGTGGTCAGGGCAGCTTCTCACTGCCTCCTCCTGCCACCTGCTGCACTCAGCCAGTGTTGGTGCTGCTGTCACGGGTTGCTGTTCCAAAGGGGAGGAGGAGGGAGAAGCGGAGCCATCAAGCACCAAAGAACGGCAGCCCGGTTGCTACTCGCAGATGTGCCCGAAGCAACCTCTTCAGGAGCCCAGAGAGAGACAAAAAGGGCTTCTGCCTTGCACCATCCCAGCCTCCCCACAAGAATGAGAGAGAAAGGCAGTAGAGCTTCTGCCGAAGTACTCCCAACCTTAAGAAGACCCTGGCACCCGCTGACTTCTTGTCTTGGGGTGATTTACGATACTCTATTCCCTGATCCTCTGCTTTATGCCAAAAATGGTAGCTGTATCTTTAAGTTGGTTCTGGGGGAGGGGGGAGCCTTGGCTTACTTGGTGGGGTTTTTCAAAGCCCCACTCGCCAGGTGTCTGTGTGGGGTTGCAGTGCGTTTTTTCTTTCTTTCTTGACCTCAGAGAAGCTGCAGCAGCAGTCCTTCAGCAACTTTTCAAGGTGAACTGGACATCTTGTTTAGTCTGAGTCCAAAGAAAATGGGACCTGCAGGAGAGGGCTTGGTCAAGATCAGCGGGAGAGAGGGGCCCGCTCCGTTTTTGGCCCCAGACCTTGGGAAAGCCAAGCTGAGGAGAGAACGCACAGCGAGAGGCTCTAGCCCACCTGCTTCGTCTGCTGTGGTGAGGAGATCTATGCCAGAGAGTCACCAAATTTTCATCTGTTTGCCTGAACTACGGCATGAAGCTCCTGTTTGGTTTCTTTTCCTGAGAGAGAAACCCGCCCCATCTTCTACCACATGGCATGAGCCAGTATTTTCCCCTGGCATACTGGGGTTTTGTTCATGGGATAAATATAGTACAGTGTTGGCTTTCGCAATTGTTAGAGTCAATACTATGTGTTTCATAATGTTGACGTTTGTATAAGAAGTTTTACTGAAGCTTAGAGATCTTTCAATCTGAATGTTGTGTTGTGATGCTAATATTGGCTGGGAGTTGTTGTAATGTTAACATTTAACCAAAAAAGACTCGAGGCCTGTTGAATGTATCGAAAAGTAGCAGATGAGCACAACGAGGGTGACTGCACATGCTCTGAAGAGTAGGGACAGAGGAGGAGCTGTGTATAAATGATTGAATATGTATGATCATTTATGAATATGCATTTGGCTGATGCACTATCCAGAGTATATAGGGGGTGTTGCTGTGTTGACTGGTGTGCCTTCGTCTGCGGCTAAGCACCTAGTGCTGTCCCCTTTGCTTTATTGACTTTGTCCCCTATTGTCTCTTATTAAATTTCCTTTAAATTTTAACTGAGGAGTGGGCTTTGTTTCTCACAGTTCGGGTGGGTGGTGGGCAGGCAATGTCTGACAGTTGAATACCTAGCATTTAATTTACTATTTTTACCATGGCTTGTGGGCATTGTCTGTTAATAAACTGGGATTTTTTTGTTTGTTTTTTTCACTTTCAACCACTAGTATTAATTTCCTATTTGTCAGGAAAATGAATCCACAATGTCAGCAGTTAATGTCCAAAAAGGAGACAGAGGAGTCCTGTAACTTTATTTGAATAAAGGGAGAGGTCATAGGGCATTTCCCATGGGGTCTCTCAAATTGCTAGAGAATGCAGCCTTCTTTTTATCCTAATTTACTGGCTGCATTTCCCTCTCTTTCCCAATTGGCTGAGGTACTTGAGAGGTCCAGACTTCCTGAAGCACATAATAGAGACCCCCTTCTAATATGAATTCCCCCTTGCCCCCCCCTCCCCTTTTTTTTAATGTCTCTGTTCTTTTTCTCTGAGTCCGGGAATTTAACACAGCCTTGGGTGAGCAGCAATCTGTGTAAATTAGTGGAATTCCTATGGAAGGTATGGTTCCTAACGTTGCTTCTTTCACCTATCAGTATCTGACTTTATCTACCAGCCGGCCCACAGTTTGTTCGTAAAGCCACTTCTCTCTCATTCCTTTCATATTGGTGGAAAGGGATTCTTGGAACCCTTTTAGAGGAGACGACTCATTCCAGAGTGTTTTCTCCTAAATTTGTCTCTAAACTGAGACGCCTCTGCAGTTCCATTTTTGGACATCATCTCTTAAAGAGACAGTAGCAGTTTTGGGCAGATGACAGCACACAGCTAGAGGTAGAATACAATAACATTTTGGGTTACCCAGGACACTGGCCAACCTGCTCAACTGTTCTAAGAGTGAAGAATCTTTTATCATCTTCAGTCAGCATTTCTGTTGTTTCCATTTCAGTCTGTTGCTTCTTGTTGAGCATCTCAGAGAATGGCTTGGCTCATTCTTCTCTATAAAACAACGTAGATAATTGAAGACAGCAATCAGATTTAATCTTCTCTACTCTTGGCTGGATAAACCCAGTTAGATCAGCCTCTCCCTGTACATAAGTTCCCTAGCGGACCATTTCTCCTGCTTGTCAAGGTCAATGAGAATAACAAGCCTGCCTTTGCATGTTGTGTGCTCCCTGCAGTTTTGTGTCATATGCCAACTTGCTCAGGGTCCTAGGGCCCTTCTGTCCCCTTTTCTAGGCCGTTGGTGATGATGTTAAACAGTGTCAGCCTCAGTGTTGACCCTTAAGAAACCCTGTTTAACTGGGCTGCCAGCTCTCTGATCACTTGCAGGTAGTGATAGTGGAGTCATTTACCTTTGGCTATCTGGTATAACCAACCATCTTCCTATTTTACTTCTCTCTCTCTCTCTCCCTCCCTCCCTCTTTATACAAATAAGTACACACACACGTTCTGCAGAATTATGAGTTTCTGTTACATAAGTTGGCAGTAAAGGAATTTGACAAAGAATATTCTAATTTTTGCTTTTCTGTTCAATTTTCACCGTCTCTTTCGGATTTTTGCTGTAGTATAAGCCAAATACAGACACACCAATTGAACTCATCTACTGGGTTATCTCTGCATAGTATTCAGAGGGCTGAAAATAAACATATAGGAGTTTTTTCAGGTGAGTGTACTATAGGACACAAAAAGCTTCTGTTTCCTATAGTCTCATGGACATTGTGTAGGAATCTGGGTGAGTCAACATCTAGTTCAGGGTGCCAATGATATATTTTTCTTCTCAAAATTTCTCCTTCTTTACCATATTTTCTGAGTGTTCTGTGCACATCTCTTCAGTACTGCAATACCTCTTTTTTAGATCTTATTTTCTTTTTCTCTCTGATTTGTCAGATATTGGAAAGCAGCTCTGTTGCCACTCATCATTGCTAATTTAGAGGCACACTTTCTTTTGATCATGAAAATAACTCTGAGAGGGGCTTCAGTTCTTTATTCTGTTACCATGACATCAAAGATTTTTTTTATATGTAATTTCTGAAGTATCATTCTTAGTGCCTCTTCTCAGTATTGGGAGAACGTCCAAGTGGTAAATTATCTGGCATGGTCCTCCTGTATAGTTTTACAATATGCAATGAATTATTTTATGTGGTTTACATGATAAAGGAAGGAGAAATAGAATGATCTATTTAAAATCCCTCATGATTAAACTTTAAGATCTTTCTTGAAAAAAAAGTTCACCCTTATTGCAGTAAATTCTGTGACATTGGTAGAATGCTCTTGTATTCTTTTCCTTGAAATTACAAAAAGTAGGAAAAGTTGACTAGAAATCACAGGGATGTGACTACTCTGTGCTAGATCCACCACATCAGCTGTACATGTGACAGATGCAATGGAACAAGTGCCTTGTGTGCTGGTTAGAAGTGTAGTTCTGAAAAATATATACATGGTAAGCCAAATATGTTGGATTTTACATGGACATTGGAGATGCTTTTTGTTCATACTAGGGATCTCAGCAGCACGTACTGCTACTCATCCAGATTTTCCAGGCAGAACTATGTTGTTCAGAAACTTTGAGGCAAGATAGAGATTATAGCTAAATTCTCCACCCAAAATAGGTTGCCTGCTGCAAGCAAATCAGAAGTTGCGACAGACTGAAATGTTATGGTTAATGGCTTAAACATTGTTATGAAGGATTTTTTGCCCATTATGGCAAAACTGTATAAAGGAGCTGCCACCACCTAAGTCCACCCCTCCCTGAATATTATTCTTGATTGGAAGTTTGGACTGTGAGTTAAGCCATCTAAAGGGAACTTGAGATTAACATAAAGGTGACACTATTATTCAACAGTCTGAGGTCTAGGAAGAAGTAACAAGGCTGAGGGAGAAGAATGTATCTACAAAGAAAGCCAAACCCAGCTGTCCTGAAAGCAGCTGTCCTGTAAATCTGCTCTTGCTGGGTTTGGGGTGGGGAGGCCATAGCCCACAAACCCATTTCCTGAGGCCAGGTTTGCATACACTCTACCCCATCCAAGGGGGTAGGAGGAGAGTTTTGGGTTTGTGGCGTAACCTCCAGTCAGAGAAAGTTAACACCCATCCTCCCTTACACAAACAGGCTCATTTGTAAACTCCCCCACACCCTGGGAAGGCCCCACCCAGAGGGGACATTCATATGAGAGGCAGCTGAAGAGGTGTCATAAACCATTAGACCCCAAAAGAGCCCCTCAGACTAATTCCTGAGGCTTTGCACCAGAGGACTGCCTGCGATGCAAACTGATGCAACAGATGCAGAGTCTATTGCAAGAGACAATGTCAAATTTGGCCCCTGCTCCCCGGGGAGGTAGCTGGTCATTCCCATCTGGCCCAAAGGTATATTAATCCGTTGAACTCTGTTTTGCAGGACCCTCACTACCAAGAAGACCAGAAGAAGAGGATCAATGGGACACCTTTGGGATCCAGGGGGTGGTGATATTGTCTACTTAATCTATCTTCTCTGTCACTCTTTCTCTCCCTCACTCTTCTATTTCTTTCTCTCTCTCTCTCTCTCTCTCTCTCTCCCCCTCCCTCATATTCACTGTTAAATAAAATCCATACTACTGACTTCAGCATATGGTCTAATTTGCACCTTAATTCAAGCAGAGACATCTCGCTAATAATTTTAATAACTGGATCATAACAGAAGTCAGCTGCCAGGAGTCCTTTCGCATGAATGCCTTTGGTCCTATGTGCCAGCATGTCTTCCTAATATACTATGCTCCCTTTCCTTACCTCCCTGTGGATGCCACACTAAAATGATACTTTATACCTCCAGACTGGGGATCTGTTATGTGGAGTTGGTGGTCAGAGACAGAGACAACACAAACTCTAGGTCTTCACACAACAACAGCGTGTTTATTGTCCGCACTCTCCTTAAATAGCAGGTTTTGAATTTCTTGGTCTGGATAGCTCATTAGTCTGACTTTAACGCTGCCTAGCTGCCCAACCAGCGAGATGTCTGCAGCTTAGGGTGGAATGTGATTGGGTGAAGTCCCTGTATGTATTCAAATCTATCCTACCATCTCTCAGCCAGGGACTTGTTTATGAAACCAAGTTGGGTTTCTTATTTATAGCCGAATTAATTGCCCAGTACAAGCCAGCTTGTACTGTAACAGTGATCTATGCTTAGTTCCTGGTAACACAATGTGCTGTCTCTGGGATGCACATTTCTACCTCATTTGCTGCTTTCCAAATTGTTGGGGAATACATCTGGTCCACGTAGCCCAATCTGCTAGCTGCAAATTGAGATGCAGACTGAGCTCTCGGTAGGAGCCTGAGACAAGAGGCTGTGAAATGTTGACCTTTTAGATAACATGTTTCTGTGTTACTGTGCCATGAATAAATTGCTTTTTGGAACTCAACATCTGAGACTGTTATGGAAAACCTGGGGTCAAACTGAGAGGGAAACCTAGTCTGACGGCATGTGAGTGCAGTCTGTCAAGTGGGGCCACCTTCAGCTCACTGGAGCCACTCGCTATAAAGGGGCTTCAGTCCTAAGAGTCAAGGTCTCTGCCAAGGACTACCAGAGAATCTCATAAATGGGAAGACTGGGGAGTTTTCTTAACATAAACCAGACAGCTTTCATCATGTACTCAGGCCTGTGTGGGTACCTGCTTATTTCTTCTTCCTTGGGCAGCAGAACTGCTGCTTGCTGAAGTCTTCAAACCAAGGTGCAAGCTCTTTGGAGCCATGTGGGACTGGTTTGGTATCTCAGCAATGTGTAGAAAGGAACAGTTGCTGTAGGCCACCTATTTTTGTCTGGGTAAAAGGGCTATGTGGGGACTTCAGAACTTGTCTTCCACAAGCAGGGAAAACACAGTTAGCACCTAGGACACCAGGAGCAAAGGCAGGATCAGCTTGTGCTATGCACCTCAGAAATCAGAAGTGGGTACAGAATTTCAACATCTGAAAAGTCATGTCTGAGACTCCCATCTGGGCCACTGTCTTTTTACTGACACTCAGATTTCTCAAACCAAACTGGCCATTCTGTTACTAGTATCATGTTATTAGTACCCTACCATTATGGTTTTCAGCTTCAAACTTGTTTGGTAGTTTAAGTGTGGTTTAACTTCTTTTATTGTTATATTTTACTCTCTGTCACTGCTTCCTGGACAGGACTCTAAATGATCTTTAATTCTACGCCACCTCTCAAAGTCCTTTCCCCATTCTTTTGTCCTCTGAGAAGGAGGAGCCAGGTTTGTATATAATATTTAACAATTTATACAACTGTCTTGGTTTTATCTCTACTTATTCTTTACTCCTTTCTTAGCTTTAAGTTTAATTATTAAACTTTCAAGTTTAATAATTTGATTTGCCTTTTTTTCACACTACTGAGCATAGATAAGACATTTTCATACAACTACCTGTCTTGTAACAGCTCAGGGCTCTTCCTTTTAAATGTGAAGGTGGGATGGTTTCTTCCCACATGCCCTGCCCAATGAGCTTCCCTAAATTCCATCTTTTTGCCCATATACCCAGTACTCAAAGATGCTTCTGCTTGCAGTTCTTCTCAGCCTGCCATTGCCTATATTTCCCTAAATAACACTGCACTATCAGCACACTCTGACAGTGCCATTTCCAGATCCTTGAGAAATATGTTGCACAGATCAGGTTCCAAAACACTTCCTTGTGGGACTCTACTGATGACCTCCTCTTCCTGTGGAACAGGACTATTGACCGTCTTATTTCCTATCTTTCATTCAGTTACTTACCCCTGCAATTATTTATTTCTTGGCAGTGTAACTCTTAAGAGCTTTTGATGACTGACCTCTCCAAATTCCTTCCAGAAATCCATGGTCAGTATTCCAGGATCTATGTCCCTTAGTCATGAAGGACTAATAAGTATTTCAGTAGGATTGTGAGATTGTGAGGCAGTTCTTCTCTTTACAAAACTCCCTATGACTCATCCCTATTACAGCATCTTTATGCATATGCTTGCCAACTCTAATCTATTTTACAGTTTCCACTAAATTGCCTGCTATGGACATCAGGACTGTACTTTCCTAGATTTCTTATGGCATTCTTTTAAAATCAGCTTTCAAGAGCCAGCTGTAGCTGATACAACCCTGCCTTCTGCTACCAAATCAGTTTTGTACTAGAGGTTTTTCGGGACAGTTTGTAGTTCACTCTTGAATTATTTTAAAATTGCTGGTTATATACTGTCTGGTCCTTGTGATTTGTTATTATTAATTTTGCCTATATGTTCCATAAACTATATGTTACATACAGCATCTTTCAAGACATAACCCCTACTGAGCCCCCTCATAAAAAAGAAGAGCTGGCTTGGGAATCTCATCCATCTCTGCTGTAGGGAACACAGATGTAAAGAATTAATTTAGATTTTCTATTATTTTCTTTGTATGCTCTTTTAAATTTCTTTCAATTTTCCTGGTACTGCAGTCAGTCAGGCAGACAGCCAGTGCTTGAAGTGTTTGAAAGGGGATTTATTATTAGATTTTATTCCTTATGCAAGTTATTCCTCAAATTCTTTTAGACTGTCTCATGGTGTGGTTTACTTTTTATCTGTCACAAGTTTGGATTATATTTTAATTTTATGTCCAAATTTAGCTTTTGGAAGGATGGTTCTAAAATGCTGTCCCCAGCAACAGGCATTTTTTTAAATGAAAGCACATATTGGTGGATGATTTTTTTTTTTTTTTGCTTGTCCATAGGGGCTTTATGTAAGGAAGGAAAGAACAAAAGAGAGATAGCATCATAGTGTGCTGCAATTGACTGTGCCTGCAGCACCTTACAACTCCTCCCTTGCCTTCTGGAGGTGTACACAGTACTGTATTAAACTACTGCTCCTGGCTGCAGGGATTGTAACCCCAATGGCATTTTGAAATACCTATGAACAGCTTCTCTAAAAATCAGGAACTCCAGGAAACACTTTGCATAATAGGGTACTGTGTGTATGCAGGAGACTCATGCTGAACATCTAGACTTGTAGTTTATTGGCTCTAGTACATCTTCCTCATCAGAACCTCCACATCATGACAATCTTGCTATCTTCATGTCAAGGCATGTCCTGAGCAGTCACTGACCCCACCATGGGCTGACTGGTTTTTGGAAATGGCTATGCCATGATGACTTTTCAGGAGTGAATGTGTTTCCATTAGAGATTTGTCCTCCTTGGCATGCATGCTGACACAGACCAAGGCTAGGGCTTCCCCTCCTTCTGCATCCCTGTCTTATCTCCCCCTCTCCCTTGAAAGGCAAGGCTGTTTACTGTCATCCCTGCTGCACACAGTACATCTCTCCCATGTCCCTTCCCCTGACACCCTGGGTGTTTGTCTGGATGAGCTCACACCAACTTCAAAGGGTGCCCACCCCTTGCTCTTTCCCTCACTGCTTTAAAACACCTGCTCTCTTTCTGCCTGAACTATGTTGCAGGTATGCTTGTGCCTAACCTCACTGACTTTTACCCACTGTCTTGACTTCTATCTTGAGCTGCCCTTTCACTACAGGCTTGCATGGCAACTTGGCCTGTTGCCTGGACTGTTGGTGAACCTGCTTTGCTCTTCTTGCTCAGGTATTGAATTTGCTGACTCTTAGCTCCCAGCTCTATCTTCTACATGGAGCAGTCTGTCCCTGCTACATAGTGACAGTCGTACCGTTCAGATGAAAAGAAGCAGCCACTGAGGAAAGAAATGAGTGATAAATTGCAAAAGGATCGAAAGAGAAATAATCAAGCATGACAAAGTAGAAACAAAATACATATTTTAAGAGAGGGTGTATGATACAGTGGGAAGAACCTTTCCACTATCCTGGAAGTGAAAAAAAGAAATGATGAGGAAAAGATTAAAAAGGCTATTTTGGCCAAATCAAAGAAGAAAGTAAAAGCAGATGCCTGTAGAAAAATGCTGGGTAGTTAAGTTAGGCTATCAGGAATGGCTGGAATTGACACAATGCAAATTTAAGACAGGAAAGGGAGGAAAAAAATCAGAACTGTTTAGATAAAAAAAGGGAAAATGGGGAACAAAGGAAAACCTGTACTGATCTAACCATTAGCAATTGTGCAGCAGAACATACAGGAAAATTTCCTTAGTGCTTTCCAGGCAGCGACTGATTTCTTGGTGATAACAAAAAAAAGAGTGTATATACTGAAGTGTTGTGATATTCATGAAAAGCAGTGTTGAAATTTTGTAGTAGTTCTATGTGAATATTATGGTCTCATCTTTAAAGTAGTGACAGAGAAGTCTATGAGAACTAGAGGACTAAGCAAGTTTCTTGACAGCAGCAGGAAAACCATCATCTCTGAAAGGATGCTACTGACACATACCTTTCTTTGCAGCCTTAGGCGATCACCATGTTTATATACAGCAAAGCACTTCAAATACATTCAAAATACATGGTAAATAATGTACCATGTTCATAAGGCCCTTGCCATACTGGTTTGCAAGCTTCCTTTGCAGCAATGGCAGGAGTCTGGGTGGCATTTCAGTAGCTGGTGTTTCTGCAAGAACCCACAAGTTCATTAAGGACTTTAAAGCCGTGAACTTTGCCCACTATGAACAGTGGCACTATGCAGCAAGTGGAACTTTGAACGGAGAATTTCAGTAGGAGGGTGGGGTGTGAAGGTCAAAATGCACACAGGCTGTGTGCAGCAGTGCTCCTCCGGAGGTGTTGTTCTTCAGAGTTGCTGATATTACAGAACTATGAACTTTCTCTGCAGTCTCCGTAAAAATCAGCAGCTCTGTAAGGCTCTGAGCTGTTCACTAGGTGTACTGTAACCATGGCACTGCAAACCTCTGCAGGAAGGTGTGAATCATAAAATGGTTAAACACAGGTGCTGAAACCCGCAGTATGACGAATCATGCAGTTCTATGGAGTGTTTGCAGCTGGAGTTACAAACAGATTTGTCTACAGCACCAGCTGTAGTATGGGAATCCTTGTGTGGACTTTCTTTATGTCTCTGGCATCTCCTTCAAGACAGCCTGATAACACATGCCTGCTTTCTATCCTGTGCCTAGAGAAAGCACCTTTTTTATACATGGAGACAGAGCGCCGAGCTGTCCCGTCCCCCCCCTCCTGCTCCTGGCCCGCTCAGCCGGGCTCCAGCATTACGCT
The DNA here is from genome assembly GCA_013399835.1 of Leptocoma aspasia. Classification (NCBI taxonomy): domain Eukaryota; kingdom Metazoa; phylum Chordata; class Aves; order Passeriformes; family Nectariniidae; genus Leptocoma; species Leptocoma aspasia. The sequence continues at coordinate 386,392 of VXAX01007350.1, forward strand.
GGAGACAAGCCGATTGCCAAACAAAAGGTCAATTTGTCGCCAGAGCTGGCATTTCTTTCTCGCTGCTCGCCTTCCTTTCTCCCTCCTTCGCAGTATGAACAAGGTCCCCGATTCCCGGCTCCTTCCGGCCGCTGGAGCAGCGGCGTTACCGTGGAGACAGCGCTACGCAAACCCGCGGCCCCCGCCGCGCCCGGGGACCCGCGNGTGAGCGTGACTGCCGCGCCGGGGGAGGGGGGGGCTGGGGAGAGGGACTGCGGGATCGCGTGGGCGCAGTGGAGGGGAGGAGCAGTCGTCGCTCCCCGGCGATACTGGCGGGCAGAAAGCCGCGCCGAGGCGGTCGCCACCGAACGCTGGCTTGTCGAAGGGGGCGGGC